>OY744540.1:63877557-64010057 GCA_963556195.1 Sepiola atlantica | reverse complement strand
ACAAAATAAAAAGGGTACTTATGATGCAGGTGATTTAAATAAGGGGGAGGTAAAAGCGTGAAGACTTAAATTACAACTAAGATGTTATTTCTAAAGAAGTTGAAACAAATTAAGGATTTGAATAAAACAGAAACCCTCATCTAAATGAACTTCATTAAAATGTTCGCATTTGTTTCTTTGTTTCTATTTTAGACTTACTCGTTTTGGGAACTCTTGGGTATTTACCCACAGCCCCAAATACAGCTTTTCTGGCTTTTTCTACCATTTTTTTCTCTGCCTACTCCATTTCTCACCCATATCTAACGAGTGAAATGAAAGTGATTGAAAAATGGAAGAAAAAATTAAAGGAAACAGTGCCTAGGCTAATGGATTTATTAGAGAGGAAGATACACAGTAAAAATGGCCACTGACCCCCGACACTCCACAATTTTATGGCATTTTGTCTAATTTATTAAAATCTTGTAAAATTATTTCAATGAATAAATATTTCCCTGGTTTTACTCAAGATCTCCCCGCTCCATTCGATGTTATCATATGTATCACCGTTTCTTTATTTAATTTTAATTGAGTGTTTTTGTATAAAATTATATACAAAATGTGACACAGGGCCGAAAGAAGACGGTGAATCGGGAGAAGTGTGTATTAACTAACTTTAAGTTAACTCGTCACCTTTATATCATTCACCAACTCATCGCAATCATACTAAACGTCCATTTGCCATTCATCAAAACAAAATCGCTCAATGATTAACCTGTAACACTACCGTTGGCCGGAGAGTGTATCTTAATGTGCCCGCGTCGTTGGGACGTTTCTGGAAGCGCTGTTATCGTCTTGACACGGCACTACCAATTCTCCAGTGAGGTACGATAGTTACATTCCTATTAATAGGGGATTAAACACCGCCCGTATGTTTGACGGGTCTTTGGCGTCATTAATTCTTTCTACAGAATTAATTATTTGAGCTGGGACCATCAGCTGAAAATTGAACGCCTGTATAAAAGGAGTGAACAAATATATTTTATATATAGAAAGTATATAATTTCTTATTACATTCTTAAAAGAATATCAAATTAAAGAGAGTTAATTTCGCACGCCCGTTGTGTACGAAGAAAAAATAACAACTGATTGTCTCTCTCGCGTTTACAAAAAACGAGAAAGAGAGAGCGAGAGAGAGAGTGAGAGAGTAAAACGTCTGAAAGATAAAGAAAGACACAATACCCATAAAAACAAAGAGACAGAGAAAAAGACTACAGTCACTGATGTTATCAGTTCAGCAGATCCTGTTGTCATTAGGTTCGTTTTTTAATACATTCTGAATGTACTCATTTGTATAAACAACTTGTCAACTCAGATCTGATTGATAACACACATTTTTATTGTCTCAATTTTACTTGTCTCCCAACGAGGGCACAGAAAATCAGGTACAAGGCTTTTAAATGTGCCACAAACATACTCAAGTCCCATTATAATACAATATGATATACAGTGGGGAGTTGGAGGATAAAAGTTGATATATAAAACAGTTATGAAATATATTTATTTTCTCGGCCGTTTGGCTAGGAAGAAAGTGTAGTATCTGTTCCGATGGATACTGCATCCCATAGACTGGTATTGTCTTGGCCTTCGGGGCTTGATTTACGCCGGTCTATGGGTCTGTCCTGTGCAGTTTTAGGAGGTCCCCCCTCCAAGGCTTCGCCTCCCCTCTTTGGGGAGGAGTAAGTTTATTGCTTACTACCTGAGGCGCCCCTACCAGGGAATGCCGACGGGGCTGCCCAAGCAATTTTTAATGGCCAGAGTGCTCACCTCTCAGGCGCTGGCTTTTCAAACCCCACTTTCCCGACCCGACCTTGGGTCACATCTTACTTGTGGGAGTAAGATAAAAAGTGGCCTTGTGCCTAACTCCTGGAGAGGAGTAAATCAATTCTCGACCGTTTGGCTAGGAAGAAAGTGTAGTATCTGTTCCGATGGATATTGCACCCCATAGAGCGGTAATGTCTTAGCCTTTGGGGCTTGATTTACGCCGGTCTATGGGTTTGTCCTGTGCAGTTCTAGGAGGTCTATCCTCCCAGGCTTTGCTTCTTCTCTTTGGGGAGGAGTAAGTTTATTGCTTACTGAAGCGCCCCTACCGGGGAATGCCGACGGGGCTGCCCAGGCATTTTTTGTAGGTCAGAGTGCTCAAATTCTCGGGCGCTGGCTTTTCAAATCCCACTTTCTGACCTTGTGTCACATCTTACCGCTGTGGGAGGTAGATAAATAAATACCTTCTTAAATGTGACAGATATGCAGATTTGCCAGTAGAAAAAAATCATCCAGGTCCTCAAATTTTTATTATACACACCTTTTTAGAAATTACGAAAACTGTTGCGAAGGTTGCCGGAAAAAATGTTTCTATCGCTCTAGAAGGTACTTCACTCATGACGCAATCCTTTACTTGTACAGGGTGGGCCAAAATAAGGGTCCTATCTTTAAATTTGAATAACTTGAATTTGAATAACTTCCACAAAATAAAAGTTAAACTCACCAAACTTTATGTGTGTGTAGACTGACCCTTCCGAGATTTTTTGAAATAAACAAAACAAATTTTAGACGAAAAACACTTCTTAAAACTTACAAAAACTAAAGTATTGTTTTTTACACTGTTTTGAGTTTTTTAAGCAAAAATAATGTTTTCTAAATGAGGGTTCGTTCCTTAGGGCTAATACGGCTCATGCTTGCTTCGGAAGGGGTCCTTTACTTATTCTAAAAAAAAAAAAAAAAATCAATAAATAAAAAAGTTATGAATTTTTTTAAATAGGACCCTTATTTTTGCCCACCCTGTATAATAGCCAAATCCGGCTTAAGATAGCATATTTGTGGAGGTTCCGCTTGGAGCACTATGTATTGCCTTGAGAGAGTACAAATCCGACTTCGCAATCTAGTGGATGATGATTTATTAACTTCCCTGCACATAGGGTACTTACAGGAGGGACCACGTGAAGGTTGCCAACAGCCTAAGTGAAAGTGTTTCTGTGCAACGAACTGGATTCGAACTTGACACACCCATGTTGTTAGTCCGTGTCATTAGTCACTGTCACCTCCCATTAACTATTTGATATTGTTTTGTTTTTTAATTTAATGATTGTTTTGATTTTAATGTAACAAATAGTTCTATTTTTCTTTTTCTTCTTTATCGATATGTTCATCGTAGGTGCTCGACTGCGTTCCAATCCCTGGTCCCCCTGTAAAACATTCACACCAAGAACTCGCCTGGCTACAAACCTCAGCAGAAAACTTTCTCCCCCCTCTCTGTACCAAAGACCAAGCGGAACTTCCATGAACAAAGTTTCTTTCCTACATCGTCCCATCTGCGGAACAAAATACTACTAAGCTGCTTCCCAGCCGACTACAACATGGTCGTCTTCAAATCTGATGTGTACAAATACTTGTTGAGCCGTCCTCTTGGATAAAGAATTCATCTCAAGAAATCTTCTGTCCATTCAAACCCTTGCTGGGTTGCGCTCACACTCCAACCGACGTTCTCTTTAACCCTTATCCTCGAGTGGCCTCCGCGTCTTGATAAGCGATAACTGATGAATAAAAAAAAAACCCGCATCACTGGTAAATCAAATAATCTGTCACCTATTTGGTAGACAGGGTGGGGAAGTATCAAACAGAAATTGAGGTAAAAGAAGTTGAATTTTAATCATGTAAAAATAAATTGTTGCTTGAATGTTAAAAAGATCAATGCGTGGTGGTCTTTGGTACTAGAAAATGCTAATTTCGCCTGTCATATTCATTAGCCAATCAAAAGTCTTGGTCTTAAAAACAATATCGTTTTAAACTCGCTATAAATACTGTATGATTCGTGACGAGAATTACATCGAAAGAAGAGCGGTAGTCTCCCGGAGAAGTTTAATCATCTTGGACGCTGAACTGCGCATTGTTTTGTTTAAAAAAAAAAAAAAACCATAAACAGAAGAAACGCAACATGTATGGACCAAAATGCTGGCTGATTTGTTCTCACCTATTCTACGCTGCCACCTCTGTGTCTTTATTTATACTCTGCATTGTAAACGAATTTCGTCTAGGTGGCAACTATCACTGGATTGATACTATTCTCGGCGTACCGAATGCAATCCTGCTCGCTTATGCTATGCTCACATTTATACCCGCACTTTCCGCCCTAGGCGGCATCTATTATGAATGCTATTGTCATTTGGTTGGTGTCTGTTGCAGTATGGTTTTTATGCTCGTATTTGAATTACTCATAGGCATCTCCGGTTTTGCGCTTAAGGCTGGGTACGTGAGTTCGGTTTTAGAGGCCTTGTCATCTGCTGAATATTCCTACACAAGTGTTCGTTCTGCCCATAATATTTGGGATTCAGTTCAGACGAACTTCGAATGCTGCGGCGTCAAGAACTACACCGAATGGTACCGACAGTTGTCTAACACTAACCTTCCGGACTCTTGCTGTGTTCGCTACGCCCCCGGCTGTGGGGGTACCGCGTTGAAGACCGGTAATTTCTACCAAACAACCTGTGCTGCCGCCATTTCCCAATGGGCTACAATCTCTGAAGTCATAATGGGACTCGTCTTCTGGTTCATCATATTTCTAAAAGTAACATGTCTTTACTGGTTTCATTTGTACTTAGAAACCCTGATGGTTCGCAGGCCACGTGATGTTGAAACACTAATCACAAATTAAAATTACTTGAAACTAAATCTGTATCATAGTCTAACACGTTTTTACAACTTGTACACTATCTTATGACTACAAGAATTTTTAATTTGGTTTGTAATTAAGTTTTTAATTTATTGCCCGAGCTAACGAACATAACTAAACACTTCCGTTGAATATATTGCGGACTCTTGAAATGAATCTGTCCGCCCCAACCGTGTTTCTAATTTTTTTTTTTTTTATTGCGAACTGTAAAGTTTTACTCTTACGTTCACCAATTCAATTTAAATTATTGACTAAGCTGTATCTGTTTATTTATCTCTTTAAATATTTACATATAAAAACAGATGTGGCACAAAGCCAAAGACGGGTATGGGGGAGGGTCGGGGGTCGTCCACTGGTCTATGCCCTAAAAAACTAGCTTCAATCACCACAATACCACATTTACTCTATGGACTTAATCTACTTAAAATATCCCCAGGTTGTTTCATGATTTTTTATTTACAAAAATAATATGTACAGAGTATGGTGATAGGGAGTGGGAGAACAAAAACTAAGCCTTAAAAAATCCCCCAAAAATAAATAAAAATAAAATGGATGTAAAAATAAAGAACAAAATAAAATGCTAATTATGGTAATTTAGTAGGACTCTCCCATCCTATCTAAGGTATGAACTGCTCACTGTCTTCCGGAACAACCGAAAGCAAGAGAGTCAGCTCCTAAGTGGGCGTTGCCTAGGGGGACAAAATAAATATTGGGTAGGGTCTTTTTTTTTTTTTTTATTCCATCGATCCGTCTGTGTCATTGTATTTGTTAGTTAAATATAATACATTTACGGTCTTATCTGGAAAACTTTGTTTAACTCTTCTGCTATATTATCTGCCAATTCCACCTTTTTGTACGCCAAAATAGCATTTAACGAATTCCTTGTTCATCTTATTTTGTCACATTATATAAATACGTGTCGCGTATATTAAATTCGGTAGTGCTAAAGATAAGGTATTAAAACTTAATTCCGATTGCTGCTTCGAAGACAGTGTCAGTGCAGATATCCCTTATCTTTCTGAGATAACGAAGTCATAAAACTCTAACCAATTTTATTATAATTAAACTTTTTCTCGAAACTACATTTCCGATTCATTTTGAGTATTTGTAAATTCTAAACTTCTGAAGTTTCCGACCGTGCTGAATTAATAAATGTATATAGATAGCCATTCTTAACATGGAGATGGGGAGCTTTGTTAACTCTTCTGTACTTTCACTCAAGATACTGCAAAAAATCTAATTTAAAACACTTGATTTTCTTATGTGAATTACGATGGAACACTTTCTGCACTGACACCGTCTTCCCGTCTGCGAAACAGCAACCGGAACTATACCTAATCTTTACCATAACGTCATTCTATAATGGTCAATTCTTCCAGTAAATTATTAATCTGGCTTATGCAATGCAGCCTTCAATTTCAGTTACAGAATATTGAGCTTTAAGGGTTTAGTAGACTATAGGACTTGTACGGTCCTGTCGCGCGCACCTTTTCCGTTATTTCTTTTTTTTTTATATTGACACTTCGTGTTAAGGTTTTTTTTTTTTTTTTTGTGATTTCAAGTTTAATTATTTTATTTCCGGAAGTGCATAATTTTCTTCCATTTTTAAATAGATTAATACGTAAAATTGTAAAGTAAATTTACATTGATACTTTAACATTTTATTTTCTATCATTGAGCTTTAGTTTCTGTTAAGTTGACAAAATATCTGCATCAACTTGAAACTGACATTCTTTACTTTCAACTTCGTGATCGACAGTTTAACACATTACATCTGGCTGTGAATATTAAGTGAACAAATCTGCTTATTAACAATTTTGCCAACACATCAGTTATTAGTGTTAAAAAATTAAAAAAATTGTAAATGTAGGAAAACTATGAAATATTGATTGCGCCTGCGCGCACACCACCACACGTCTCTATTTGCATCTATTTACATAAAGTATGTTATGAGCCAAGTTATATACATAGGATCCACTCCAAAACTAATTCACCGATCACTCTGAATATCGGAACCAAATGGCTAGGAGTAGGGGTGGTTAATTTGGGCTATATTTAGTTTGATGCGAAGAGGTCGTGGAAGCTTATCGTGAAAAATTCAGATACCTCCGATTACTGTAAAATTTGAATAAGTGTTAAACATTTTTTTTGGAATATTTATTTATTCCAAAAAAAATCAACTTCAGATTATTTTAAGGCCATAAATCCAATTTGAGAAAACAAATGTTTCAGATTTGCATTGAAATTTATCCATTGTCATTCGACCTTAATTTAGCAAGATTACCTGAATTACAATTTCTTGAAGACCTCTTTAGCCTAAACAATAAAAGTGTAAAAATTTGGGAATTTCCTTGCTTTTGTACATTTAGTGTATATGGATTTTCATCTTAACCCTATTAAGGGCATATGATTTCAGTATACTGGCATTTTTCATGGAATGTCGCTACTTTTATAAAGGCTATGCCTCAATACAATGCCTTCTCATAACTGATATAGTTGGTAGTTTGACTAGTCAAGGTATATGGTGAACTGAAATTAAAATACCATCAATTAGACACTAGAACTTCTATCTTTGCCAAAAATCAGCTGAATCCATCAAATGGTCGATAAGATATAGAATAAAGTGTATGAATACTGGTCATTTTAAAGTTTTTTTTTTAATTTTCTGGAAAACTAAGGTATATGGTACACTGAAATTAAAATGCCATCGACTAGACCCTAGAACCTCTATCTCTGCCAACTATCAGCTGAATCCATTAAATAGTTGAGATACAGGGTGGCATATACGTACGTACGTACACGCAGATTTCATGATTGAACTTTGTGGATTTTTGGGTTGCCTTGACTAATGATGCTGAAATTCTACACACTTATAGAACCTATCAAATAAAAATGTTGTGCAAAGTTTTAACTAATTTGGTTCATTGGTTTTTGAGTTATGATTGATCAAAGAAATGAGATGTTCAGCATAGGCCATTCGTGAAGTCTATTTTTATGAACAAAAAAAGGTACTTCTGCATTTTACGAACCGTACTGAAATAACGTTATTATTTAAAAAGCCATTCTTAACACGGGGTGGGCTTTGTTACCTATTCTGTATTTTCACATTGTTTAATAAACAAGATTCCATAACAATTAAATTACAAACGTTTGATTTTCTAATATAAATTAAAATGGGGAACACTTTCTGCATGACACCGTCTACGAAGCAGCAATCGGAACGGAATTTCAGCACCAGCAGCGTATTCTCTTTGTAAAGATGATCACTGAGTTTCGCCTATGGGTATAAGACGTATTTCATTTTGAAACAAAAGCGTGGAGATGAATTAAAGTGACTTAAAATATGAAACCTGTTTTTTTTTTTTTTTTTTTTTAAATAAAATAAAGAAAAATACTAAATATTTAATTAATCTGATGAGGGTCTTCAATCAGGGATATTCATGTTTTTGTTAAAAACAAAATAAATTTCACTTCCATTGCCCGTTTCCATATTAAGCTCTTTCTCAGGTGCCAATAACATTTTCTAATATTTATATAAATCTGTATAAAATACATTTTGAATTATTAATACAAATTGGGATTTTTATATCAGATAAATAGTGAACCTGCGTGAAAGCGACACTCTTACTAAAAGGAAAGTCCATACACTATGCTTTCCATCCCTATATTGAGTGCTATACTCAATCAATGGAAAGCATATTCATGTGAATCGTCACTACGCAGTGGTCCAAACGTCCTGTTACCCACAACAATAGAGGAACAAGTAATACAGCAATACAAAACCCACATCGAACATCGAAATCGAAAATTTTTATCTTTTTTATCTTCTCACCCTTGAGGAACCTTGTACAGAGATGTGGTTAGAACCCTCCATATTTATCTGCAATCATCTAGTATAAAACGTTTTATTTTGTTAGATTTGGATTTCAGTTTTATAACTTAGTACGAAATACCGTAACGAAAAACGTAAATTACCGATTCGATGTTGTTGTCGGCATTGTTTTCCCAATTTTTTCTCGAATCGGGTACTTACAACGGAAGAGACCGCGTGAAGTTTGCCAACATCGATAAGTAATATTGGTGTGATGGAACTGATTGGATTCGAACTTGGCCCACCCAGATCGTCAGCCCCGCATTGTTATCCACATTATTACGGCTATGAAACCATTAAACAAACGGTGTTGTCTATGGGACTGTAAATAAACTAAGAAACCCACAAATGTTTCTTTTTATTTTGTGATTTCTTTGTTTATTGCCAGCCACGCGAACTAAATTAACCGTTTAGTTAATTGTATTATTCTTTTTCGATAACTAGGGGGCTCAAAATCTATAAGTGAAAGTTGTGACATGAAACCGATATAATTCGAACTCGGCACACCCACGTCGTCAGTCCACATTGGTATCCATTTCAACTCCACCACCCTCCTCGAAATACCGTTAATTAAAGTCTAGCAATTTTAAAACGATTTTGAATGTTTTTGCTACTGCGTAGTTATGGACCCACATTTTTGGTTAGAGCTAACGAATCTAAACAACTATGTTTTAGTTCAGATAATCAGCGTTTTCACAAACTTAATGAATTAAAAAGGTAACAAATTACTGACATCTATTTCGGCATTTGCAACAGAACGATTTCGAAAATTAGGACTAATTTACTAAAGCGACGAATGGGAGCTGATTTAATTGATTTTAATGTCGAAATAATGAAATTTGGGCAGGTTTAAAAATATTTCTATTCCATCTGAAAAGTTATTGTCAAGGCAGATTTTAAAATGTTGGTCAATTAACCAATTGAATTTCTCTGCTAATAAAGTAATGGCAGGAGTGTCCGTGGTCCGGTGGATCACAGTCACAACCATTATTTATTCTAATTTGATTTTATGAACTGTGACTGAACTTTCAAGATCTTCTTGCATAACTAAACATTTTAACTCACTTAACTTCTATATTATCATTATTACTACTAGCAACTAAAACCGCTGGGGGATCATACCACGAGAACATATACTGCACTACCACCACCCCAAAAGAAAAACAAAGAAGGTTATTCCTGGGAATATTGTATCATGACGAACGAACATATATTACGCTACCCCAAAAAAGGAGTTAATGCATGAGAGTATAGCCTGATACAAGACAAAATATACTACACTGCTACCCCCTAAAAGGTGATGAATGCCTGGAAGGATGGTATCATTACGAAAGAACAGATACTACAATACTCCTATTCTATTGTACACTATTACTATACTGTGTAATAGTATAGTTTCGGCTTCACGTAGAGAGATATCAAATCTCAATTATTTAATAAATAAGACAAGAAGATATATATATATATATATATATATATATATATATATATATATATATTAGATTTTTAATGTGATATGATACATATAATTATTTCTACAATCAGACAACGCTGCAGCCCAGAGAAATCATGAAAGCCACAGACCGGAATCCTATACTCGAGTTTCGATCTCACCAGTAGAACATAACCGAACTCAGGATTCGAAACCCGAGTCACTTGCATGCGAGTACTCTGCTACTGAGACACCACGCCACATACAAGAAATAGACTTTCTTATATGTGACGTGGTGGCTCAGTGGCCGACTACTCGCCTCGCATGCAAGTGACTCGGTTTCGAATCCTGAGTTCAGTTATGTTCTACTGATGAGCCAAAAGGAGGGCGTAACTCAGGTCTAGAACTTCCGGTCTGTGGCGTTCATGGTTTCTGTGGGCTGAGGCATTGTCCGATTGTGAGAATATATATATATATATATATATATATATATATATATATATATATATATATATATATCAGTCAAGAAAAACAGCATCCATGGGCAGACAACAACCCTTTAGCCAGGAGAAAGAAAACCACAGAAGACCACATTCCCATGGTCTTTACTCGTGCCCACCATATGCATGGACTTATCAATTCTCTAACTAATGATTTTGCAATTCCTTGATTAGATCCCACAAAAAATTCCATTTTAAAGAAACCACCCATTATTGCTAAAATACAACCACTTAATTTATTAATAGTGCTTACCCCATAAAAACACACACTTACACAGCACTGCACAACATAAACAAAAGAGATGCCTAGCTTGTCATAATTCAATCAGAGATCCCCCCTCCAAAGTCCCAAATACACGCATTCTTATACAACGGTAACATCTTACCTGTGATAGCCACAATGTAATATATTACATTCCGTGTACACACTATCTAAGTAGTTGATACATAGGCGAGCCGAAATTACCTTTAAGATTTAATAACCACAAACTATTAGACAAAACATGTAATACTCTGAAATAGACACGTCCTACACTCAAACAGACCACACACTCCATAAAATTAAATGCATTTTAATAGACACCAAATCCGCATCCACGAATGTGCGCAAAACAAAATGAAACAGACAAAATACAGGTTTACACTCCGATGTTGGGGTCTTGAATATGTATTATTATTTTACAGGCTGAGAAGAATTTTATTTTTGGAACGAAACTTTCTTGGCTAAAGAAATAATTTGCTCTTAACGGTAATTCACGACAAATGTTTGTTTCATAGACAAAAAAAAGTTTTCTTTGCCATTCGGTAAAGAGACTTCGCGTGAAATGACTTGCACGTTTAGACAAAGAATGAACGCTGCACAAAGTAGAAAATGTTCAGTTTTTCATAACGGTTTAATTTTTATAAATTTATCAAAATATACATTTTTTGATAAAGAGCAGATGATCGATCAAAATATTAAAATTTAAATTATTATAACAGTTATGTATAGTAGTACATTAATAAAATTATAATATAGTATCTGCTTCAGACATATATACTAAATCTGCATTAGTAATAGAACAACATTATTATTATTTGTAAATATTATCATTCATATAAGTAAAGAGACTTATTATTGTGCTACCTAATTTATTTACATGTCTGTGGTGTGTATAGACACTGATATAAATTAGATGGTTACGCCGAAAAAGAGCCACTCTTTTTCTAAATGAATACATAGGGAAAAGGCTTAGGAAAACAAATATTAATTTACTCAGCTTTAGTATGATAATAGATAATATAATCACTATTACACCGTCGTGTGTACGGACGCGCACCAACGGGCTTTGTAACTTACACCAAATGACAATTAAAATAATTATTTACTACGTAATAAAATAGACAAGTGGTAAAAAGAGTACTTTTATTGTTTCGTTCCATTTGAGAGCGTGTCGTCATAGATAATAAAATGGAATTAGCGCGGTTAATGCTGACCTAAAACAATGCATCCAAACACTTTACTTTTTCATCGATCTACGAACGACGAAACGAGATGAACGGCTGCCTTTCTTATCGTGATCTGAGCACGGTTGTTGGAAACAATCTCTTGTATCTTCACCGTGCCTAAATAAGAAAAAAAGGTATCCGTTGGGTCACCCATTGAGTTCCGGTTTAATAGTTTAAATCAGGAGAAAGTGAGTTTACAAAGCCAATTAAATATGAAAATATATAAAGAAAATATATATATATATATATATATATATATATATATAGTATGAATTGTTATTTATACAAACATCATTGGTTACATATGTGCATACGTGTTTGAGTTGACCTCTGTAATGGAGAGTTAACTTCTTCAGATCGAAAGAAGTTGCCTTTCTATTGCAGAGGACAACTTAAACATGTATGCACATATGTAACCAATGATGTTTGTATCAATAAGAAAATTATACTAAATACAGCTCTACTTGTTATTGAGCGCTTTTATAAACACTAGAGTTTCAATAGATTAACATCTAAAAAAACAAAATGATACATGTACTAATCTCTCTCTCACTTTGTATATATATATATATATATATATATATATATATATATATATATATATATATATACTGTAAATATCATTAAATATTAAAGAGATTTTGTACCTACAGACGATATATATATATATATATATATATACCCTTCTCTTTGTTTCTTTTTCATCTCTAAAGACAGATTAAGTGCGATGCTTGTTTTTAATTGTATATTCCAACTTTTTATCCTGTCTTTTCTATATTACTTTTGACTTTTAACAAAGGCAGAAAGAGAGAGAGATAGAGAGGGAGAGAGGGAGAAAGAGATGAAGTAGAAGTCTGAGCGATAGATACAATATAAAATAAGAGAGAGGAGGTCAAACAAGAACCAATGAGAGAGGAAAAGAGTTATCGAGAAACACTTTGTACGAGATGAGTCACTTAGTGAGATAATTACAATTTACAACACATTAGAATAATCAAAATTGAGTTTATTTTCAGTTGAGTAATATTTAAGTGTGGATTTGGTGCGATTAAAATATATAGGAAACTGCCTCAGGTAAACAAACGTTCATTATCTAGCATCTTTTGCTCATACTATAAGAGACGTTCTCTGGGTGAGTACGTGTTTGTGCATCTGTCTGTCTGTCCGTCAGTCACTATTAAAAAATATATATATCTTAACTTTTTTTAGAAATGGAAAATATTGCAACAAATAAAGCGGATACCATGACTGGAAATCGAAACCTAAACATTGAGATTTTCAGTCTGATGTTCTACAAACTGAGCTATTTAGATTTTCTCATAAATACAATCCTTTAACAAAATAATTATAACTTTGATTTGAAGTCATATATTTATGATTGACGTCATGTTTCAAAACATGAATTAAAAGATAAGCGATCATAAAAATAAATAAATGAGTGGTTAAACATTATCAATTTTATATATTTTCAAAGCGTAATTTTATTACCTGTAGTAGTATAACTGCGGTAATGGTCCTCTGAAGAGAAGAATTATCTTTGAAAACTCATGAGCTAAGGACTTAAGGATACTTTGCTTGAACTTTGAATTCTAATAAAATTTGATTGACACCTTATTTTATTACTTCATTTTATATTATAATATTAATGCTCTATCCAGTATATTGAGCTTCAGATTTTTATCCGGATGTTTCACTAATTATAAGATATTAGTTGACGCTTATATCTTTTGTTGGATTGCTTCATATATATATATATATATATATATATATATATATATATATATATATATATAGAGAGAGAGAGAGAGAGAGAGAGAGAGAGAGAGAGATGAAAGAAGAGTGATAAACATGTACGAATGTCCAGATTTATTTCAACTTCGATTGTTACATGCAAGGTATACTTGGTAATAAAATAATGTTTACTAGACAAATTATCTAGGCATGAGGGTCTAGTTTACTACAATAATAGTTTGCTATTAAATTGTCTCTATCTTTCTGGCATAATTTAGAGTTACTAGAATTCAGAGCCGGAAGTACGATTTCTTTGCCCCACTCTAAAGTATCGGTACACTCATAGGTTGTTCGGCGTTCAAGTAATAAAATAGCCTTTTGCACCTGGACGCTAAATTGCTTTTACTCCAAGCAGATTCTCTTTTCATATGCGGAAATAAAACTCCGCCGTCGCTGGAAGCAATCACCCATGCCGTATTGTTACGCAAGTGTGTCCATTTTTATTACGATGCCATACAGAAAATGCCAATTACATAGTGTCCAAGAGACGTATACAGGCTACTGGAGGCGCTTAACATTCTTCAAGCAACAATGTTCTTATTTCAACTGAATTGCATGATACAATCAGAGAGTTATGTTGTGTATAGAGTAAGTTTACAATCAGGCACAGGGGCCGTGTAGTTTGGGACCCATTTATATTAGGTTGACCAAAAAGTTCAGTCGTTTTCTTTCTTTTTAGAAAGGAGGAACGCAAACATCAAGTTTAGAAACATAACTGAGTTTATGCAATTCATTTTCTACGCTCGATTTGGAAATGTTGAGCATGTATGCGATTTGTCTAGTTATCAAACGACAATCTTGTTCAACTATGGCTTTCCCTTGATCACTGTCGATCATATTTAGCCGGTCAGAGCGAGGAGCATCTCTCACTGAAAAGTCTCCTTTTCGGAATCGAGCAAACCATTTCTGACACACCCGTTCTGTAACAGAAATCTCCCCATACACATGTCATATCTTTATGCATGATTCTGAAGATGTTTCCTTATTCATTAGTAAAAAAAAGCATCAGATGCAAGTAGTGCTCTGATTGATCTTTCATTTAAATGCCTAAAATACAAGCAAAAATGTGAGAACGCTTCTGCTCGAAGGCTTATTACACACTGACGTAAACATACTCGCTGCACCAAATACAGGATATAAAACGATTTTTAGTAGACCGGAACGATGATATTAAAAAAAGACAGACGAACCTTTTGGCCAACCCAATATTAACATTACTTTTTAACATTCGATTTCCATCTATCACGTTCATACTATATGAAATGCCTTTTTTTTCTCTCAAAATATAAAGAATATTTTCTGTAAAAGTACTTGCACGGGTAGTCTATAATGAAGGAAGGGTTGCGTAACCCGAACCTCCTTTCTCTGTAACGTGCATTACTTACCTCTACTAGCAAAAAGTCTAAAGTGACTAGAAAGAATGTACAAATGAACAGAGAAGTAAATATGAGTAGAGAAATAGTGGTGTTATACTTATTACATTTAAGCTACATGGAAAAGTTTGTGTTTTATTCCCGATGGAAATCATTTTGCTAAATTCATGAATTTACATTATAAGATCGTTTTTAACCTTAAAAATCGATCACTCCATCTAATTAGAATCATTGATTTTATTAAGCCCTCGATACCTATTTGTTTCCTAAAGCCAAGAAAATATATTCCGTTAGTTTAAAACAGACTTTGGCGATCTTAACTTCTAAGTGGGTCAAACAAACAAAAGATGACCTTGCGAGAATGGGTCCAATGGTATTAAGTCATTGCTGTAGTCACGTGATTAATGTGCTAACTATCGCCATTTTGAATGTCTGCATCAATTTCACACAATAATATTTCTGCATGTCGGTACAGTCGGGGAAACAGGGAGAGAGTTCCAAAGGGAAAATGGCGTCAGGATGTTGATGATTGTAGATTTGTTTTACTTAGTCTTATGCTATCTGGGGAGTTAACTAGGAGAAAGGTTTCTACGTCATTGATGTTGGTTCTAAGCCCCCGGATATTTTTGAATGCTAGTATCAAGTGCAGAGGCGAAGAAGTTTTTTTTTGTGGGTGTCTGGTTTAGGTTTGTTTCTTATTCTTTGCATTGTCATTTTAGTTTGAGATAGAGTGGGAAAGACACAGTTGGCGCTTGTTCGGTGCTAATAAGCTCACACACCCAGCCCATTAGTCGAAACTTGATCCATGGGGTTTGTGGTCTCGGGAAACCCCACCCGGGATAACTTTCCATGCGCGACATGACACGTACAGTCACCCACGATTTTATACAACTGTTGATGAAGCAGCCGTTCTTAGCGTTACCTAAGACTGAAGGCTCCTGCACTAATAGTCGGAAACATCAGCCAGACAAGCTGTCAACCTGTACCCTCAACCTGTCGGAACAAAAGCGACCCAGACTAGTCATGTGAGACTTAGTGACAAAAACCTTTCCCAAAGTTGCCCTGACAGAGAGAAAGAGAAACGGCGTTCATTGTCCTAGTCAGGAAACAAGGCCAAGCACTGGGTGTCTTTGAGGTGTCTCTGCTCTAGTAGCTTTTCGCCTGGCTAATAGACAAAGAAGAAGTGCAAAGGACGGGCGATAGGCAGCACCCATCTACTCCTTATCCCGTAGGGAAAAGATAGGAAGACCTTCAAAAATACGTCTACTCCGTGCCATAGACAAAACATAAGAGGGCTGACTACTTGTTATTTTTGCCACATAGTTAATTACTTCCGAGGGTGACTTTCCTTATTTTCAAAGCCACGTCGCCACCATTATAATACAAAGTGACCAAACTATGTTGAGAAAAATAAGCAGCAAAGACTACTTCAAATCTATATTATAATAAACCTATTAACGTTATCACCTGTTACCCCATTTCTTTAGTAATGGACTAACTAATGTGCAAAGAAAGTTGTGTTAATATTTATTTCATTTAAGAGGATGATATAGTTCTCTTCAAGCCGTGTGTGTCATATGGCTGTCTCTCTCTTTCTCTCTCTCTCTATATATATATTATTTCATGTATCCACATAAAATGTTATAAGGAGATATCTTTTATGTGTCAATTTTCAGTATTTACTTCAACATGAGTAGGGCTAGGTAGTAAGTTATGAAACTATATTTATGGCAATCAAGCTACACAGAGGCTTCCGCGCTTTATCTTTGTAGGGAATCGGCAGGCCAATTTTAGCCTGACGATTTCTTACGGGGATGAAACGCGGAAGCCTCTGTGTAGCTTAATTGTCGTACATATATTTTCATAACTTACTCTCTCTCTCTCTCTATATATATATATATATATATATATATATATATATATATAGAGAGAGAGAGAGAGAGAGAGAGAGAGAGAGAGAGAGGGGAGAGAGAGAATTTATAGAAGGCTAATAATAATGCGGAAATATACCGAGTTGTAAGAAGGAAAACCGAATACTTAATAACAAGAGATTGTTTTTATAATTAAATTGTACTTGCTTTAAGATTACTCTTCGATCACTAGAGTCGTACACGTGACGTCGAAATATCAAAATATTTCGAGGATGTTACCCGTTTATAAGGTTATATGCAATTCGGAGACATCATTTTGTGTTCAATACAGCGAAGAGACGTAAAATTCTGTGCGATTAAAGTAATGTAAAAGTAAGGTGTTTCTATTTCTTTTTCTCAAGCTACTCTCTGCCTCTTGCATTTATTTGTTGATTATGAGGTTGTTGTAATAGAAACTCGTAACAACGAGGTAATGTCTACGAAATGTTGTGATAGTTCGGATTGTATGCAAGTAATATTTAATTATATATATATATTTATATATATATATATTTATATATATATATATATATATATATATATATATATGTGTGTGTGTGTGGGGGGGGTGTGAAAATGACAAACGGAAAACATATTAAAGTGCAGGAGAAAAACAAAGAACAAGAGATTTGACCGGTTTCGTTCGTGTTAGCGAACGTCTTCAGAAAAAAAAATATATATGATAATTATAAGATTAATAATACAATGTAATCTATTATATAAACGTCACCTGTCTGTATGGATGTATGTATGTATGTATGTATGTATGTATGTATGTATGTATGTATGTATGTATGTATGTTGGTCTTCTCCTCCGAAAGTACCCAACACACGGTCACGCGGGTGACATTATTAAAACCGGCCAGCCCCCAGACGTGCTAACTCTGAGAATTGGGGGGAAACGTTCATGTTTTCGTATAGAAATGGCTCGAAACGTTGAGGGGGGGGATATCTTACACAATCAAGACATAGTACACAAACGAATTGCGCATGCGTGAAATATATGTCACTTCCTCAATAAGACCATTTTGAACGCGGCAAGTATGAAAACGTAAGTTTACGACATTTTTTTTATTTGTTTCTGTAATCAACAATTATAAACAACTTAATTTTTATTTAAACAAAAAAATTCGCTAATATTATTTGTTTATTAAACGTATCGTAAAAAAATATATATATATGAGTTTATTATGCATTCTGTCCTCGTGGGGAGGCAAGTAAATATTTACATTTCTCTTCGTAAGCCAACTCCAAATAAAACGGTATTTTCACACTTAAATAAAAACATTCACATGTACACATTTGACTGACAATTGTTAATCCCCCCCCCAAAAAAAACACAACAAATTAAAATATATTTATTGCTAATATTATTTGTTTATTAAACGTATCGCAAAAAAAAAAAATATATATATATATATGAGTTTATTATGCATTCTGTCCTCGTGGGGAGGCACGTAAATACTGACACAAAAACATGTTTGTTTAGTTTCCCAACGAGAAACGCAATATATTTTAATAAATAAACAAAATATATACATTTTAAAAAATAACCCTACATTGGCCTCACCATCCATAATCAACAATTAAGATCGATAATTTTATTTACAAATATTTCTATAACTTATTTTTTTTGTTTATTAAACGTATCGTAAAAAAAAAACACGATATGAGTTTATTATGCAATCTCTCTTCGTGGGGAGGCAAGTAAATATTTACATTTCTCTTCGTAAGCCAACTCCAAATAAAACGGTATTTTCACACTTAAATAAAAACATTCACATGTACACATTTGACTGACAATTGTTAATCCCCCCCCCAAAAAAAAACACAACAAATTAAAATATATTTATTGCTAATATTATTTGTTTATTAAACGTATCGCAAAAAAAAAATATATATATATGAGTTTATTATGCATTCTGTCCTCGTGGGGAGGCAAGTAAATATTTACATTTCTCTTCGTAAGCCAACTCTAAATAAAACGGTATTTTCACACTTAAATAAAAACATTCACATGTACACATTTGACTGACAATTGTTAATCCCCCCCCAAAAAAAAACACAACAAATTAAAATATATTTATTGCTAATATTATTTGTTTATTAAACGTATCGCAAAAAAAAAATATATATATATATATGAGTTTATTATGCATTCTGTCCTCGTGGGGAGGCACGTAAATACTGACACAAAAACATGTTTGTTTAGTTTCCCAACGTGAAACGCAATATATTTTAATAAATAAACAAAATATATACATTTTAAAACATAACCCTACATTGGCCTCACCATCCATAATCAACAATTAAGATCGATAATTTTATTTACAAATATTTCTATAACTTAATTTTTTTGTTTATTAAACGTATCGTAAAAAAAAACAGGATATGACTTTATTATGCAATCTCCCTTCGTGGGGAGGCAAGTAAATATTTACATTTCTCTTCGTAAGCCAACTCCAAATAAAACGGTATTTTCACACTTAAATAAAAACATTTACATGTACATTTGACTGACAATTGTTCATTCCCCCCCCCCCCCCCAAAAAAAAACACAACAAATTAAAATATATTTATTTATAATTCTTATGTATTTTTCTTTACAAGTATTAAGAGTTTTACTTATTTACATGAAATTAAAACAACTGTTACTTATACAGAATTTGAACTTTCTTAAAATCGTTTTAAACGATCACTATTGACTAATCACTAACTACTCATTTCATTGATAAATTTTCACTTCAGAAATTACTGTTGCCTACTTTCAGAAACTTTTCATTCATACAATAAGATAAATCGATGACTTTACATTCAGTTTGGCACTTCCGGTTGACTCGGTGGAATGAATGGAACTCTTCAATTATTAAGTCCAAGTGACGTTTGAAATGCAGAACTACCCTTACTTATTACAATAAAATATCAGAATTTGTTAAAGTTTTTGTATTGTTTCTTTTCTTATTTTTTAGAGTTTAAAGTTTTATTTTTTTCCTTTTTTATAATATAAAGTATAAGAATTTGGCATAATTATTTTGTCGTGTAAATGAAAAATCTGTGTAAACGGAATAAATGTTCCCCCACCCACCCCACCTAAATATATAAGACAGCGACTACATAATAACGTGCCACCCATTATAAATAATATTACAATATTTTTATAAATAATATTACAATATTTTTAAGTATAAAAACTCATCGGACATAATCAAATATGAATTCGTAAACGTCGATAATTAAATATGATATACTTCTTTTTAAGGTATTAGAACTTTACACGATAAAAAACAATTGACAAATTCGGATATTTTCCATTATAATAAATTTAAAAAAAAAAACATTAAACTCACAAAAAAAAATAAAACAATTGCTGAAATTTTTTAATAAACACTTACTCTGTCTGTGATAAGGGGGCCTTTGAAAATTAAAGAGGCCTACAGAGCCACATTAAAATTACCCCCCCCCCAAACTGCTGCCCTTATATTAAATACATTTTCTTCTTTTTTCAACATACACTAATTGACATTAATTTAGACTTAGATTTACCCGTGAGGCGGTGGCAAGCGACATATTGTCGATAGTGTTCACCACTCGACTACAACAATATTTCTGTTTCACACTTACTACAATAACTTCCAGTAGTATTTACTGACCAACACATCAGATTTGTTTGCCTTTCAAGCTCCATACGGAAATAGAATTTATGTGCTTTAAATAGTAATTAATGCCCCCCTTCATTTGCCCAATTGATACACATCAGAAACATATTACATACAATAACATATCCTTTGGACTTTTAACACAATACATGGTTCAGATCAAAATTGGTTTAATTTCTTGCAAATCAGACGTGACTAACCTGCCACATTTTCAAGATTTTCATAGCAAGAGTTTTCCATCTAAAGCTAGGTATCCAACTCCTAACGAAAGGAAACATTTTAGGAGTGGTCATAGCATACATTTACACTGTTGAGTGGCAGAAAAGAGGATTGCCACATGCTCATTGTCTGGTTTGGCTTCAACAAAAATTGAGATCCTCTGACATAGATTCAGTTATCAGTGCGGAAATTCCGGATCCAGTGGCAGATCCGCTTTTACATGATATCATTAGGCACCATATGATTCATTGACCATGTGGAAACATAAACAGATGTTCACTCTGTCTCAAAGATGGACACTGCAGTAAGAGATATCCCAGACACTTCTTGAGTGAAACTCAATCGGATACAAATGGCTACCCACAATATCGACGACTAGCTCCTTTAGCTGGAGGTTTTGAGACGACAGTTACCCTACCTGGCAACATAACGGTTCCTATAGACAACCGATGGGTTGTACCACATAATAAACTGCTTTGTAAGATTTTTGATGCACATATCAATGTTGAATACTGCAACAGTGTGAAATCAATAAAATACATTTGTAAATATGTAAATAAAGGTAGTGATCAAGCTATCTTCACAATTGAAAGTAATGCTCATGATGAAGTTAAGAGATACGAAATAGGACGTTACATATCAACCAATGAAGCCATTTGGAGAATACTTAACTATCACATACATGTACATCATCCCCCAGTTATTCACCTATCAGTTACTCTAGAAAATGGACAGCGAATATACTTTACTGAAAGTACTGCAGCAGATAGAGTTGCAAATCCACCTACAACCACTCTAACAGCTTTCTTCAAATTGTGTCAAACAGATTTTTTTGCACGTACACTTTTTTACTCGGAAGTTCCACTTTATTATACCTGGGACAGTAAAACTAAGCTCTTCAAGCGACAACTGAACTGTGTAGAACACAATAAAAATTCCAATATTCATTGCCACCATGTTCTTTTTCAGTAAGTCACCAATTTCAAACTCCTCAAGAGTTTTCAGAATTCTAAATTCATTTTAACTACATTTTGTTTATACAAATTACCTATTCTAAAATGACAACTCTCCCAGAGTTTAGAATAATTAAATAATGAATGATGCCCCCCCCCCCTGAGTTGAGAATGACTTAAAAATGAATGACAACTCCTCCAGAGTTGAGAATAACTTACAAATGAATGACAGTTGAGAATTGACTAAAAGAACATGGTTTTGGTTGCTTAACATCCAAATATGCCTCCCAAAATCCAACCTCTGGTCCCTGTTCTGGGAGGTGGTAACAGGGTAAAACAGTGTAAATGCTTAGGAGGTTATGGATGCAACTTTACACCAGTTCTTATAGCCCGTTTCACTCTGTATAACCCTGGCTAACAAGGCTCTGGTAATGTATTCTTCAACTATTTTGTTTCAAACAAGTATTTTTATTTGCTTGCTATTTAATCTATTAGTCTGTCGATGTTACATTCAATAAACAGCATGTGTATTATTCTATTAACTATGCAACACCATATAAATACTGCTACATGATATACACCAAACCATGCACACAGATGAAGTAAGGGAGACAGTCGGACAGATAGGGGAAAACAGTCATTATCAGAGAAAATATTTTTGTTTACTTTTTTGGTGCACATTCTTTTTTTTATAATTATTTTCACTTTCTAAGTAAATGTTTGAAAACTATTAGCACTGAAACTTAGTGAAAACAATGGCACTTTGGTGAGAAGTGAAATGACTGTATAGTCCCATTGAGACTCCCTCGTGAATATAGTAAGGCACCTCACCCAACAGGCAATAGTAAATACATCTCCTATTAGAAAGTTACACAAAGGAAAACATCAACACAAATTTACACTAGAGTATAGATTTACTCCTCTCCAGGAGTTAGGCACAAGGCCAGTTTTTATCTTAATCCCACAAGTCGGGTTGGGAAAGTGGGGTTTAAAAATTGCCTGGGCAGCCCCGTCGGCATTCCCCGGTAGGGGCGCCTCAGGCAGTAAGCAATAAACTTACTCCTCCCCAAAGAGGGGAGGTAAAGCCTGGGAGGGTGGACCTCCTAGAACTGCACAGGACAGATCAGACCCACAGACCGGCGGAAACCAAGCCCCGAAGGCCAAGACAATACCGATCTATGAAGTGCAGTATCCATCGGAACAGATACTACACTTTGATCTTAGCCAAAAGGCGTTATTTAACCCCCACCCACAATAGGAATATGTGACACAAGGTCGGAAAGTGGGATTTGAAAAGCCAGCGCTCGAGAAGATGAGCACTCTGGCCATTAAAAATTGCCTGGGCAGCCCTGTCGGCATTCCCCGGCAGGGGCGCCTCAGGCAGCAAGCAATTAACTTACTCCTCCCTAAAGAGGGGAGGTAAAGCCTCGGAGGGTGGACCTCCTAGAACTGCACAGGACAGATCAGACCCACAGACCGGCGGAAACCAAGCCCCGAAGGCCAAAACAACACCGATCCATGAAGTGCAGCACCCATCAGAACAGATACCACACTTTGATCTTAGCAAAATGGCCAAGCTATTTTACTACTAAACAATATCTTAGTTCTGTTTCAGTTTGGAATTGCTTAACAGCCTGAGACCCCCCAGTACCAGAAAATCTCAATTGAAGCAGCCTTTTTCAATAGAGTACAGCATTTGTTCTTTGTAATTATATATCTTTTACTACAAAACTATCTATTTTTAAACAAACTGCATTTTATCCTTTTCTATTCACAATTCAGAACACCTTTTAAATAGATTCCTTTATGTTCTATATATTTGATGCTTTCTTTCCTTCAGATTTGATTATCAGAGTCCGGCTTTACCACAATTTGAATTAAGAGAAATTCAGACTACCCATTACCTTATGCATGGATTAATAGACACCATTTATTCTTATAAACACAGGACTCACTGCTTCAGTTATTTTTTGTGTGTGTGTAATCGTTATGAACAATTTCTTTTTAATACATGACTTTAGTTTGATGTATGATTAGTAAAAAAAAAATTTAAAAAAAAGATCAGTGATCATCACAAACGAAGGACTCTGTTCTTGCAATAATAACTACGTCATAGCTCTCATGTTTTTAATTATCTATTCCTCAAAATCATAAAAGAAAGAACATTCTTTGGGGTGGATTCTTGATGATAGCAAGTCACTAATAAGAACTTAACACAAACATTTCAGTACTTTCATATTTTGAGTTTTAAAAAGTGATTATTAATGATGTACATTTTTAGCCACATCATTTTGATTACTGTACTCATTCAATTGAATAGTATATTTTCTAATTTCATCTTCCATTTCAGACAATTTGGTTGTTTTTCCCAATTACATCTTTCATTTAAGTGAATTTGCCTACTTAGTTTCATTAACCACACAAGCTACATTGTCATCATCGAAATCTCCAGGTTGATTGAAATTTATTTTTATATTCTTTTATATAAAATGAAGACTATAGCAAAAATCTTATTACAAATAATCAAACGGTTAAAAAAACGTTTTATTACTAAAACATCACGGTTGAACAATGTGTTTCTGTGATTGATATCATTAAGTGCTGCAGTTCCTTTTGTAAATTTGTGTTTTTATCTTTTGACACAATTACACATTCTCAAAAGACACATTAAAATAAAAATCACCCATTTAAATATAAAATTGTTTTTGTTTTTTTACAATATATTCTTGCTTGAAAGTGGTGAACAAACTTAAAATAAATGTGTTTCAATATATTGAGCAATAAACTAATCATTTTTCATAAATATGTTAAGCACATTTTTTGACTATTGTTTTGTTGTTCATGCCTAGGTTTATAATCTGAAACAAACTCAGGAGCAATAAATTATTACTGCACTAGGACACTTTCTAAATGTTATATTTTGTAGAAAACACTGATCAGTTCCCTAGATGCAACAGATGTGTGCAATAATGCAGTAGGACACTCAAAACATAGTAAATGCTGCATTCGGATGTATTTAATACTCTAGAAAGAGCAAGTATGTGTTATAATATAGTTTGACTCTTAGTATGTCTTATGGTGAATCTAACAGTGCGAAATATCATAGAGATAGCATGTGTGTAATTTACTAATGGATATATACTAAATCAGTAACTGTTCAATATGTTAGATAGAACAGTGTAACACTTGGTAAGGTGTACCTGCTTAATCTGTCGGTGTTCTTTACCCTAAATACAGCAGCTTTCTGTAAATTCGGTCTATTCTACTTTTAACTAGAATGATCAGTCACCACAATACCACATTTACTCATAACCTTATATTTGCTTTTTGCTTTATTGAACAAGTTGTAAACTTTCATTCTTTTTAGTTTTTATGGACGTTAACCAAACACTTAGACTGGTACCGACTTCAGTTACCAATTAAGGGTTGTAGCATCCATCTGAACAAATACTAAACTTTGAATTATTTACTTGCAGAAAATATGAAAAAATTACATTCAAAACAAGGCTTTCAAAAGTGTTCTAAAGTAATAAAAATGTATATCCTACTATAACTAGAATGTTAGTCACCACAATACCACATTTACTCATAACACAAATTAGACACAAGACCATCAGAAGTGTGGGAAAGAGTGTCGTCGGTCATCATTGTTCTAACATATGAAAAAAAATTAATATTTCTATGTTTCCCCAGCTAAGACATTTTTTGCTGAGCAAGGTTAGTGGAAGGTTAACATAAAATAGTAAATTCTTTACAGTAAGGTAACATTGGCATTTTCCCTTTAATGTTATCAATAATTAAACACTGCTTTTAATGTTATCCAGTAAAAGAGAATAGCAAATCAGTCATCATTTTTTTACATTGAAATTTAACAAGTTCTAGGCGCTTGATTGTGATAGTGCTCTCTTGACCTCCTTATTTTACAAGTGCTCATTATCCTACATAGAACGAGTGTTTAATTAAATAGAGTTCAATATCCTAGATAGAGCAGATGTGTTTATTATACACACCATAGCACAGGATTAAAAAAAACAAACTGATGTTCGGGAGCAGTGAAACAGTGAAACAGTCAAAGCTGGAGGTTCGGGAAAAGATTCAGAGCTTGCAGTATATGAAAGAGTCACCCTGATGTTTAAGGAGTCGGAGCCAGCTCTTCAGGAAGTAGTCAGGTCCTAATTGTTCGGGTAGGAGTCAGAGCCTGATGTTCAGGAAAGAGTCAAGGCCTGGAGTTCAACCCGAATGGTATATTACGGAGTCTGAGTAGAATCGTATAGGAAGGGTCCCCATTGTTAGCACTATTATTTATATTCATATAAAATAATGTCTCGATCGGTGAATTTAAAAGAAAAAATTATTCTTCCCCATTGATACCATTTATTATATTCATATAAAATATTTAATCGGTGATCAACCTAGGTTATTTAATCTAACATACACAAACATGAAAGAAGTAAATAGACACCATTATTATCATTAACAAAGACTGCTGTAAGAGGGGCCTGATCAACCTAGGTTATTTTATCTAACATACACGGACATGAAGAAGTAAATAAACAAACACCCTTATTAACAATACTAATGAAGACAAATATGGTACTTTTAATAGAAATGTTACATTTTTACTCCAGGGAATGGAGAGGTAGTGCAGAGTTTTGGGGAGGCCTGAAAATAGTGTAGCCAGGGTGAATTGGCAACCATGTACGTGACATCTTTTACTCCTGGCAACTGTGGAAGGAGGGCGACTGGAGAAGTGATCCCCGTGCAACGCCAATAGGTACGTATATAGTATGCGCACCGAGTCTGTAATAGGTACGTAAGAATCTAAAACAAACAGATAAACAAAACAAAATTGACAACTGAAATGTGTAGAACACAATAAAAATTCCAATATTAATTGTCATCATGTTCTTTTCCAGTAAGTCACCAATTTCAAACTCCTCAAGAGTTTTCAGAATTCTAAACTCATTTTAACTACATTTTGTTTATACAAATTACCAATTCTAAAATGACAACTCTCCCAGAGTTTAGAATAATTAAATAATGAATGATGCCCCCCCCCCTGAGTTGAGAATAATTAGAAAATGAATGACACATCCACCAGAGTTGAGAATGACTTAAAAATGAATGACACCTCTCCAGAGTTGAGAATAACTTAAAAATGAATGACAGTTGAGAATTGACTAAAAGAACATGGTTTTGGTTGTTTAACATCCAAACATGCCTCCCAAAATCCAACCTCTGGTCCCCGTTCTGGGAGGTGGTAACAGGGTAAAACAGTGTAAATGCTTAGGAGGTTATGGATGTAACTTTACACCAGTTATTATAGCCCGTTTCACTCTGTATAACCCTGGCTAACAAGGCTCTGGTAATGTATTCTTCAACTATTTTGTTTCAAACAAGTATTTTTATTTGCTTGCTATTTAATCTATTAGTCTGTCGATGTTACATTCAATAAACAGCATGTGTATTATTCTATTAACTATGCAACACCATATAAATACTGCTACATGATATACACCAAACCATGCACACAGATGAAGTAAGGGAGACAGTCGGACAGATAGGGGAAAACAGTCATTATCAGAGAAAATATTTTTGTTTACTTTTTTGGTGCACATTCTTTTTTTTATAATTATTTTCACTTTCTAAGTAAATGTTTGAAAACTATTAGCACTGAAACTTAGTGAAAACAATGGCACTTTGGTGAGAAGTGAAATGACTGTATAGTCCCATTGAGACTCCCTCGTGAATATAGTAAGGCACCTCACCCAACAGGCAATAGTAAATACATCTCCTATTAGAAAGTTACACAAAGGAAAACATCAACACAAATTTACACTAGAGTATAGATTTACTCCTCTCCAGGAGTTAGGCACAAGGCCAGTTTTTATCTTAATCCCACAAGTCGGGTTGGGAAAGTGGGGTTTAAAAATTGCCTGGGCAGCCCCGTCGGCATTCCCCGGTAGGGGCGCCTCAGGCAGTAAGCAATAAACTTACTCCTCCCCAAAGAGGGGAGGTAAAGCCTGGGAGGGTGGACCTCCTAGAACTGCACAGGACAGATCAGACCCACAGACCGGCGGAAACCAAGCCCCGAAGGCCAAGACAATACCGATCTATGAAGTGCAGTATCCATCGGAACAGATACTACACTTTGATCTTAGCCAAAAGGCGTTATTTAACCCCCACCCACAATAGGAATATGTGACACAAGGTCGGAAAGTGGGATTTGAAAAGCCAGCGCTCGAGAAGATGAGCACTCTGGCCATTAAAAATTGCCTGGGCAGCCCTGTCGGCATTCCCCGGCAGGGGCGCCTCAGGCAGCAAGCAATTAACTTACTCCTCCCTAAAGAGGGGAGGTAAAGCCTCGGAGGGTGGACCTCCTAGAACTGCACAGGACAGATCAAACCCACAGACCGGCGGAAACCAAGCCCCGAAGGCCAAAACAACACCGATCCATGAAGTGCAGCACCCATCGGAACAGATACCACACTTTGATCTTAGCAAAATGGCCAAGCTATTTTACTACTAAACAATATCTTAGTTCTGTTTCAGTTTGGAATTGCTTAACAGCCTGAGACCCCCCAGTACCAGAAAATCTCAATTGAAGCAGCCTTTTTCAATAGAGTACAGCATTTGTTCTTTGTAATTATATATCTTTTACTACAAAACTATCTATTTTTAAACAAACTGCATTTTATCCTTTTCTATTCACAATTCAGAACACCTTTTAAATAGATTCCTTTATGTTCTATATATTTGATGCTTTCTTTCCTTCAGATTTGATTATCAGAGTCCGGCTTTACCACAATTTGAATTAAGAGAAATTCAGACTACCCATTACCTTATGCATGGATTAATAGACACCATTTATTCTTATAAACACAGGACTCACTGCTTCAGTTATTTTTTGTGTGTGTGTAATCGTTATGAACAATTTCTTTTTAATACATGACTTTAGTTTGATGTATGATTAGTAAAAAAAAAATTAAAAAAAAAGATCAGTGATCATCACAAACGAAGGACTCTGTTCTTGCAATAATAACTACGTCATAGCTCTCATGTTTTTAATTATCTATTCCTCAAAATCATAAAAGAAAGAACATTCTTTGGGGTGGATTCTTGATGATAGCAAGTCACTAATAAGAACTTAACACAAACATTTCAGTACTTTCATATTTTGAGTTTTAAAAAGTGATTATTAATGATGTACATTTTTAGCCACATCATTTTGATTACTGTACTCATTCAATTGAATAGTATATTTTCTAATTTCATCTTCCATTTCAGACAATTTGGTTGTTTTTCCCAATTACATCTTTCATTTAAGTGAATTTGCCTACTTAGTTTCATTAACCACACAAGCTACATTGTCATCATCGAAATCTCCAGGTTGATTGAAATTTATTTTTATATTCTTTTATATAAAATGAAGACTATAGCAAAAATCTTATTACAAATAATCAAACGGTTAAAAAAACGTTTTATTACTAAAACATCACGGTTGAACAATGTGTTTCTGTGATTGATATCATTAAGTGCTGCAGTTCCTTTTGTAAATTTGTGTTTTTATCTTTTGACATAATTACACATTCTCAAAAGACACATTAAAATGAAAATCACCCATTTAAATATAAAATTGTTTTTGTTTTTTTACAATATATTCTTGCTTGAAAGTGGTGAACAAACTTAAAATAAATGTGTTTCAATATATTGAGCAATAAACTAATCATTTTTCATAAATATGTTAAGCACATTTTTTGACTATTGTTTTGTTGTTCATGCCTAGGTTTATAATCTGAAACAAACTCAGGAGCAATAAATTATTACTGCACTAGGACACATTCTAAATGTTATATTTTGTAGAAAACACTGATCAGTTCCCTAGATGCAACAGATGTGTGCAATAATGCAGTAGGACACTCAAAACATAGTAAATGCTGCATTCGGATGTATTTAATACTCTAGATAGAGCAAGTATGTGTTATAATATAGTGTGACTCTTAGTATGTCTTATGGTGAATCTTACAGTGCACAATATCATAGAGATAGCATGTGTGTAATTTACTAATGGATATATACTAAATCAGTAACTGTTCAATATGTTAGATAGAACAGTGTAACACTTGGTAAGGTGTACCTGCTTAATCTGTCGGTGTTCTTTACCCTAAATACAGCAGCTTTCTGTAAATTCGGTCTATTCTACTTTTAACTAGAATGATCAGTCACCACAATACCACATTTACTCATAACCTTATATTTGCTTTTTGCTTTATTGAACAAGTTGTAAACTTTCATTCTTTTTAGTTTTTATGGACGTTAACCAAACACTTAGACTGGTACCGACTTCAGTTACCAATTAAGGGTTGTAGCATCCATCTGAACAAATACTAAACTTTGAATTATTTACTTGCAGAAAATATGAAAAAATTACATTCAAAACAAGGCTTTCAAAAGTGTTCTAAAGTAATAAAAATGTATATCCTACTATAACTAGAATGTTAGTCACCACAATACCACATTTACTCATAACACAAATTAGACACAAGACCATCAGAAGTGTGGGAAAGAGTGTCGTCGGTCATCATTGTTCTAACATATGAAAAAAAATTAATATTTCTATGTTTCCCCAGCTAAGACATTTTTTGCTGAGCAAGGTTAGTGGAAGGTTAACATAAAATAGTAAATTCTTTACAGTAAGGTAACATTGGCATTTTCCCTTTAATGTTATCAATAATTAAACACTGCTTTTAATGTTATCCAGTAAAAGAGAATAGCAAATCAGTCATCATTTTTTTACATTGAAATTTAACAAGTTCTAGGCGCTTGATTGTGATAGTGCTCTCTTGACCTCCTTATTTTACAAGTGCTCATTATCCTACATAGAACGAGTGTTTAATTAAATAGAGTTCAATATCCTAGATAGAGCAGATGTGTTTATTATACACACCATAGCACAGGATTAAAAAAAACAAACTGATGTTCGGGAGCAGTGAAACAGTGAAACAGTCAAAGCTGGAGGTTCGGGAAAAGATTCAGAGCTTGCAGTATATGAAAGAGTCACCCTGATGTTTAAGGAGTCGGAGCCAGCTCTTCAGGAAGTAGTCAGGTCCTAATTGTTCGGGTAGGAGTCAGAGCCTGATGTTCAGGAAAGAGTCAAGGCCTGGAGTTCAACCCGAATGGTATATTACGGAGTCTGAGTAGAATCGTATAGGAAGGGTCCCCATTGTTAGCACTATTATTTATATTCATATAAAATAATGTCTCGATCGGTGAATTTAAAAGAAAAAATTATTCTTCCCCATTGATACCATTTATTATATTCATATAAAATATTTAATCGGTGATCAACCTAGGTTATTTAATCTAACATACACAAACATGAAAGAAGTAAATAGACACCATTATTATCATTAACAAAGACTGCTGTAAGAGGGGCCTGATCAACCTAGGTTATTTTATCTAACATACACGGACATGAAGAAGTAAATAAACAAACACCCTTATTAACAATACTAATGAAGACAAATATGGTACTTTTAATAGAAATGTTACATTTTTACTCCAGGGAATGGAGAGGTAGTGCAGAGTTTTGGGGAGGCCTGAAAATAGTGTAGCCAGGGTGAATTGGCAACCATGTACGTGACATCTTTTACTCCTGGCAACTGTGGAAGGAGGGCGACTGGAGAAGTGATCCCCGTGCAACGCCAATAGGTACGTATATAGTATGCGCACCGAGTCTGTAATAGGTACGTAAGAATCTAAAACAAACAGATAAACAAAACAAAATTGACAACTGAAATGTGTAGAACACAATAAAAATTCCAATATTAATTGTCATCATGTTCTTTTCCAGTAAGTCACCAATTTCAAACTCCTCAAGAGTTTTCAGAATTCTAAACTCATTTTAACTACATTTTGTTTATACAAATTACCAATTCTAAAATGACAACTCTCCCAGAGTTTAGAATAATTAAATAATGAATGATGCCCCCCCCCCCCTGAGTTGAGAATAATTAGAAAATGAATGACACATCCACCAGAGTTGAGAATGACTTAAAAATGAATGACACCTCTCCAGAGTTGAGAATAACTTAAAAATGAATGACAGTTGAGAATTGACTAAAAGAACATGGTTTTGGTTGTTTAACATCCAAACATGCCTCCCAAAATCCAACCTCTGGTCCCCGTTCTGGGAGGTGGTAACAGGGTAAAACAGTGTAAATGCTTAGGAGGTTATGGATGTAACTTTACACCAGTTATTATAGCCCGTTTCACTCTGTATAACCCTGGCTAACAAGGCTCTGGTAATGTATTCTTCAACTATTTTGTTTCAAACAAGTATTTTTATTTGCTTGCTATTTAATCTATTAGTCTGTCGATGTTACATTCAATAAACAGCATGTGTATTATTCTATTAACTATGCAACACCATATAAATACTGCTACATGATATAAACCAAACCATGCACACAGATGAAGCAAGGGAGACAGTCGGACAGATAGGGGAAAACAGTCATTATCAGAGAAAATATTTTTGTTTACTTTTTTGGTGCACATTCTTTTTTTTATAATTATTTTCACTTTCTAAGTAAATGTTTGAAAACTATTAGCACTGAAACTTAGTGAAAACAATGGCACTTTGGTGAGAAGTGAAATGACTGTATAGTCCCATTGAGACTCCCTCGTGAATATAGTAAAGCACCTCACCCAACAGGCAATAGTAAATACATCTCCTATTAGAAAGTTACACAAAGGAAAACGTCAACACAAATTTACACTAGAGTATAGATTTACTCCTCTCCAGGAGTTAGGCACAAGGCCAGTTTTTATCTTACTCCCACAAGTCGGGTTGGGAAAATGGGGTTTAAAAATGGCCTGGGCAGCCCCGTCGGCATTCCCCGGTAGGGGCGCCTCAGGCAGTAAGCAATAAACTTACTCCTCCCCAAAGAGGGGAGGCAAAGCCTGGGAAGGTGGACCTACTAGAACTGCACAGGACAGACCCATAGACCGGCGTAAATCAAGCCCCGAAGGCCAAGACGATACCAGTTTATGGGGTGCAGTATCAATCGGAACAGATACTACACTTTAATCTTAGCCAAAAATCGTTATTTAACCCCCACCCACAATAGGAATATGTGACACAAGGACTGAAAGTGGGATTTGAAAAGCCAGCGCTCGAGAAGGTGAGCACTCTGGCCATTAAATATTGCTTGGGCAGCCCTGTCGGCATTCCCCAGTAGGGGCGCCTCAGGCAGTAAGCAATTAACTTACTCCTTCCCAAAGAGGGGAGGTAAAACCTGGGAGGGTGGACCTCCTAGAACTGCACAGGACAGATCAGACCCACAGACCGGCGGAAACCAAGCCCCAGAAGGCCAAGACAATACCGATCTATGAAGTGCAGTATCCATCGGAACAGATACTACACTTTGATCTTAGCCAAAAGGCGTTATTTAACCCCCACCCACAATAGGAATATGTGACACAAGGACTGACAGTGGGATTTGAAAAGCCAGCGCTCGAGAAGGTGAGCACTCTGGCCATTAAAAATTGCCTGGGCAACCCTGTCGACATTCCCCGGCAGGGGCGTTTCAGGCAGCAAGCAATTAACTTACTCCTCCCCAAAGAGGGGAGGTAAAGCCTGGGAGGGTGGACCTCCTAGAACTGCACAGGACAGATCAGACCCACAGACCGGCGGAAACCAAGCCCCGAAGGCCAAAACAACACCGATCCATGAAGTGCAGCACCCATCAGAACAGATACCACACTTTGATCTTAGCAAAATGGCCAAGCTATTTTACTACTAAACAATATCTTAGTTCTGTTTCAGTTTGGAATTGCTTAACAGCCTGAGACCCCCCAGTACCAGAAAATCTCAATTGAAGCAGCCTTTTTCAATAGAGTACAGCATTTGTTCTTTGTAATTATATATCTTTTACTACAAAACTATCTATTTTTAAACAAACTGCATTTTATCCTTTTCTATTCACAATTCAGAACACCTTTTAAATAGATTCCTTTATGTTCTATATATTTGATGCTTTCTTTCCTTCAGATTTGATTATCAGAGTCCGGCTTTACCACAATTTGAATTAAGAGAAATTCAGACTACCCATTACCTTATGCATGGATTAATAGACACCATTTATTCTTATAAACACAGGACTCACTGCTTCAGTTATTTTTTGTGTTTGTGTGTAATCGTTATGAACAATTTTTTTTTAATACATGACTTTAGTTTGATGTATGATTAGTAAAAAAAAATTTTTTAAAAAAGATCAGTGATCATCACAAACGAAGGACTCTGTTCTTGCAATAATAACTACGTCATAGCTCTCATGTTTTTAATTATCTATTCCTCAAAATCATAAAAGAAAGAACATTCTTTGGGGTGGATTCTTGATGATAGCAAGTCACTAATAAGAACTTAACACAAACATTTCAGTACTTTCATATTTTGAGTTTTAAAAAGTGATTATTAATGATGTACATTTTTAGCCACATCATTTTGATTACTGTACTCATTCAATTGAATAGTATATTTTCTAATTTCATCTTCCATTTCAGACAATTTGGTTGTTTTTCCCAATTACATCTTTCATTTAAGTGAATTTGCCTACTTAGTTTCATTAACCACACAAGCTACATTGTCATCATCGAAATCTCCAGGTTGATTGAAATTTATTTTTATATTCTTTTATATAAAATGAAGACTATAGCAAAAATCTTATTACAAATAATCAAACGGTTAAAAAAACGTTTTATTACTAAAACATCACGGTTGAACAATGTGTTTCTGTGATTGATATTATTAAGTGCTGCAGTTCCTTTTTTAAATTTGTGTTTTTATCTTTTGACACAATTACACATTCTCAAAAGACACATTAAAATAAAAATCACCCATTTAAATATAAAATTGTTTTTGTTTTTTTACAATATATTCTTGCTTGAAAGTGGTGAACAAACTTAAAATAAATGTGTTTCAATATATTGAGCAATAAACTAATCATTTTTCATAAATATGTTAAGCACATTTTTTGACTATTGTTTTGTTGTTCATGCCTAGGTTTATAATCTGAAACAAACTCAGGAGCAATACATTATTACTGCACTAGGACACTTTCTAAATGTTATATTTTGTAGAAAACACTGATCAGTTCCCTAGATGCAACAGATGTGTGCAATAATGCAGTAGGACACTCAAAACATAGTAAATGCTGCATTCGGATGTATTTAATACTCTAGATAGAGCAAGTATGTGTTATAATATAGTGTGACTCTTAGTATGTCTTATGGTGAATCTAACAGTGCACAATATCATAGAGATAGCATGTGTGTAATTTACTAATGGATATATACTAAATCAGTAACTGTTCAATATGTTAGATAGAACAGTGTAAAACTTGGTAAGGTGTACCTGCTTAATCTGTCGGTGTTCTTTACCCTAAATACAGCAGCTTTCTGTAAATTCGGTCTATTCTACTTTTAACTAGAATGATCAGTCACCACAATACCACATTTACTCATAACCGTATATTTGCTTTTTGCTTTATTGAACAAGTTGTAAACTTTCATTCTTTTTAGTTTTTACGGACGTTAACCATCCATCTGAACAAATACTAAACTTTGAATTATTTACTTGCAGAAAATATGAAAAAATTACATTCAAAACAAGGCTTTCAAAAGTGTTCTAAAGTAATAAAAATGTATATCCTACTATAACTAGAATGTTAGTCACCACAATACCACATTTACTCATAACACAAATTAGACACAAGACCATCAGAAGTGTGGGAAAGAGTGTCGTCGGTCATCATTGTTCTAACATATGAAAAAAAATCAATATTTCTATGTTTCTCCAGCTAAGACATTTGTTTAAAAGAAAAAATTATTCTTCCCCATTGATACCATTTATTATATTCATATAAAATATTTAATCGGTGATCAACCTAGGTTATTTAATCTAACATACACAAACATGAAAGAAGTAAATAGACACCATTATTATCATTAACAAAGACTGCTGTCAGAGGGGCCTGATCAACCTAGGTTATTTTATCTAACATACACGGACATGAAGAAGTAAATAAACAAACACCCTTATTAACAATACTAATGAAGACAAATATGGTACTTTTAATAGAAATGTTACATTTTTACTCCAGGGAATGGAGAGGTAGTGCAGAGTTTTGGGGAGGCCTGAAAATAGTGGAAGGTTAACATAAAATAGTAAATTCTTTACAGTAAGGTAACATTGGCATTTTCCCTTTAATGTTATAATTAAACACTGCTTTTAATGTTATCCAGTAAAAGAGAATAGCAAATCAGTCATCATTTTTTTACATTGAAATTTAACAAGTTCTAGGCGCTTGATTGTGATAGTGCTCTCTTGGCCTCCTTATTTTAAAAGTGCTCATTATCCTACATAGAACGAGTGTTTAATTAAATAGAGTTCAATATCCTAGATAGAGCAGATGTGTTTATTATACACACCATAGCACAGGATTAAAAAAAAAAAACTGATGTTCGGGGAGCAGTGAAACAGTGAAACAGTCAAAGCTGGAGGTTCGGGAAAAGATTCAGAGCTTGCAGTATATGAAAGAGTCACCCTGATGTTTAAGGAGTCGGAGCCAGCTCTTCAGGAAGTAGTCAGGTCCTAATTGTTCGGGTAGGAGTCAGAGCCTGATGTTCAGGAAAGAGTCAAGGCCTGGAGTTCAACCCGAATGGTATATTACGGAGTCTGAGTAGAATCGTATAGGAAGGGTCCCCATTGTTAGCACTATTATTTATATTCATATAAAATAATGTCTCGATCGGTGAATTTAAAAGAAAAAATTATTCTTCCCCATTGATACCATTTATTATATTCATATAAAATATTTAATCGGTGATCAACCTAGGTTATTTAATCTAACATACACAAACATGAAAGAAGTAAATAGACACCATTATTATCATTAACAAAGACTGCTGTCAGAGGGGCCTGATTGACCTAGGTTATTTTATCTAACATACACGGACATGAAGAAGTAAATAAACAAACACCCTTATTAACATTAATAATGAAGACAAATATGGTACTTTTAATAGAAATGTTACATTTTTACTCAAGGGAATGGAGAGGTAGTGCAGAGTTTTGGGGAGGCCGGAGATAGTGTAGCCAGGGTGAATTGGCAACCATGTACGTGACATCTTTTACTCCTGGCAACTGTGGAAGGAGGGCGACTGGAGAAGTGATCCCCGTGCAACGCCAATAGGTACGTATATAGTATGCGCACCGGGGCTGTAATAGGTACGTATATAGCATGTGAACAGGGATGGTGATAAGTAAGTACATACCATGCGCACCTGGGCGACAATAGATACGGATTTAGCATTCACACCAGAGTGGCGATAGGTACTTATATATTATGTACCTATATAGAAGGCACAGACAGAGGTGGTACTTTTTATAGAAATATGTCATACTTTTGCCCTGGCCAACGTAAGAGGAATGGTGGAGAAGAAACAGCTTTCGCAAAAGGCAAAATGAGAAAGTAGCTGTGAAATTGGGCGACCAGAGAAGAGAAAAGTAGAAAGATAAAGAGACGGCTATAGAGAAAGGGAGAGAAATAGAAGTTTGAATATAAAGATGTTACACACGCGATTTTTCTTCTATTCTATAACCTGAGCAACGCCGGGTAGCCCTGCTAGTCTATTATATAAACGTCACCTGTCTGTATGTATGTATGTATGTATGTATGTATGTATGTATGTATGTATGTATGTTGGTCTTCTCCTCCGATACTACCCAACAGAAACTCACGCAGATGACTTTATTAAAACCAGCCAGCCCCCAGACGTGCTATCTCTGAAAATTGGGGGGAAACGTTCATATTTTCGTATAGAAATGGCTCGAAACGTTGAGGGGGGGGGGATGTTTTAAAAAATCAAGACATAGTACAAAAACGATTTGCGCATGCGTGAAATATATGTCACTTCCTCAATAAGACCATTTTGAACGCGCCAAATATGAAAAACGTAAGTTTACGTACTTTTTTTATTTGTTTCTGTAATCAACAATTATAAACAACTTAATTTTTATTTAAACAAAAAAATTCGCTAATATTATTTGTTTATTAAACGTATCGTAAAAAATATATATATATATGAGTTTATTATGCATTCTGTCCTCGTGGGGAGGCAAGTAATAACCGACACTAAAACATTTTTGTTTAGTTTTCCAACGTGAAACGCAATATATTTTAATAAATAAACAAAATATATACATTGGCCTCACCATCCATAATCAACAATTAAGATCGATAATTTTATTTACAAATATTTCTATAACTTAATTTTTTTGTTTATTAAACATATCGTAAAAAAAAAAAACACGATATGACTTTATTATGCAATCTCCCTTCGTGGGGACGCAAGTAAATATTTACATTTCTCTTCGTAAGCGAAATAAAACGGTATTTTCACACTTAAATAAAAACATTTGACTGACAAGTGTTCATCCCCCCCCCCAAAAAAAACACAACAAATTAAAATATATTTGGGTATTTTTAATAATAGCCCAACAACGAAAACGCTGAAAAAACAAATATACAACAAATAAAAGTTACCGTAGCCGATAAAACTGAATTTCCAAGTTAACTGTGACAGTTATTAATGATTATAATCCGTTAAAAGTGCTTTTTTCTATAAGTTAATAGTTTTAGCTTACAGGAAGTGAAAAAAAAAAGTAATTAATGGCCGCTCTCGTTGTCGTCTCGTGTTAATTGTTTTTTTACTGGGACTCATAGTCAAAGCGCAATGTTTGCATTTTTCAGCCAAGCAGAAGAACAAAACAAAACTACATTCTAAGCAAAAGGAATAAAATAATTTTCTTTTTATTTACATGTCAGTGTGCTTTTATTTACATATTATTTTCATTCGTCACACCGTAATGTTTATTTTTCCTGTTTCTTAAAAAAATGCCTAACCCTAACCAAAACCCAGCCCTAACCTAAACCCAACCCTAACCCTAACCTAAACCCTAACCCTAACCTAACCCTAACCCTAAACCCTAACCTAAACCTAACCCTAAACCCAACCCTAACCCTAACCCTAACCCTAAACCTAACCCTAACCCTAACCCTAACCTAAGCCCTAACCCTAACCTAACCCTAACCCTAACCCTAAACCTAACCCTAACCCTAAACCTAACCCTAACCCTAAACCTAACCCTAACCCTAAACCTAACCCTAACCCTAACCCTAACCCTAAACCTAACCCTAACCCTAACCTAAACCCAACCCTAAACCTAACCCTAACCTAAACCCTAACCCTAATCTAAACCCAACCCTAACCCTAACCCTAAACCTAACCCTAACCCTAACCCCCCCCCCAAAAAAAACGCCGCTTTGATTATGAGTCCCGGTAAAAAAAAAACACACACACACGTGACACCGACAGCATAAAATAATGACGCCATTTTGTTTTTTAAAAACGAAGACATTAAAATTTTTTTTTTTTTTCATGTCTAATAAAAACCCATTTACCATACGTAAACATACAAACAAATGGAATAGAAAACTAGGAAAATCTCCGGTCTCGACGTACGTTGCATTTATTTGTTGCATATTCATTTTTTTGACTACGTTCTACAACTTTTTTTCAACCCGACTCGCGAGCTGTAGGGCTATTGTAAAACATTCCCATATATTTATTGCTAATATTATTTGTTTATTAAACGTATCGTAAAAAAAATATATATATATGAGTTTATTATGCATTCTGTCCTCGTGGGGAGATACAAAAACATGTTTGTTTAGTTTCCCAACGTGAAACGCAATATATTTTAATAAATAAACAAAATATATACATTTTAAAAAATAACTGTACATCAGGCATAATCAACAATTAAGATCGATAATTTTATTTACAAATATTTTTATAACTTAATTTTTTTGTTTATTAAACGTATCGTAAAAAAAAAAACACGATATGACTTTATTATGCAATCTCCCTTCGTGGGGACGCAAGTAAATATTTACTTTTCTCTTCGTAAGCCAACCCCAAATAAAACGGTAAAACATTTGACTGACAATTGTTCATACCCCCCCCCCCCAAAAAAAAACACAACAAATTAAAATATATTTATTTTATTCATCTAATTCAGCTCTTATCATTGTTGCTACAATACTAACGTAATAAGTTCAGAAACAAAAAAACACTTACAGATTTAGCGATTGTTATTCTATTATTTATTCTTTCTTCGTAGCATTTTCACGTTAGCAAACAGTTTAATTTATTTTGCACAAAGAATACACATCAAACATATGATATTATAATACATACTAAACAATATTCCAAATAACTTTTATATTTCGTAGGGGGGGAATTCAGTTGGTAAATTTATAGAACTGCACCTTTCGTATTTCGACCCCTAAAAAAAAAAAAGTATCAACTTTTTTGGCAAAATTACATGTAAACAGCCTCAACAAATATCCGCTATGAAAAAAATTTATGAAAATTGTTATTATTTTAGATTTTACGAGGGGGGCACTTTCCTATATAAGTTATACGTAAAGTGAGCACGCATTTCTTGACCACTTAGAATCGCACCTCTCGTATTTCGACCCCTAAAAAAAAAAAAAAGTTTCTACTTTTTTGGCAATATTACATGTAAACTACCTCAACAAATATCCGCTATGAAAAAAAAATTATTAAAATTATTATTTTAGATGTTAAGAGGGGGGGGTCACTGTTTTAAGAGTTTTTAATCTATGCATTTGTATGTTTTTGAATGTTTTTAATGTTTTAAATGTTTTTTTTTATTCTATGCATTTTGGGCGCTTATGGTCACGTTTTGCAAAATGAATGTCGCAGAAAAAATAAGAATGTGTTATTTATTATACAGTTTTATTCTTTTAAATGCTTAATTTTTTTGCTTAGTTGGATATTCCGAACAAAGCAACACTAACCCTAACCCTTACAAAAAAAATTGTATTTGTGAAAAGTCTCAAAATTTTAAAAAGTTTCTTTTTTCGGAATATCCAACCAAACACTAACCCTAACCCCCAAAAATGTAAGCATTTAAAAAGAATAAGTCTGTTTTTGTCCGTTTCAAAAGCTATATCAGTACCAAAATGCCCAAATGTGTACCTGCCCCCCCCCCCTTCGCCCCAAATAAAATCTAAAATAACGTTTGTTGAATATTTCTTTCAACACGTGTTCGCTAGGGTGCGATTCTAAGTGGTCAAGAAATGCGTGCTCACTTTACGTATAACTTATATAGGAAAGTGCCCCCCCCTCCTAACATCTAAAATAACAAATTTCATTTTTTTTTTTCATAGCGGATATTTGTTGAGGCTGTTTACATGTAATTTTGCCAAAAAAGTAGAAACTTTTTTTTTTTTTTTTTAGGGGTCGAAATACGAGAGTTGAGATTCGGTGGACCAGAAAGGCGTGCTCACTTTACGTATAACTTATATAATAAAATACCCCCCCCTCCTAAATTCTAAAATAATAACAATTTTCATACATTTTTTTCTTAGCAGATATTTTTTGAGGCTGTTTACATGTAATTTGCCAAAAAAAGTAGAAACTTTTTTTTTTAGGGGTCGAAATACGAAAGGTGCACTTCTATAAATTTACCAAAAAAATTATACTCTAACATATAAGATACAATTTTTTTAACGTTTTCCTTCTGTTAAGAAATATACACCTCAAGAATCAATATATACCAATAATTATACCTTTCACTTCTTTTATAAACAAACAAATATGTGACTTCTACACTATTTGGACCGGACTGATTAGTTTATACTAAGCAAATACTTTTTACAAATGGGATTTCAATTATCCTTTCATTTTTTTTTTTTTAAAACAAATCTGTGACTTCTATACTATTTGGACCGACCTGTTTGGTAGAATTCGTTCGTAAACTAAGCAAATACTTTTTACAAATGGGATTTCCATTAACGACTATGAGAAAAAAATATTCAAAAAACGACATCCTTGAATTTTATTGTAATAAATACGCGTGGACATGTATTCAATTTACACGGATTTTCTATTTTCGTCATCATTACACGTAACGGACATCGACTACCTATAACTAAGCCGACGTAATCAAATACGAATTTGTAAACGTCGCTAATTAAATATGATATACTTCTACAAAAAACAAAATGAATAATTCCGATATTTCATATTATAATAATTAAAAAAAAAAAAAACACCTAACAATTAATATAAAGATTTACATTTTACTTATTTACATGAAGTTAAAACAACTGTTACTTATACAGAATTTGAACTTTCTTAGAATCGTTTTAAACGATCACTATTGACTAATCACTAACTACTCATTTCATTGATAAATTTTCACTTCAGAAATTACTGTTGCCTACTTTCAGAAACTTTTCATTCATACAATAAGATAAATCGATGACTTTACATTCAGTTTGGCACTTCCGGTTGACTCGGTGGAATGAATGGAACTCTTCAATTATTAAGTCCAAGTGACGTTTGAAATGCAGAACTACCCTTACTTATTACAATAAAAAATATTCCCCCACCCACCCCCACCTAAATATATAAGACAGCGACTACATAATAACGTGCCACCCATTATAAATAATATTACAATATTTTTATAAATAATATTACAATATTTTTAAGTATAAAAACTCATCCGACATAATCAAATATGAATTCGTAAACGTCGATAATAAAATATGATACACTTATTTTTAAGGCATTAGAACTTTACACGATAAAAAAACAATTAACAAATTCGGATATTTTCCATTATAATAAATTTTTTTAAAAAACCCATTAAACTCACAAAAAAAATAAAAAAACAATTGCTGAAATTTTTTAATAAACACTTACTCTGTCTGTGATAAGGGGGCCTTTGAAAATTAAAGAGGCCTACAGAGCCACATTACAATCCCCCCCCCTCCCAAAACTGCTGCCCTTATATTAAATACATTTTCTTCTTTTTTCAACATACACTAATTGACATTAATTTAGACTTAGATTTACCCGTGAGGCGGTGGCAAGCGACATATTGTCGATAGTGTTCACCACTCGACTACAACAATATTTCTGTTTCACACTTACTACAATAACTTCCAGTAGTATTTACTGACCAACACATCAGATTTGTTTGCCTTTCAAGCTCCATACGGAAATAGAATTTACATGCTTTAAATAGTTATTAATGCCCCCCCTTTATTTGCCCAATTGATACACATCAGAAACATATTACATACAATAACATATCCTTTGGACTTTTAACACAATACATGGTTCAGATCAAAATTGGTTTAATTTCTTGCAAATCAGACGTGACTAACCTGCCACATTTTCAAGATTTTCATAGCAAGAGTTTTCCATCTAAAGCTAGGTATCCAACTCCTAATGAAAGGAAACATTTTAGGAGTGGTCATAGCATACATGTACACTGTTGAGTGGCAGAAAAGAGGATTGCCACATGCTCATTGTCTGGTTTGGCTTCAACAAAAATTGAGATCCTCTGACATAGATTCAGTTATCAGTGCGGAAATTCCGGATCCAGTGGCAGATCCGGTTTTACATGATATCATTAGGCACCATATGATTCATGGACCATGTGGAAACATAAACAGATGTTCACTCTGTCTCAAAGATGGACACTACAGTAAGAGATATCCCAGACACTTCTTGAGTGAAACTCAATCGGATACAAATGGCTACCCACAATATCGACTATCTCCTTTAGCTGGAGGTTTTGAGACGACAGTTACCCTACCTGGCAACATAACGGTTCCTGTAGACAACCGATGGGTTGTACCACATAATAAACTGCTTTGTAAGATTTTTGATGCACATATCAATGTTGAATACTGCAACAGCGTGAAATCAATAAAATATATTTGTAAATATGTAAATAAAGGTAGTGATCAAGCTATCTTCACAATTGAAAGTAATGCTCATGATGAAGTTAAGAGATACGAAACAGGACGTTACATATCAACCAATGAAGCCATTTGGAGAATACTTAACTTTCACATACATGTACATCATCCCCCAGTTATTCACCTATCAGTTACTCTAGAAAATTGACAGCGGATATACTTTACTGAAAGTACTGCAGCAGATAGAGTTGCAAATCCACCTACAACCACTCTAACAGCTTTCTTCAAATTGTGTCAAACAGATTTTTTTGCACGTACACTTTTTTACTCGGAAGTTCCACTTTATTATACCTGGGACAGTAAAACTAAGCTCTTCAAGCGACAACTGAACTGTGTAGAACACAATAAAAATTCCAATATTCATTGCCACCATGTTCTTTTTCAGTAAGTCACAAATTTCAAACTCATCAAGAGTTTTTAGAATTCTAAATTCATTTTAACTACATTTTGTTTATACAAATTACCAATTCTAAAATGACAACTCTCCCAGAGTTTAGAATAATTAAATAATGAATGATGCCCCCCCCCCCTGAGTTGAGAATAATTAGAAAATGAATGACACATCCACCAGAGTTGAGAATGACTTAAAAATGAATGACACCTCTCCAGAGTTGAGAATAACTAAAAATGAATGACAGTTGAGAATTGACTAAAAGAACATGGTTTTGGTTGCTTAACATCCAAACATGCCTCCCAAAATTCAACCTCTGGTCCCTGTTCTGGAAGGTGGTAACAGGGTAAAACAGTGTAAATGCTTAGGAGGTTATGGATGTAACTTTACACCAGTTCTTATAGCCCGTTTCACTCTGTATAACCCTGGCTAACAAGGCTCTGGTAATGTATTCTTCAACTATTTTGTTTCAAACAAGTATTTTTATTTGCTTGCTATTTATTCTATTAGTTTGTCGATGTTACATTCAATAAACAGCATGTGTATTATTCTATTAACTATGCAACACCATATAAATACTGCCACATGATATAAACCAAACCATGCACACAAATGAAGCAAGGGAGACAGTCGGACAGATAGGGGAAAACAGTCATTATCAGAGAAAATATTTTTTTTACTTTTTTGGTGCACATTCTTTTTTTTATAATTATTTTCACTTTCTAAGTAAATGTTTGAAAACTATTAGCACTGAAACTTAGTGAAAACAATGGCACTTTGGTGAGAAGTGAAATGACTGTATAGTCCCATTGAGACTCCCTCGTGAATATAGTAAGGCACCTCACCCAACAGGCAATAGTAAATACATCTCCTATTAGAAAGTTACACAAAGGAAAACGTCAACACAAATTTACACTAGAGTATTGATTTACTCCTCTCCAGGAGTTAGGCACAAGGTCAGTTTTTATCTTACTCCCACAATAAAAAAAATCACTAACTACTCATTTCATTGATAAATTTTCACTTCAGAAATTACTGTTGCCTACTTTCAGAAACTTTTCATTCATAGAATAAGATAAATCGATGATTTTACATTCAGTCTGGCACTTCCGGTTGACTCGGTGGAATGAATGGAACTCTTCAATTATTAAGTCCAAGTGACGTTTGAAATGCAGAACTATCCTTACTTATTACAATAAAATATCAGAATTTGTTAAAGTTTTTGTATTGTTTTTTTTCTTATTTTTTAGAGTTTAAAGTTTTTTTTTTTTTTTTTTTTTTTAAATGAAAGATCCGTGTAAACGGATTAAATGTTCCCCCACCCACCCCACCTAAATATATACGACAGCGACTACATAATAACGTGCCACCCATTATAAATAATATTACAATATTTTTATAAATAATATTACAATATTTTTAAGTATAAAAACTCATCCGACACAATCACATATGCATTCGTAAACGTCGATAATTAAATATGATACACTTCTTTTTAAGGCATTAGAACTTTACACGATAAAAAAACAATTGACAAATTCGGATATTTTCCATTATAATAAATTTAAAAAAAAAAAAAATTAAACTCACAAAAAAAAAATTAAAAAACAATTGCTGAAATTTTTTAATAAACACTTACGACAATTAAGAGAAATTCAGACTAACACAGGACTCACTGTGTGTGTGTAATCATTATGAACAATTTCTTTTTAATACATGACTTTAGTTTGATGTATGATTAGTAAAAAAAAAAAGATCACTGATCATCACAAACGAAGGACTCTATAATAATAACTCTATTGCAATAATAACTACGTCATAGCTCTCATGTTTTTAATTACCTATTCCTCAAAATCATAAAAGAAAGAACATTCTTTGGGGTGGATTCTTGATGATAGCACGTCACTAATAAGAACTTAACACAAACATTTCAGTACTTTCATATTTTGAGTTTTAAAAAGTGATTATTAATGATGTACATTTTTAGCCACATCATTTTGATTACTGTACTCATTCAATTGAATAATATATTTTCTAATTTCATCTTCCATTTCAGACAATTTGGTTGTTTTTCCCAATTACATCTTTCATTTAAGTGAATTTGCCTACTTAGTTTCATTAACCACACAATCAACCTGGAGATTTCGATGATGACAATGTAGCTTGAAATTTATTTTTATATTCTTTTATATAAAATGAAGACTATAGCAAAAATCTTATTACAAATAATCAAAATGAGGACGGTTAAAAAAACGTTTTATTACTAAAACATCACGGTTGAACAATGTGTTTCTGTGATTGATATCATTAAGTGCTGCAGTTCCTTTTTTAAATTTGTGTTTTTATCTTTTGACACAATTACACATTCTCAAAAGACACATTAAAATAAAAATCACCCATTTAAATATAAAATTGTTTTTGTTTTTTTTTCATTATATTCTTGCTTGAAAGTGGTGAACAAACTTAAAATAAATGTGTTTCAATATATTGAGCAATAAACTAATCATTTTTCATAAATATGTTAAGCACATTTTTTGACTATTGTTTTGTTGTTCATGCCTAGGTTTATAATCCGAAACAAACTCAGGAGCAATACATTATTACTGCACTAGGACACTTTCTAAATGTTATATTTTGTAGAAAACACTGATCAGTTCCCTAGATGCAACAGATGTGTGCAATAATGCAGTAGGACACTCAAAACATAGTAAATGTCGCAGAAAAAATAAGAATGTGTTATTTATTATACAGTTTTATTCTTTTAAATGCTTAATTTTTTTGCTTAGTTGGATATTCCGAACAAAGCAACACTAACCCTAACCCTTACAAAAAAAATTGTATTTGTGAAAAGTCTCAAAATTTTAAAAAGTTTCTTTTTTCGGAATATCCAACCAAACACTAACCCTAACCCCCAAAAATGTAAGCATTTAAAAAGAATAAGTCTGTTTTTGTCCGTTTCAAAAGCTATATCAGTACCAAAATGCCCAAATGTGTACCTGCCCCCCCCCCCTTCGCCCCAAATAAAATCTAAAATAACGTTTGTTGAATATTTCTTTCAACACGTGTTCGCTAGGGTGCGATTCTAAGTGGTCAAGAAATGCGTGCTCACTTTACGTATAACTTATATAGGAAAGTGCCCCCCCCCTCCTAACATCTAAAATAACAAATTTCATTTTTTTTTTTCATAGCGGATATTTGTTGAGGCTGTTTACATGTAATTTTGCCAAAAAAGTAGAAACTTTTTTTTTTTTTTTAGGGGTCGAAATACGAGAGTTGAGATTCGGTGGACCAGAAAGGCGTGCTCACTTTACGTATAACTTATATAATAAAATACCCCCCCCTCCTAAATTCTAAAATAATAACAATTTTCATACATTTTTTTCTTAGCAGATATTTTTTGAGGCTGTTTACATGTAATTTGCCAAAAAAAGTAGAAACTTTTTTTTTTAGGGGTCGAAATACGAAAGGTGCACTTCTATAAATTTACCAAAAAAATTATACTCTAACATATAAGATACAATTTTTTTAACGTTTTCCTTCTGTTAAGAAATATACACCTCAAGAATCAATATATACCAATAATTATACCTTTCACTTCTTTTATAAACAAACAAATATGTGACTTCTACACTATTTGGACCGGACTGATTAGTTTATACTAAGCAAATACTTTTTACAAATGGGATTTCAATTATCCTTTCATTTTTTTTTTTTTAAAACAAATCTGTGACTTCTATACTATTTGGACCGACCTGTTTGGTAGAATTCGTTCGTAAACTAAGCAAATACTTTTTACAAATGGGATTTCCATTAACGACTATGAGAAAAAAATATTCAAAAAACGACATCCTTGAATTTTATTGTAATAAATACGCGTGGACATGTATTCAATTTACACGGATTTTCTATTTTCGTCATCATTACACGTAACGGACATCGACTACCTATAACTAAGCCGACGTAATCAAATACGAATTTGTAAACGTCGCTAATTAAATATGATATACTTCTACAAAAAACAAAATGAATAATTCCGATATTTCATATTATAATAATTAAAAAAAAAAAAAACACCTAACAATTAATATAAAGATTTACATTTTACTTATTTACATGAAGTTAAAACAACTGTTACTTATACAGAATTTGAACTTTCTTAGAATCGTTTTAAACGATCACTATTGACTAATCACTAACTACTCATTTCATTGATAAATTTTCACTTCAGAAATTACTGTTGCCTACTTTCAGAAACTTTTCATTCATACAATAAGATAAATCGATGACTTTACATTCAGTTTGGCACTTCCGGTTGACTCGGTGGAATGAATGGAACTCTTCAATTATTAAGTCCAAGTGACGTTTGAAATGCAGAACTACCCTTACTTATTACAATAAAAAATATTCCCCCACCCACCCCCACCTAAATATATAAGACAGCGACTACATAATAACGTGCCACCCATTATAAATAATATTACAATATTTTTATAAATAATATTACAATATTTTTAAGTATAAAAACTCATCCGACATAATCAAATATGAATTCGTAAACGTCGATAATAAAATATGATACACTTATTTTTAAGGCATTAGAACTTTACACGATAAAAAAACAATTAACAAATTCGGATATTTTCCATTATAATAAATTTTTTTAAAAAACCCATTAAACTCACAAAAAAAATAAAAAAACAATTGCTGAAATTTTTTAATAAACACTTACTCTGTCTGTGATAAGGGGGCCTTTGAAAATTAAAGAGGCCTACAGAGCCACATTACAATCCCCCCCCCCTCCCAAAACTGCTGCCCTTATATTAAATACATTTTCTTCTTTTTTCAACATACACTAATTGACATTAATTTAGACTTAGATTTACCCGTGAGGCGGTGGCAAGCGACATATTGTCGATAGTGTTCACCACTCGACTACAACAATATTTCTGTTTCACACTTACTACAATAACTTCCAGTAGTATTTACTGACCAACACATCAGATTTGTTTGCCTTTCAAGCTCCATACGGAAATAGAATTTACATGCTTTAAATAGTTATTAATGCCCCCCCTTTATTTGCCCAATTGATACACATCAGAAACATATTACATACAATAACATATCCTTTGGACTTTTAACACAATACATGGTTCAGATCAAAATTGGTTTAATTTCTTGCAAATCAGACGTGACTAACCTGCCACATTTTCAAGATTTTCATAGCAAGAGTTTTCCATCTAAAGCTAGGTATCCAACTCCTAATGAAAGGAAACATTTTAGGAGTGGTCATAGCATACATGTACACTGTTGAGTGGCAGAAAAGAGGATTGCCACATGCTCATTGTCTGGTTTGGCTTCAACAAAAATTGAGATCCTCTGACATAGATTCAGTTATCAGTGCGGAAATTCCGGATCCAGTGGCAGATCCGGTTTTACATGATATCATTAGGCACCATATGATTCATGGACCATGTGGAAATATAAACAGATGTTCACTCTGTCTCAAAGATGGACACTACAGTAAGAGATATCCCAGACACTTCTTGAGTGAAACTCAATCGGATACAAATGGCTACCCACAATATCGACTATCTCCTTTAGCTGGAGGTTTTGAGACGACAGTTACCCTACCTGGCAACATAACGGTTCCTGTAGACAACCGATGGGTTGTACCACATAATAAACTGCTTTGTAAGATTTTTGATGCACATATCAATGTTGAATACTGCAACAGCGTGAAATCAATAAAATACATTTGTAAATATGTAAATAAAGGTAGTGATCAAGCTATCTTCACAATTGAAAGTAATGCTCATGATGAAGTTAAGAGATACGAAACAGGACGTTACATATCAACCAATGAAGCCATTTGGAGAATACTTAACTTTCACATACATGTACATCATCCCCCAGTTATTCACCTATCAGTTACTCTAGAAAATTGACAGCGGATATACTTTACTGAAAGTACTGCAGCAGATAGAGTTGCAAATCCACCTACAACCACTCTAACAGCTTTCTTCAAATTGTGTCAAACAGATTTTTTTGCACGTACACTTTTTTACTCGGAAGTTCCACTTTATTATACCTGGGACAGTAAAACTAAGCTCTTCAAGCGACAACTGAACTGTGTAGAACACAATAAAAATTCCAATATTCATTGCCACCATGTTCTTTTTCAGTAAGTCACAAATTTCAAACTCATCAAGAGTTTTTAGAATTCTAAATTCATTTTAACTACATTTTGTTTATACAAATTACCAATTCTAAAATGACAACTCTCCCAGAGTTTAGAATAATTAAATAATGAATGATGCCCCCCCCGGAGTTGAGAATAATTAGAAAATGAATGACACATCCACCAGAGTTGAGAATGACTTAAAAATGAATGACACCTCTCCAGAGTTGAGAATAACTTAAAAATGAATGACAGTTGAGAATTGACTAAAAGAACATGGTTTTGGTTGCTTAACATCCAAACATGCCTCCCAAAATTCAACCTCTGGTCCCTGTTCTGGAAGGTGGTAACAGGGTAAAACAGTGTAAATGCTTAGGAGGTTATGGATGTAACTTTACACCAGTTCTTATAGCCCGTTTCACTCTGTATAACCCTGGCTAACAAGGCTCTGGTAATGTATTCTTCAACTATTTTGTTTCAAACAAGTATTTTTATTTGCTTGCTATTTATTCTATTAGTTTGTCGATGTTACATTCAATAAACAGCATGTGTATTATTCTATTAACTATGCAACACCATATAAATACTGCCACATGATATAAACCAAACCATGCACACAAATGAAGCAAGGGAGACAGTCGGACAGATAGGGGAAAACAGTCATTATCAGAGAAAATATTTTTTTTACTTTTTTGGTGCACATTCTTTTTTTTATAATTATTTTCACTTTCTAAGTAAATGTTTGAAAACTATTAGCACTGAAACTTAGTGAAAACAATGGCACTTTGGTGAGAAGTGAAATGACTGTATAGTCCCATTGAGACTCCCTCGTGAATATAGTAAGGCACCTCACCCAACAGGCAATAGTAAATACATCTCCTATTAGAAAGTTACACAAAGGAAAACGTCAACACAAATTTACACTAGAGTATTGATTTACTCCTCTCCAGGAGTTAGGCACAAGGTCAGTTTTTATCTTACTCCCACAATAAAAAAAATCACTAACTACTCATTTCATTGATAAATTTTCACTTCAGAAATTACTGTTGCCTACTTTCAGAAACTTTTCATTCATAGAATAAGATAAATCGATGATTTTACATTCAGTCTGGCACTTCCGGTTGACTCGGTGGAATGAATGGAACTCTTCAATTATTAAGTCCAAGTGACGTTTGAAATGCAGAACTATCCTTACTTATTACAATAAAATATCAGAATTTGTTAAAGTTTTTGTATTGTTTTTTTTCTTATTTTTTAGAGTTTAAAGTTTTATTTTTATTTTTTTTTTTTAAATGAAAGATCCGTGTAAACGGATTAAATGTTCCCCCACCCACCCCACCTAAATATATACGACAGCGACTACATAATAACGTGCCACCCATTATAAATAATATTACAATATTTTTATAAATAATATTACAATATTTTTAAGTATAAAAACTCATCCGACACAATCACATATGCATTCGTAAACGTCGATAATTAAATATGATACACTTCTTTTTAAGGCATTAGAACTTTACACGATAAAAAAACAATTGACAAATTCGGATATTTTCCATTATAATAAATTTAAAAAAAAAAAAATTAAACTCACAAAAAAAAAATAAAAAAACAATTGCTGAAATTTTTTAATAAACACTTACGACAATTAAGAGAAATTCAGACTAACACAGGACTCACTGTGTGTGTGTAATCATTATGAACAATTTCTTTTTAATACATGACTTTAGTTTGATGTATGATTAGTAAAAAAAAAAAGATCACTGATCATCACAAACGAAGGACTCTATAATAATAACTCTATTGCAATAATAACTACGTCATAGCTCTCATGTTTTTAATTACCTATTCCTCAAAATCATAAAAGAAAGAACATTCTTTGGGGTGGATTCTTGATGATAGCAAGTCACTAATAAGAACTTAACACAAACATTTCAGTACTTTCATATTTTGAGTTTTAAAAAGTGATTATTAATGATGTACATTTTTAGCCACATCATTTTGATTACTGTACTCATTCAATTGAATAATATATTTTCTAATTTCATCTTCCATTTCAGACAATTTGGTTGTTTTTCCCAATTACATCTTTCATTTAAGTGAATTTGCCTACTTAGTTTCATTAACCACACAATCAACCTGGAGATTTCGATGATGACAATGTAGCTTGAAATTTATTTTTATATTCTTTTATATAAAATGAAGACTATAGCAAAAATCTTATTACAAATAATCAAAATGAGGACGGTTAAAAAAACGTTTTATTACTAAAACATCACGGTTGAACAATGTGTTTCTGTGATTGATATCATTAAGTGCTGCAGTTCCTTTTTTAAATTTGTGTTTTTATCTTTTGACACAATTACACATTCTCAAAAGACACATTAAAATAAAAATCACCCATTTAAATATAAAATTGTTTTTGTTTTTTTTTCATTATATTCTTGCTTGAAAGTGGTGAACAAACTTAAAATAAATGTGTTTCAATATATTGAGCAATAAACTAATCATTTTTCATAAATATGTTAAGCACATTTTTTGACTATTGTTTTGTTGTTCATGCCTAGGTTTATAATCCGAAACAAACTCAGGAGCAATACATTATTACTGCACTAGGACACTTTCTAAATGTTATATTTTGTAGAAAACACTGATCAGTTCCCTAGATGCAACAGATGTGTGCAATAATGCAGTAGGACACTCAAAACATAGTAAATGTCGCAGAAAAAATAAGAATGTGTTATTTATTATACAGTTTTATTCTTTTAAATGCTTAATTTTTTTGCTTAGTTGGATATTCCGAACAAAGCAACACTAACCCTAACCCTTACAAAAAAAATTGTATTTGTGAAAAGTCTCAAAATTTTAAAAAGTTTCTTTTTTCGGAATATCCAACCAAACACTAACCCTAACCCCCAAAAATGTAAGCATTTAAAAAGAATAAGTCTGTTTTTGTCCGTTTCAAAAGCTATATCAGTACCAAAATGCCCAAATGTGTACCTGCCCCCCCCCCCCCCCTTCGCCCCAAATAAAATCTAAAATAACGTTTGTTGAATATTTCTTTCAACACGTGTTCGCTAGGGTGCGATTCTAAGTGGTCAAGAAATGCGTGCTCACTTTACGTATAACTTATATAGGAAAGTGCCCCCCCCCTCCTAACATCTAAAATAACAAATTTCATTTTTTTTTTTCATAGCGGATATTTGTTGAGGCTGTTTACATGTAATTTTGCCAAAAAAGTAGAAACTTTTTTTTTTTTTTTAGGGGTCGAAATACGAGAGTTGAGATTCGGTGGACCAGAAAGGCGTGCTCACTTTACGTATAACTTATATAATAAAATACCCCCCCCTCCTAAATTCTAAAATAATAACAATTTTCATACATTTTTTTCTTAGCAGATATTTTTTGAGGCTGTTTACATGTAATTTGCCAAAAAAAGTAGAAACTTTTTTTTTTAGGGGTCGAAATACGAAAGGTGCACTTCTATAAATTTACCAAAAAAATTATACTCTAACATATAAGATACAATTTTTTTAACGTTTTCCTTCTGTTAAGAAATATACACCTCAAGAATCAATATATACCAATAATTATACCTTTCACTTCTTTTATAAACAAACAAATATGTGACTTCTACACTATTTGGACCGGACTGATTAGTTTATACTAAGCAAATACTTTTTACAAATGGGATTTCAATTATCCTTTCATTTTTTTTTTTTTAAAACAAATCTGTGACTTCTATACTATTTGGACCGACCTGTTTGGTAGAATTCGTTCGTAAACTAAGCAAATACTTTTTACAAATGGGATTTCCATTAACGACTATGAGAAAAAAATATTCAAAAAACGACATCCTTGAATTTTATTGTAATAAATACGCGTGGACATGTATTCAATTTACACGGATTTTCTATTTTCGTCATCATTACACGTAACGGACATCGACTACCTATAACTAAGCCGACGTAATCAAATACGAATTTGTAAACGTCGCTAATTAAATATGATATACTTCTACAAAAAACAAAATGAATAATTCCGATATTTCATATTATAATAATTAAAAAAAAAAAAAACACCTAACAATTAATATAAAGATTTACATTTTACTTATTTACATGAAGTTAAAACAACTGTTACTTATACAGAATTTGAACTTTCTTAGAATCGTTTTAAACGATCACTATTGACTAATCACTAACTACTCATTTCATTGATAAATTTTCACTTCAGAAATTACTGTTGCCTACTTTCAGAAACTTTTCATTCATACAATAAGATAAATCGATGACTTTACATTCAGTTTGGCACTTCCGGTTGACTCGGTGGAATGAATGGAACTCTTCAATTATTAAGTCCAAGTGACGTTTGAAATGCAGAACTACCCTTACTTATTACAATAAAAAATATTCCCCCACCCACCCCCACCTAAATATATAAGACAGCGACTACATAATAACGTGCCACCCATTATAAATAATATTACAATATTTTTATAAATAATATTACAATATTTTTAAGTATAAAAACTCATCCGACATAATCAAATATGAATTCGTAAACGTCGATAATAAAATATGATACACTTATTTTTAAGGCATTAGAACTTTACACGATAAAAAAACAATTAACAAATTCGGATATTTTCCATTATAATAAATTTTTTTAAAAAACCCATTAAACTCACAAAAAAAATAAAAAAACAATTGCTGAAATTTTTTAATAAACACTTACTCTGTCTGTGATAAGGGGGCCTTTGAAAATTAAAGAGGCCTACAGAGCCACATTACAATCCCCCCCCCCCCTCCCAAAACTGCTGCCCTTATATTAAATACATTTTCTTCTTTTTTCAACATACACTAATTGACATTAATTTAGACTTAGATTTACCCGTGAGGCGGTGGCAAGCGACATATTGTCGATAGTGTTCACCACTCGACTACAACAATATTTCTGTTTCACACTTACTACAATAACTTCCAGTAGTATTTACTGACCAACACATCAGATTTGTTTGCCTTTCAAGCTCCATACGGAAATAGAATTTACATGCTTTAAATAGTTATTAATGCCCCCCCTTTATTTGCCCAATTGATACACATCAGAAACATATTACATACAATAACATATCCTTTGGACTTTTAACACAATACATGGTTCAGATCAAAATTGGTTTAATTTCTTGCAAATCAGACGTGACTAACCTGCCACATTTTCAAGATTTTCATAGCAAGAGTTTTCCATCTAAAGCTAGGTATCCAACTCCTAATGAAAGGAAACATTTTAGGAGTGGTCATAGCATACATGTACACTGTTGAGTGGCAGAAAAGAGGATTGCCACATGCTCATTGTCTGGTTTGGCTTCAACAAAAATTGAGATCCTCTGACATAGATTCAGTTATCAGTGCGGAAATTCCGGATCCAGTGGCAGATCCGGTTTTACATGATATCATTAGGCACCATATGATTCATGGACCATGTGGAAATATAAACAGATGTTCACTCTGTCTCAAAGATGGACACTACAGTAAGAGATATCCCAGACACTTCTTGAGTGAAACTCAATCGGATACAAATGGCTACCCACAATATCGACTATCTCCTTTAGCTGGAGGTTTTGAGACGACAGTTACCCTACCTGGCAACATAACGGTTCCTGTAGACAACCGATGGGTTGTACCACATAATAAACTGCTTTGTAAGATTTTTGATGCACATATCAATGTTGAATACTGCAACAGCGTGAAATCAATAAAATACATTTGTAAATATGTAAATAAAGGTAGTGATCAAGCTATCTTCACAATTGAAAGTAATGCTCATGATGAAGTTAAGAGATACGAAACAGGACGTTACATATCAACCAATGAAGCCATTTGGAGAATACTTAACTTTCACATACATGTACATCATCCCCCAGTTATTCACCTATCAGTTACTCTAGAAAATTGACAGCGGATATACTTTACTGAAAGTACTGCAGCAGATAGAGTTGCAAATCCACCTACAACCACTCTAACAGCTTTCTTCAAATTGTGTCAAACAGATTTTTTTGCACGTACACTTTTTTACTCGGAAGTTCCACTTTATTATACCTGGGACAGTAAAACTAAGCTCTTCAAGCGACAACTGAACTGTGTAGAACACAATAAAAATTCCAATATTCATTGCCACCATGTTCTTTTTCAGTAAGTCACAAATTTCAAACTCATCAAGAGTTTTTAGAATTCTAAATTCATTTTAACTACATTTTGTTTATACAAATTACCAATTCTAAAATGACAACTCTCCCAGAGTTTAGAATAATTAAATAATGAATGATGCCCCCCCCGGAGTTGAGAATAATTAGAAAATGAATGACACATCCACCAGAGTTGAGAATGACTTAAAAATGAATGACACCTCTCCAGAGTTGAGAATAACTTAAAAATGAATGACAGTTGAGAATTGACTAAAAGAACATGGTTTTGGTTGCTTAACATCCAAACATGCCTCCCAAAATTCAACCTCTGGTCCCTGTTCTGGAAGGTGGTAACAGGGTAAAACAGTGTAAATGCTTAGGAGGTTATGGATGTAACTTTACACCAGTTCTTATAGCCCGTTTCACTCTGTATAACCCTGGCTAACAAGGCTCTGGTAATGTATTCTTCAACTATTTTGTTTCAAACAAGTATTTTTATTTGCTTGCTATTTATTCTATTAGTTTGTCGATGTTACATTCAATAAACAGCATGTGTATTATTCTATTAACTATGCAACACCATATAAATACTGCCACATGATATAAACCAAACCATGCACACAAATGAAGCAAGGGAGACAGTCGGACAGATAGGGGAAAACAGTCATTATCAGAGAAAATATTTTTTTTACTTTTTTGGTGCACATTCTTTTTTTTATAATTATTTTCACTTTCTAAGTAAATGTTTGAAAACTATTAGCACTGAAACTTAGTGAAAACAATGGCACTTTGGTGAGAAGTGAAATGACTGTATAGTCCCATTGAGACTCCCTCGTGAATATAGTAAGGCACCTCACCCAACAGGCAATAGTAAATACATCTCCTATTAGAAAGTTACACAAAGGAAAACGTCAACACAAATTTACACTAGAGTATTGATTTACTCCTCTCCAGGAGTTAGGCACAAGGTCAGTTTTTATCTTACTTCCACAAGTCGGGTTGGGAAAGTGGGGTTTAAAAATTGCCTGGGCAGCCCCGTCGGCATTCCCCGGTAGGGGCGCCTCAGGCAGTAAGCAATAAACTTACTCCTCCCCAAAGAGGGGAGGCAAAGCCTGGGAAGGTGGACCTCCTAGAACTGCACAGGACAGACCCATAGACCGGCGTAAATCAAGCCCCAAAGGCCAAGACGATACCAGTTTATGGGGTGCAGTATCCATGGAACAGATGCTACACTTTGATCTTAGCCAAAAGGCGTTATTTAACCCCTACCCACAATAGGAATATGTGACACAAGGTAGGAAAGTGGGATTTGAAAAGCCAGCGCTCGAGAAGGTGAGCACTCTGGCCATTAAAAATTTCCTGGGCAGCCCCGTCGGCATTCCCCGGTAGGGGCGCCTCAGGCAGTAAGCAATTAACTTACTCCTCCCCAAAGAGGGGAGGTAAAGCCTGAGAGGGTGGACCTCCTAGAACTGCACAGGACAGATCAGACCAACAGACCGGCGGAAACCAAGCCCCGAAGGCCAAGACAATACCGATCTATGAAGTGCAGTATCCATCGGAACAGATACTACACTTTGATCTTAGCCAAAAGGCGTTATTTAATCCCCACCCACAATAGGAATATGTGACACAAGGTCTGAAAGTGGGATTTGAAAAGCCAGCGCTCGAGAAGGTGAGCACTCTGGCCATTACAAATTTCCTGGGCAGCCCTGTCGACATTCCCTGACAGGGGCGCTTCAGGCAGCAAGCAATTAACTTACTCCTCCTCAAAGAGGGGAGGTTAAGCCTGGGAGGGTGGACCTCTTAGAACTGCACAGGACAGATCAGACTCACAGACCGGCGGAAACCAAGCCCCGAAGGCCAAGACAACACCGATCCATGAAGTGCAGCACCCATCGGAAAGATACCACACTTTGATCTTAGCCAAAAGGCCAAGCTATTTTACTACTAAACAATATCTTAGTTCTGTTTCAGTTTGGAATTGCTTAACAGCCTGAGACCCCCCAGTACCAGAAAATCTCAATTGAAGCAGCCTTTTTCAATAGAGTACAGCATTTGTTCTTTGTAATTTTATATCTTTTACTACAAAACTATCTATTTTTAAACAAACTGCATTTTATCCTTTTCTATTCACAATTCAGAACACCTTTGAAATAGATTCCTTTATGTTCTATATATTTGATGCTTTCTTTCCTTCAGATTTGATTATCAGAGTCCGGCTATACCACAATTTGAATTAAGAGAAATTCAGACTACCCATTACCTTATGCATGGATTAATAGACACTATTTATTCTTATAAACACAGGACTCACTGCTTCAGTTATTTTTTTTGTGAGTGTGTAATCTTTATGAACAATTTCTTTTTAATACATGACTTTAGTTTGATGTATGATTAGTAAAAAAAAAAAAGAAGATCACTGATCATCACAAACGAAGGACTCTGTTCTTGCAATAATAACTATGTCATAGCTCTCATGTTTATAATTATCTATTCCTCAAAATCATAAAAGAAAGAACATTCTTTGGGGTGAATTCTTGATGATAGCAAGTCACTAATAAGAACTTACCACAAACATTTCAGTACTTTCATATTTTGAGTTTTAAAAAGTGATTATTAATGATGTACATTTTTAGCCACATCATTTTGATTACTGTACTCATTCAATTGAATAATATATTTTCTAATTTCATCTTCCATTTCAGACAATTTGATTGTTTTTCTCAATTACATCTTTCATTTAAGTGAATTTGCCTACTTAGTTTCATTAACCACACAATCAACCTGGAGATTTCGATGATGACAATGTAGCTTGAAATTTATTTTTATATTCTTTTATATAAAATGAAGACTATAGCAAAATCTTATTACAAATAATCAAAATGAGGACGGTTAAAAAAACGTTTTATTACTAAAACATCACGATTGAACAATGTGTTTCTGTGATTGATATCATTAAGTGCTGCAGTTCCTTTTTTAAATTTGTGTTTTTATCTTTTGACACAATTACACATTCTCAAAAGACACATTAAAATAAAAATCACCCATTTAAATATAAAATTGTTTTTGTTTTTTTTTCATTATATTCTTGCTTGAAAGTGGTGAACAAACTTAAAATAAATGTGTTTCAATATATTGAGCAATAAACTAATCATTTTTCATAAATATGTTAAGCACATTTTTTGACTATTGTTTTGTTGTTCATGCCTAGGTTTATAATCCGAAACAAACTCAGGAGCAATATATTATTACTGCACTAGGACACTTTCTAAATGTTATATTTTGTAGAAAACACTGATCAGTTCCCTAGATGCAACAGATGTGTGCAATAATGCAGTAGGACACGCAAAACATAGTAAATGCTGCATTCGGATGTACTTAATACTCTAGATAGAGCAAGTATGTGTTATAATATAGTGTGACTCTTAGTATGTCTTATGGTGAATCTAACAGTGCACAATATCATAGAGATAGCATGTGTGTAATTTACTAATGGATATATACTAAATCAGTAACTGTTCAATATGTTAGATAGATCAGTGTAACACTTGGTAAGGTGTACCTGCTTAATCTGTCGGTGTTTTTTACCCTCAATACAGCAGCTGTCTGTAAATTTGGTCTATTCTACTGTTGACTAGAATGATCAGTCACCACAATACCACATTTACTCATAACCTTATGTTTGCTTTTTGCTTTATTGAACAAGTTGTAAACTTTCATTCTTTTTAGTTTTTACGGACGTTAACCAAACACTTAGACTGGTACCGACTTCAGTTACCAATTAAGGGTTGTAGCATCCATCTGAACAAATACTAAACTTTGAATTATTTACTTGCAGAAAATATGAAAAAATTACATTCAAAACAAGGCTTTCAAAAGTGTTCTAAAGTAATAAAAATGTATATCCTACTATAACTAGAATGTTAGTCACCACAATACCATATTTACTCATAACACAAATTAGACACAAGACCATCAGAAGTGTGGGAAAGAGTGTCGTCGGTCATCATTGTTCTAACATATGAAAAAAAATTAATATTTCTATGTTTCCCCAGCTAAGACATTTGTTGCTGAGCAAGGTTAGTGGAAGGTTAACATAAAATAGTAAATTCTTTACAGTAAGGTAACATTGGCATTTTCCCTTTAATGTTATCAATAATTAAACACTGCTTTTAATGTTATCCAGTAAAAGAGAATAGCAAATCAGTCAGCATTTTTTTACATTGAAATTTAACAAGTTCTAGGCGCTTGATTGTGATAGTGCTCTCTTGGCCTCCTTATTTTAAAAGTGCTCATTATCCTACATAGAACGAGTGTTTAATTAAATAGAGTTCAATATCCTAGATAGAGCAGGTGTGTTTATTATACACACCATAGCACAGGATTAAAAAAAAAAACTGATGTTCGGGGAGCAGTCAAACAGTGAAACAGTCAAAGCTGGAGGTTCGGGAAAAGATTCAGAGCTTGCAGTATATGAAAGAGTCACCCTGATGTTTAAGGTGTCAGAGCCAGCTCTTCAGGAAGTAGTCAGGTCCTAATTGTTCGGGTAGGAGTCAGAGCCTGATGTTCAGGAAAGAGTCAAGGCCTAGAGTTCAACCCGAATGGAATATTACGGAGTCTAAGTAGAATCGTATAGGAAGGGTCCGCATGTTAGCACTATTATTTATATTCATATAAAATAATGTCTCGATCGGTGAATTTAAAAGAAAAAATTATTCTTCCCCATAGATACCATTTATTATATTCATATAAAATATTTAATCAGTGGTCAACCTAGGTTATTTAATCTAACGTACACAAACATGAAAGAAGTAAATAGACACCATTATTATCATAAACAAAGACTGCTGTCAGAGGGGCCTAATCGACCTAGGTTATTTTATCTAACATACACGGACATGAAGAAGTAAATAAACAAACACCCTTATTAACATTAATAATGAAGACAAATATGGTACTTTTAATAGAAATGTTACATTTTTACTCCAGGGAATGGAGAGGTAGTGCAGAGTTTTGGGGAGGCCGGAAATAGTGTAGCCAGGGTGAATTGGCAACCATGTACGTGACATCTTTTACTCCTGGCAACTGTGGAAGGAGGGCGACTGGAGAAGTGATCCCCGTGCAACGCCAATAGGTACGTATATAGTATGCGCACCGGGGCTGTAATAGGTACGTATATAGCAAGTGTTCTAAAGTAATAAAAATGTATATCCTACTATAACTAGAATGTTAGTCACCACAATACCATATTTACTCATAACACAAATTAGACACAAGACCATCAGAAGTGTGGGAAAGAGTGTCGTCGGTCATCATTGTTCTAACATATGAAAAAAAATTAATATTTCTATGTTTCCCCAGCTAAGACATTTGTTGCTGAGCAAGGTTAGTGGAAGGTTAACATAAAATAGTAAATTCTTTACAGTAAGGTAACATTGGCATTTTCCCTTTAATGTTATCAATAATTAAACACTGCTTTTAATGTTATCCAGTAAAAGAGAATAGCAAATCAGTCAGCATTTTTTTACATTGAAATTTAACAAGTTCTAGGCGCTTGATTGTGATAGTGCTCTCTTGGCCTCCTTATTTTAAAAGTGCTCATTATCCTACATAGAACGAGTGTTTAATTAAATAGAGTTCAATATCCTAGATAGAGCAGGTGTGTTTATTATACACACCATAGCACAGGATTAAAAAAAAAAACTGATGTTCGGGGAGCAGTCAAACAGTGAAACAGTCAAAGCTGGAGGTTCGGGAAAAGATTCAGAGCTTGCAGTATATGAAAGAGTCACCCTGATGTTTAAGGTGTCAGAGCCAGCTCTTCAGGAAGTAGTCAGGTCCTAATTGTTCGGGTAGGAGTCAGAGCCTGATGTTCAGGAAAGAGTCAAGGCCTGGAGTTCAACCCGAATGGAATATTACGGAGTCTAAGTAGAATCGTATAGGAAGGGTCCGCATGTTAGCACTATTATTTATATTCATATAAAATAATGTCTCGATCGGTGAATTTAAAAGAAAAAATTATTCTTCCCCATAGATACCATTTATTATATTCATATAAAATATTTAATCAGTGGTCAACCTAGGTTATTTAATCTAACGTACACAAACATGAAAGAAGTAAATAGACACCATTATTATCATAAACAAAGACTGCTGTCAGAGGGGCCTAATCGACCTAGGTTATTTTATCTAACATACACGGACATGAAGAAGTAAATAAACAAACACCCTTATTAACATTAATAATGAAGACAAATATGGTACTTTTAATAGAAATGTTACATTTTTACTCCAGGGAATGGAGAGGTAGTGCAGAGTTTTGGGGAGGCCGGAAATAGTGTAGCCAGGGTGAATTGGCAACCATGTACGTGACATCTTTTACTCCTGGCAACTGTGGAAGGAGGGCGACTGGAGAAGTGATCCCCGTGCAACGCCAATAGGTACGTATATAGTATGCGCACCGGGGCTGTAATAGGTACGTATATAGCATGTGAACAGGGATGGTGATAAGTAAGTACATACCATGCGCACCTGGGCGACAATAGATACGGATTTAGCATTCACACCAGAGTGGCGATAGGTACTTATATATTATGTACCTATATAGAAGGCACAGACAGAGGTGGTACTTTTTATAGAAATATGTCATACTTTTGCCCTGGCCAACGTAAGAGGAATGGTGGAGAAGAAACAGCTTTCGCAAAAGGCAAAATGAGAAAGTAGCTGTGAAATTGGGCGACCAGAGAAGAGAAAAGTAGAAAGATAAAGAGACGGCTATAGAGAAAGGGAGAGAAATAGAAGTTTGAATATAAAGATGTTACACACGCGATTTTTCTTCTATTCTATAACCTGAGCAACGCCGGGTAGCCCTGCTAGTCTATTATATAAATCCCACCTGTCTGTATGTATGTATGTATGTATGTATGTAAAGCTTCTCCTCCGAAAGTACCCAACAAACGGTCACACGGGTAATTGTTCGGGTAGGAGTCAGAGCCTGATGTTCAGGAAAGAGTCAAGGCCTAGAGTTCAACCCGAATGGAATATTACGGAGTCTAAGTAGAATCGTATAGGAAGGGTCCGCATGTTAGCACTATTATTTATATTCATATAAAATAATGTCTCGATCGGTGAATTTAAAAGAAAAAATTATTCTTCCCCATAGATACCATTTATTATATTCATATAAAATATTTAATCAGTGGTCAACCTAGGTTATTTAATCTAACGTACACAAACATGAAAGAAGTAAATAGACACCATTATTATCATAAACAAAGACTGCTGTCAGAGGGGCCTAATCGACCTAGGTTATTTTATCTAACATACACGGACATGAAGAAGTAAATAAACAAACACCCTTATTAACATTAATAATGAAGACAAATATGGTACTTTTAATAGAAATGTTACATTTTTACTCCAGGGAATGGAGAGGTAGTGCAGAGTTTTGGGGAGGCCGGAAATAGTGTAGCCAGGGTGAATTGGCAACCATGTACGTGACATCTTTTACTCCTGGCAACTGTGGAAGGAGGGCGACTGGAGAAGTGATCCCCGTGCAACGCCAATAGGTACGTATATAGTATGCGCACCGGGGCTGTAATAGGTACGTATATAGCATGTGAACAGGTAAGTAGGTACTTATATATTATGTACCTATATAGAAGGCACAGACAGAGGTGGTACTTTTTATAGAAATATGTCATACTTTTGCCCTGGCCAACGTAAGAGGAATGGTGGAGAAGAAACAGCTTTCGCAAAAGGCAAAATGAGAAAGTAGCTGTGAAATTGGGCGACCAGAGAAGAGAAAAGTAGAAAGATAAAGAGACGGCTATAGAGAAAGGGAGAGAAATAGAAGTTTGAATATAAAGATGTTACACACGCGATTTTTCTTCTATTCTATAACCTGAGCAACGCCGGGTAGCCCTGCTAGTCTATTATATAAATCCCACCTGTCTGTATGTATGTATGTATGTATGTATGTATGTAAAGCTTCTCCTCCGAAAGTACCCAACAAACGGTCATACGGGTGACATCATTCCGACCGGCCAGCCCAGGCGCGTCTAATATCTCGGAACCGGAAAAAAAAATTGACTCTTCCGGGGTCGACTGAGCACTTTTCTCCAATGGGGGGTGGCTTTTAACTCCATTTTTCAACGTTATTTATACTAATTTGAGAAGAAATCAAATGCAAAGTCACGATAAACCAGAAATGACGTCAGAGTAAGGGAGTGGCGGGTAGAAATTCACTCACACTACAACCATTTTTTTCTTTCTTTCTTCTTCCCCTCTCACTCCCACACTTTCTTTCTTAATTATTAATAGACGCTAATATTCCTTCCCCCCTCCCTTCCTCACTATGGCCGTTCTGTTATCCTGATATAATACTTCCAGGCATTACCTCCTCCTTTCAGGCCAAATAGGGGGGGGGGGGGAATGTCGGCATTCACCGATGTGAGCGCCACAGGCCAAATCTGGGGAGAGGGAGTGTCGGCATTCGGCGGTGGGGCGCCTCAGGCCAAATCTGGGGAGGGGGAATGTCGGCATTCGCCGGTATGAGCGCCTCAGGCCAAATTTGGAGGAGGGGAGGTGTCGGCATTCGCCGGTATGAGCGCCTCAGGTCAAATTTGGGGGAGAGGAGAGTATCGGTATTCGCCGGTGGGGTTCCAGGCTAAATCTGGGGAGGAGGAATGTCGGCATTTGCCGGTATGAGCGCCTCAGACCAAATCTGGGGAGGGGGAATGTCGGCATTCACCGGTATAGGCGCCTCAGGCCAAATGGCGCCTCAGGCGAAACTTGGGGAGGTGGAGTGCCAGCATTCGAAGGTGTGAACGCCTGAGGTGAAATTCAGGGGAGGGGGGGGGAGTATGAGTAATCGTAGGTGGGATCACGACCTCAGCCTGTACTTTAGGGGAGAAGAAATGGCCAAAAGGAAAAGGGATTAAAAAAAAAAATGATAATCTGATTTTTGATTCGACAGTGTAAAACCGACACCTACTGGATAGGACTAGATAATACACTTGATCTCAAGGCAAATATGCCGAGAACAGATACTACACTTTGATCTTAGCCAAAAGGCCAGGAAAGCATACGAAATTAAAAGGTATTTACTCCTCCCCAGGAGTTAGGCACAAGGCCAGTTTTATCTTACTCCCACAAGTAAGATGTGACCACAGCTTGGGTCGAGAAAGTGGGGTTAAAAGCCAGCGCTCGAGAGGTGAGCACTCTGGCCATTTAAAAATTGCCTGGGCAGCCCCGTCGGCATTCCCCGGTAGGGGCGCCTCAGACAGTAAGCAATAAACTTACTCCTCCCCAAAGAGGGGAGGCGAAGCCTGGGAGGGTGGACCTCCTAGAACTGCACAGGACAATCCCATAGACCGGCGTAAATCAAGCCCCGGAGGCCAAGACAATACCAGTCTATGGGGTGCAGTATCCATCGGAACAGATACTACACTTTGATCTTAGCCAAAAGGCCAATTTATTTAGGCAGGTGAGTTCCTTCGGACAACCCTCATCTTTATCTACAGATGAAGATTTTACAAACCTTGGGAACTCACCAGACCTTAGGCATAGTGCCCGTTATGTAGGGGGAGGGGGGGTCGGGGATAAGTGAGACAAGCTGTTCAATGTTTTTTATTTCACAAAATTTTACAAACAACATAAAAAAGAACATTTGCTGACTCCAAACTAGATTCTTGCACCAAAATACCGCATTCACTCTGTGGGTGGATCCCTACTTAAAATATCCCCAAAAAACATCGATGTAAAAAAGAATTATCGTGGGAGTGGGAAAAAATATTAAAAACACCCAAAAAGAAAGAAAAATAAAGAACGAAATAAAATGGTAGAAAAGTTAGTATGGCCCGGCTTTCCCTCATGACTAAGTGTTAGACCGCCCACTGTTTTCCGGCACGAGACCGAAAACAAGCGGGTCGGTCACTAAGTGGGAGTGGGAACTTAAGAGAGGAGTGTTCAAAAAATAAATTCATCGGGAATGGGATCATTGGGTGGATGGCGTCTTCCAAGATAGTAATGCCAAGGGTTTCAAAAGACCGGGGACAAAATAAAACAGTGGAAGTGGGAATCTTTGGAAGCTCTCTAGTGCCGGCAAAAATAAAATAGGGACAGGATAACTTTCATTCCTACTAGTTTAAGAGGTTACCAGTTTTTTGAAATAAATCAAAAAACTCTACAGGGGTGGGTTCCGTAGAACCCAGTACCGCGTGTGCCATAACTATGGAGGGAACACGAACTCAAACTTGGCGCCTCGTCGGATGCACAAACTAGTGTTATGCACCCATCTCCTATCGAAATCCATGCGATGTAATCGTTTCCAATCGCATCTGATCTTCACTTTAAGTTGGTGTTTAAAGTAAACTACCAGATCCCGATCCGAAACAGATCCAACCCCATGAACCTCATTAAGACGTGTAACCCACGTCACTAGTCTTGCTACGGCTAGGATGGCTAGAAACACCATTCGTTTCTCCCCAGACCACGGCGGTGCTGCGTTGTTGATGACAGATGCTACATCCAGGACCATCGGCTGCTCGGCGTCGATGCGGGCCGTCACCTCCCTGACGTATCCCCAGAGATGTCGAAGTTTGCTGCAGGTGAAGAAGGCGTGCTCGGCCGTTTCTTCTTCGTCGTCTTCACAGCGCGGGCATAAGGGGACGTCCCTTAAACCATCTCTGCATAATCTGCCATAGAGGGGCAGTGCGTTCCGAACCAGTCGCCAGGTCAGAGAATACTCAGAATTGTTGAGATAACTCTGGCCTGGCGCCCAATTCCACTGGGAGCGGGCCTCCTCCCTCGACAATCCAAGCCGCTCCTCAAGTGGGTCCGAAGCGGTACCCTCCACTAGATCCCGATATAGTCTCTTCCTAGACCGGGCAAGGTTACTGGACCCCGGCAACGCTCTAAGCGCGGCCCGGCATTCGGTGAAGAACAAGGGCTCCCCTCTCGGCCTACGTCGTCCTTCGACCGAGAGGTCGGGTATGAGGTTGGGAAAGGCGCTCCCGACCGCAGGGACCCACGGAGTGTCTTCCATCAAAGTCCGACTCAGGAAAGCCAGTCTCTCGGCATGTCGATGACTTTCCAAGTCAGGCATCCCCAAGCCTCCCACACTCGGAACTTGAGTACAGACCTGTCTGCGGACGTACGCTTTCCGGCCCTTCCAAAGAAGCGAGAAGAGTAAGCGCGTGAAAGCGATAAGGCGGGCCGCAGGCAGTGGTAGTACAGACAGCCGGTAAAGGATGAGAGGAAAGACGTAAGTGGCGCACGCCTCCGCTCTGCCCTTTAAGGAAAGCTTCCTTCGAATCCAAGCCCGGACCGACGATTCGACCTTTGTCTGTACTTCCGACCAGTTCTTTTCCAGCTGGAGGCCCGGCCCGAACCACACGCCGAGGATTCGAACCGGGCCATCCGACCAGCTGAAGTCACCTGGAAGAGCGGTCTCTCCGCTCCAGGCACCCAACCGCAGGCCGTTCGACTTGCTGCGGTTGACTATGGCCCCTGTCACTTCTTCGTACCGAGCGAGCGCCTTAATCACCGTTCGAATGTCAGTACGGCTCGACACGAAAACGGTGACATCATCGGCAAACGCGGAAACCCTGACTCGCGCTTTGCGAGGAGGGATAGCGATCCCGCGCAGGACTGGTGTTGTCGCCTCATCCCTTAATTTGCGAAGGAAGGGTTCCAACGCCAGGATGTAGAGCAGGGGCGACAGCGGACAACCCTGACGTACCGACCGAGAAACAACGAACGATTCCGACCTCTTTCCATTGACTTGCACCACTGCCGTCGGCGAGTCATACAGAATAGAGATCCACCTGCGGAAGTCCGGACCAAAACCGGCAGCCGCTAAAACAGCTTTCAGGAAACCATGGTCGACCCTATCGAAAGCCTTGGACTGATCTAAATTGATCAGCGCGGCTTCAGCGTCGTCTTCTGTCCCCTCTATGATCATGCGAATCAAATGCAAGTTGTTCTGAATCGACCTCCCCTTCACAGCAAAGTTCTGCTCAGGCTTGATCAAATCACCGATAACAACCTGCAGGCGGTTCGCAAGAACGCGGGCCAAAATCTTTAACTCTGTGTTTAGCAGAGTTATGGGCCTGTAGTCGTCTAAATTTCCCCCACCAGGTTGGTCCCTCTTCTTCAGTAATGTGACCACTCCTTTGGTTACCTGTCCAGGGATTGACTCCTGAACAAACCAGTGGTTAAACACATCCTTCAGAATTGGGACAAACATGGGCGACAGCCTCAAATACATTTCGTACGGCAGACCATCGAGTCCCGGAGATTTGTTCAAGCCGACCTGCTTCAACGCAGTAACGATCTCGCCCTCCGTAATCCTGCCATCACAGCCAGCTGCTCGAGCCGCCTCGAGGCGGGGCGAGTCAGCCAAATAGCTGTCAAACTCCTGGCCGCGGAGTCTGGGCAGTTGGGTGAAGCGTTCCTCCAAATGCTCACGGAACCCCTCACAGATCTCACGAGACGATACCAGGGTATGTCCTTCCAGGTTTTTCACCTTCCGAATGTACCCATCCGAACCACGACGTAAAGCAGCCTTACGCTCAACAGCGTCAACGTTCACGGCTTCGTTAGAGACTTTCTTTAATCTAGCTCTAACTACTTGACCTTCATATCGCTCGCTAGCCAAGCGATTGAGGTCCCCCGTAATTAATGCTATCTCTAGGGGATCCCCCCCAGCCACCGCCCGGGTCATCTTATCCTCTACTTGCTTTTGCGTCCTAGCCCTATTTTGAGCAAGGCGCTGGCTGTAGCGGACACAAAAGTTTCTAACCTGAGCCTTAGTTTTAACCCAGTACCTACTCCCGATAACCACCCCCACTAATCCCCGCTGGAGTAGTAACGTTAGCTGTTCCCGGAAGTCTCGTATCTCCAGTAAGGAGGTATTAAACTTCCAGTACCCAGCCAACCTAGGCCTATCACTTAAGTTCAACCGGGCCGTAACCAATTTATGGTCCGAATGTCCTAACCAAGTGAACGTGGGACAAGATATGAAATCTACGTCGCCTCTTCTAACTAACATTCTGTCCAAGTAAGTACTCGGACAGAAGGCCGCGCTAGTATGCCACGTCCACATCTCCCGCCCTGGGTGATCAACGCGAAATCTGTCGACAAGATCGCATGAGGCCATCAGGTCAGACAGACTGCTTTCCCACCTCGCCGACCCTCTATTCCCACCGACCTTATCTATCTTGGGGTCTAGGATGGCATTCCAGTCCCCCATTAAAACTACTCGCTCCGGACCCTTGAGGAACGCCTCCAACCGTCGAAAAAAGGAAACCCTCTCGCCAGCAATGTTGGGCGCATAAACCGCAACGATCCGAAACTTGCTGTTTTCAACGGCAACATCGACCACGACCAGTCGTCCCACCGCATCCGCATGAACAACGCTCACCGCCGCAGGCAGGGTGCGTCTCACTAACAAAGAGATGCCACAACTATGAGCATCGCCATATGCTGAGTAGACGTCATAGTCGTCAGTCAGCACATCACAATCCCCATACGAATCGAAGTGGGTCTCTTCAATCGCAGCTACATCTACCTCACGGGCCACGAGATCCCTCAGCACGCGAGCAGCCCTGCTTCGGGATCTCATGCCCCTCACATTCCAACAAGCCAAGTTTAAATTTGTGGTCCCCATCAATTAGTGTCACACACGGGGCTAAAGTCCTCGGGAGTGAGGACGCCGAAGGTCTGACCGAGACTGCCGGTCAGCAGTTCGGACGAAATCCGTCCGTCTCGTGCCAAACCTCCCACGTCCACGGGGAAAGTTAATTTTAAAGCCCGAAAAAATGAGGGGTGAACATAAATGGGGACCCTCCCACTACATTTGGACTTAATTTCCTTAAATGAAGGGTGCTCCTCTTCTATAAGGGGTTGCTCCGAGATTGCGTCCTTGGCCGCCCTAAGCATTCTCCATAATGCTTTCTCCCTCCCGTTCCCGGTTTCCTGCCTCACAAACGTTATAATTTTGGGTGCATTTTTAAAATTTCGGGGGTCTTGCACCTGTTTTCCTCCTACGTGGGTGAAGCTCTCCAGCTGCTTAATGTATCGCCTCTGCCTTCCATTGAGGTCTGATTGGACCTGTAATGAATCCGCCTCACAGATCCTTACCCCCGGCAGAAAGGGGAACCTCCTAGTCTTCTCCCGTCTCACTGGCGCAGGAGGAGGTGGTACCGGGACGACTTCTGGAATGACCTCTTGCTTTCTTCCTGGAACGACTTCTGGCATGACTTCCTCAGCAGCTCCTTCTGGTTCAGAGGCCGGCGGCGCTACTGGGATGGGAGCCTCCTCTTCCCTCTGTCTCGCCGACACTGGGGACCTATCCCGAGGGCTGTTTAAGGGAGTGTAAAACTTGAGAGGAACATTTTCCTGTTCCATTGACTCGGAGGGGGCTAAAGATTTAATGTTTTCCTCCTCTCTTGCTGACTCCCGGACTTTTTTAGCTTTTGGGTCCTTTCTTTTGGGGGGCTCCATTGCTGCTTCCACCTCCTTTCCCTCTTCCTCCGATTCTGATGAGAGGGCTGTCAGCTTCCTCTTCAAAGCTGCAGGCATCGGTCTCCCCTTGGTTGGTATAGGGGTCGGGGTGGGCTTCCTCCCCTTCTCTGTGGACACCTTGTCTACTGCTGCTGACGATGATGCTGACACGGCTGGCGCTTTTTGGGGAACAGCCGCCGGGGGCTTTGCTGTTATTCTTTGGGGGCAGTCCTTTGCCACATGCCCTGGCGTCTGACAGCGCCAGCAATGTGGCCTTCTTCCCTCCACGATGATCGACATAGACCAGGATTCGCATTTTAACTGCGCTGGAATCGCCTGAAACCCCTGCCGGTTGACCCTCATCTTCAGCCTGTATTCTCCTGTCAGAATACCATGCATTCCGCGAGTCGGCACCACCTCCTCGACGTCGCCATACTGCGACATTATCGCTCCCAGATGGTCGGAGTCGATGCAGCATGGGACGCCGAGAACCGAAACTGACGCGCTTCTCCTTTCCATATATTCGGGTCTTAATTTCATGCCCTTCCAGACTACATCTCCGCCCATTGCTAGCTTTTCTGCTACCTCCTGGGTTGGGAGCAGCACATCCCACATTGCAAAGCTTTTCCTGAGGATATAGGAAGCTGGGATCTTCAAGCCCACCAGTGCTTCCATGACTCTCTCCTTCAGGACTCCTACCAACCCATTCGCCTTTGCGTCCAAAGTTACGAAGGAGATGATCCTCTTCCTCAATTTTTCCAGCGTTCCCGGAGGCAGCTTCACTGTGTTTCCTTCAGTGAACTCCTTGTATTTTTCCTCGAACACTCTCCTATAATGTTCAGGAGTCTTCTGCTGTTTGGGCCCCCACACTGAACTAGTGGATTTAGCGGAAGCCGTTACCTCGATCTTCTTTTTATTGGGGATCCGCGAACCAGAGTTGGACGGCCTTGGCCATGGTTCATTAGCCGCGATCCCCTTCCTCCTTTCCGGTCTGTGAGCTGGTTTACTTGGGCCCTCTCCCCCTGATAGACTTTCATCCCCTGAGGAGCACCCTACAAATAAACCTGGGCGGTAGTTTTGTTCCGCCACCTTTAAGTCCCACGACTGGCTTTTCGTTAGTTTACTTTTATGAAAAGGGGTATCATCATACCCTTGGAAGAAAACTTCCGGAGACACCAATACTCTTGGAACCGCTGGCGTCTCCATTTCCAAAAGGAAATCCGACAACGATGGATTGTCGCTCGACGCGACACTCCCTCGTCGCGATGAAGAGGTGCCCTGCGTGGCAACACCTCCTGGGGAGCACTCGAGCGTGTCTCCCCCCGACCGAACTGGAGTATCGCACGGCACGACACTCCCCAACAAAGCTCCAGAGGTGCCCTGCGAGGCAACACCTCCTGGGGAGCACTCGAGCGTGTCTCCCCCCGACCGAACTGGAGTATCGCACGGCACGACACTCCCCAACAAAGCTCCAGAGGTGCCCTGCGAGGCAACACCTCCTGGGGAGCACTCGAGCGTGTCTCCCCCCAACCGAACTGGAGTATCGCACGGCACGACACTCCCCAACAAAGCTCCAGAGGTGCCCTGCGGGGCAACACCTCCTGGGGAGCACTCGAGCGTGTCTTCCCCCGACCGGACTGGAGTGTCGCTCGACGCGGCACTCACCGAACTCGCAACTGGGGCGCCCTTCGTGGCCACACCCCTCTCGCTGTCTTTAGCCAAGACAGCTCTGGCTTTTGAGACCCCGGTGGCCTCCATCTCAATCTGTGTCTGTCTGCCGACCACAACCCGCCGATTCGGAATCAGGGAGACCGTCGCCAAAAGGCACGTGAGTCTTCCCCGAACCTGCCGGCTGCTTAAGTTGGGACAAGCAGTCAGACTCTGAAAAAAGAATTAATTAATATTAATTGCCAAAAAAGTGGCTACAAGAAAGAAAAAAGTAAGAAACTTAGCTCTAAAACCAAGTGGGAGCTGGAACTAGATAGAGGAAAATGAGAAATTAGCTCTAAAACCAAGTGGGAGCTGCCTCCCCAACGGGGGAGGAACTAGAAAGATCATAAAAAAAAAAAAAAAGAGAAAAAATCCCCAAAAGGGGGAGGAAAAAAGTAACAAAAGCCCCAAGGGGGCAAGAAAACGCTTTAAACCTAGCCAACGGGCCCGGTAGCGGGATGCTTGGTCTTTGGGAAGACGAAAATGTCGTAACTGAGAACAGATACTACACTTTGATCTTAGCCAAAAGGCCAACAAAGCATACGAAATTAAAATTTTTAGCGCGATTTCTATCAGTATTTATAACGAATCTACCACTGTACAGCGGTCTATCCACTATACACTGTTTAAATTACATTAATAAATTAACAAGTAATAGTCACTATGATTTTCTTTCAACAAACATTGTATAATACTATTTAACAACTTATTACATGAATTTTGAATATCAACAAATAATTTTAGACTTCCCCAGGCCGTTTTTCTCTAATTCAACATAGCTTTTAGACGCCATTTTTTTTTAACCGAAAATTACATTAATTCACTTCTTTTGGCTAAGATCAAGGTGTAGTATCTGTTCCGATGGATACTGCACTCCATAGACTGGTATCGTCTTGGCCTTCGGGGCTTCATTCCACCGGTCTATGGGTATGTCCTGTGCAGTTCTAAGAGTTCCACACTCCCAGGCTTTGCCTCCCCTCTTTGGGGAGGAGTAAGTTTATTGCTTACTGAGGCGCCTCTACCGGGGGAATCCCGACGGGGCGGCCCAGGCAATTTTGAATAGCCAGAGTGCTAACATTCTCGGGCGCTAGCTTTAAAAGGCCAACTTGAATTTATTTGTTAGAGGATAACTAAGGAAGAGCGATAACTCACGTTTAAAAACACAATTTAGGTTTTTAAAACAAGGTTAGATAATATAAATAACATATAAAAGCGTATTCTTATGTAAAATTAACATCTTCGTTCCCCTTTGGACAATTTTGCAGATGAAAAGGAGTGAGGATACCTAATTGATTTCAGTAGTGCTCAGGAGGCCTCCTTGATTTTCCAAGTAATCGGCGTTGTCCGGGAGAAAAGTGCTAAATACCATAGATAGAGCTACTGTAGTGATAGGTTTGGAAAATATTTTAACGCCATCTTCGTTCCCCATTTGGACTATTTCGCAGATCAGAAGGAGAGAGGATACCTAAGGGATTTCAGGAGTGCTCATGAAGCCTCCTCGATTTTCAAAGTACTCGGCGTTGTCCGGGAGAAAAGTGCTCAATATCCTAGATAGAGCTACTGTAGTGATAGGTTTAGAAAATATTTTAACGCCATCTTCGTTCCCCTTTGGACAATTTTGCAGATGAAAAGGAGGGAGGATACCTAACTGATTTCAGTAGTCCCCAGGAGGCCTCTTTGATTTTCAAAGTACTCGGCGTTGTCCGGGAAAAAAGTGCTCAATGTCCTAGATAGAGCTACTGTAGTGATAGGTTTGGATAATATTTTAACAGCATCTACGCTGAAAATGATGAGGGAATGGATAAGAATTATTTCAGTAGTCCCCAGGAGGCCTCTTTGATTTTGAAATACTCGGCGTTGTCCGGGAGAAAAGTGCTCAATATCCTAGATAGAGCTACTGTAGTGATAGGTTTGGAAAATATTTTAACGCCATCTTCGTTTTCCTTTGGACTATTTCGCAGATCAGAAGGAGAGAGGATACCTAAGGGATTTCAGGAGTGCTCATGAAGCCTCCTCGATTTTCAAAGTACTCGGCGTTGTCCGGGAGAAAAGTGCTTAATATCCTAGATAGAGCTACTGTAGTGATAGGTTTAGAACATATTTTAACGCCATCTTCGTTCCCTTTTGGACAATTTTGCAGATGAAAAGGAGAGAATGATACCTAAGTGATTTCAGTAGTCCCCAGGAGGCCTCTTTGATTTTCAAAGTACTCGGCGTTGTCCGGGAAAAAAGTGCTCAAAGTTCTAGATAGAGCTACTGTAGTTATAAGTTTTGGATAATATGTTAACAGCGTCTACGCTGAAAAGGATGGGGAATCGATAAGAGTTATTTCAGTAGTGCTCAGGAGGCCTCTTTGATTTTGAAATACTCGGCGTTGTCCGGGAGAAAAGTGCTCAATATCCTAGATAGAGCTACTGTAGTGATAGGTTTGGAAAATATTTTAACGCCATCTTCGTTCCTCTTTGGACTATTTCGCAGATCAGAAAGAGAGAGGATACTTAAGTGATTTCAGTAGTCCCCAGGAGGCCTCCTTGATTATCAAAGTACTCGGCGTTGTCCGGGAGAAAAGTGCTCAATGTCTTAGATAGAGCTACTGTAGTGATAGGTTTGGAAATTATTTTAACGCCATCTTCGTTTCCCTTTGGATTATTTCGCAGATCAGAAGGAGAGAGGATACCTAAGGGATTTCAGGAGTGCTCACGAAGCCTCCTCGATTTTCAAAGTACTCGGCGTTGTCCGGGAGAAAAGTCCTCAATATCCTAGATAGAGCTACTGTAGTGATAGGTTTAGAACATATTTTAACGCCATCTTCGTTCCCCTTTGGACAATTTTGCAGATGAAAAGGAGGGAGGATACCTAAGTGATTTCAGTAGTCCCCAGGAGGCTACTTTGATTTTCAAAGTACTCGGCGTTGTCCGGGAAAAAAGTGCTCAACGTCCTAGATAGAGGTACTGTAGTGATAGGTTTGGATAATATTTTAACAGTATCTACGCTGAAAAGGATGGGGGAATCGATAAGAGTTATTTCAGTAGTGCTCAGGAGGCCTCTTTGATTTTGAAATACTCGGCGTTGTCCGGGAGAAAAGTTCTCAATATCCTAGATAGAGCTACTGTAGTGATAGGTTTGGAAAATATTTTAACGCCATCTTCGTTCCCCTTTGGACTATTTCGCAGATCAGAAAGAGAGAGGATACCTAAGTGATTTCAGTAGTCCCCAGGAGGCCTCCTTTATTATTAAAGTACTCGGCGTTGTCCGGGAGAAAAGTGCTCAATGTCCTAGATAGAGCTACTGTAGTGATAGGTTTGGAAAATATTTTAACGCCATCTTCGTTCCCCTTTGGACTATTTCGCAGATCAGAAGGAGAGAGGATACCTAAGTGATTTCAGTAGTCCTCAGGAGGCCTCCTTTATTATCAAAGTACTCGGCGTTGGCCGGGAGAAAAGTGCTCAATGTCCTAGATAGAGCTACTGTAGTGATAGGTTTGGAAAATATTTTAACGCCATCTTCGTTCCCCTTTGGACTATTTTGCAGATCAGAAGGAGAGATGATACCTAAGTGATTTTAGTAGTGCTCATGAGGCCTCCTTGATTTTCAAAGTACTCGGCGTTGTCCGAGAGAAAAGTGCTCAATATCCTAGATAGAGCTATGATAAAGACTATCATGAGAGGATTGAAAATGATGAAGACTATAATGAGGGGATTGAAAATGATGAAGACTATAATGAGGGGATTGAAAATGATGAAGACTATAATGAGGGGATTGAAAATGATGAAGACTATAATGAGGGGATTGAAAATGATGAAGACTATCATAAGGGGATTGAAAATGATGAAGAATGTCATGAGAGGATTGAAAATGATGAAGAATGTCATGAGAGGATTGAAAATGATGAAGAATTTCATGAGAGGATTGAAAATGATGAAGAATAGACTGACAGGATTGGAAATGATGAAAAATACCATGAGGGGATTTAAAATGATGAATAATATCATGAGAGGATTGAAAATGATGAAGAATATCATGAGAGGATTGAAAATGATGAAGACTATCATGAGAGGTTTGAAAATGATGAAGACTATCATGAGAGGATTGAAAATGATGAAGACTATCATGAGAGGATTGAAAATGATGAAGACTATCATGAGAGGATTGAAAATGATGAAGACTATCATGAGAGGTTTGAAAATGATGAAGACTATCATGAGAGGATTGAAAATGATGAAGACTATCATGAGGGGATTGAAAATGATGAAGACTATAATGAGGGGATTGAAAATGATGAAGACTATAATGAGGGGATTGAAAATGATGAAGACTATAATGAGGGGATTGAAAATGATGAAGACTATCATAAGGGGATTGAAAATGATGAAGAATGTCATGAAAGGATTGAAAATGATGAAGAATGTCATGAGAGGATTGAAAATGATGAAGAATTTCATGAGAGGATTGAAAATGATGAAGACTATCATGAGAGGATTGAAAATGATGAAGACTATCATGAGAGGATTGAAAATTATTAAGAATATCATGAGCGGATTGAAAATGATGAGGAATATTACCAGAGGATTGAAAATGATGAAGAATATTATGAGGGGATTGAAAATGATTAATAGTATGAGGAGATTGAAACTGATGAAGAATATTATGAGGGGATTGAAAATGATTAATAGTATGAGGAGATCGAAAATGATGAATACAACGAGGGGAGTTAAAATGATGAAGGATATCATGAGGGGATTCAAAATATATAGTATGAACACCGGGGCGGTTATAAGTACCTATATAGAAGGCGCAGACAGTGGTGGTACTTTTTATAGAAATAAGTCATACTATTGCCCTGTGAAACGTAGGATGAAATGGTGGGGAAGAAACAGCTTTCGCAAAAGGCAAAATTTAAAAGTAGCGACCAGGGTAGATAAAAGTAGAAAGATAAAGAGACAGCTATAGAAAGAGGGAGAGAAATAGAAGTTTTAATATAAAGATGTTACACATGCGATTTTTCTTCAATTATGTTTTTATGACCCCGAGCAACGCCGGGTAGCCCCGCTAGTAAAAAGTAAAACCAAACATTGTTTATATGTTCATAGATGTTCCGTCTTTATTCAATCAGAGACGATATATCATATTGAGAAAGTCTTTAAATAAAGACGAAACGTCGATAAAAATATATGAAACATTTTTGATTTTCCTTACTTCATATATATATATAATATTTATAAATAAATATTAAATTATTAATACCATACAGACGCAAGCGGTTCAAGCTTATTGCTCTCATCAGTGCAGGAAAGTAATAATATTGTATATATATATATATATATATATATATATATATATATATATAATATCGCCTTTTCTATTTAGTATTCAGTTTGAGTTCTTACGCCCTGGTATATTTCAGCATTGTAATTAGCTTTCTATAAATTATTTGTCTTTATTTTATTTAGTTTAAGTGTTTTTCAAACCTAATTTTTCAGGAAGTTATACGTATTTTTACGTATTTATACGTATTTTTACTCGTTACGTTGAATCTCTATACAAAGATCAAACAACTTTGCTGGAATAAAATTGTACGAAGAATCCAACGTTTGTATTCATTTCTTATTACTGTTTCATAATGATATACTGCGTTCTCCGTTCTAGCCGGATATCTATAAATATCAACGACGACATTTTATTTTTTTGTTTATGAGCTTAAAATTTAAAATTAATATATCAGAATAAAAAATGCAATATGTAGTTCAGGGAAAGCAAGCAGTAGTTGACCTGGGTCTTCATTTATTCATTCCCGGTCAACGTCGAATATGACCATTTTTTAAAAAAGTAAAATCAATGGGGTATTTCATAAAAGAATTTCGTCACTAATGGAAAAGTAAATTTTATACATAAAAAAGTCTAAGCAGACATGCAAAGTTCTGTTATTTTAGAGATTTTATGTTCCGAATTAACGGATTTTGAAATCTCAAACAGACATCAAAATCGACTAGATTTACCGTTGAACAGGAAACAAGCACGTACGTCTGTAAACCGGCCATCACCAGCTTCTTCATCTTCTTTTGTGTGAATCAGATGATTCTGGTGTTGGCATTAGTTTCCTCGATGTTTTTCTAGTTAGAAATCTTTCTGGAAAGACATCGGGTACTTATGGGAAGGACTAACATTCCTAAGTGAAAGTGGTACCGTGGAACCGACTGGATTCGAACGTGAAACACCCAGGTCTTCGGTCCGTGTCGATATCCACTTAACCACCGTCACCTTCCTTACCTTGTGAAGCGTAGAGAAATCTCAGTTGGCACCACTGAGAGTTACGAACGCACAAATCTAGTGTTGCACTCTGAGATTTTCAAAATCCGTCAGATCGGAACAAAGAAATCAAATAATAATAATACCGTATTTCTTTTGTACACGGTTCAGCTCGTTGGAAAATAGTTGGCTGTTAATACATTAATATTAACCAATGAAATCCAATGAAGTCCTTTAACCGAACGTTATTTTTTAAAAAATTAATAGTGAGGCGTACTGTTTATAACTTATCTAGGGTAAGATTAATGTCACGAGTTTTCTTTTTATCTTCGTCCCCTACTCCCTCCCGGCTTTTTTTTTTACCCCAATTTTTGTTTGATAAATCCTCTTTCCTCTTATCTAATTAGGTGACGGATTTCTTATTCTTCTTCTTTCGTGTGAATTAGTTGATTCTGGTGTTGGCATTAGTTTCCCCGATGTTTTTTCCAGTTAGAAATCTTTCTGGAAAGACATCGGGTACTTACGGGAAGGACCACAAGAAGGTTGCTAACATCCATAAGTGGCAGTGGTACTATGGAACCGACTGGATTCGAATTTGGAACACCCAAGTCTTCAGTCCGTGTCGTTATCCACTTAACCACCGTTACCTCCTACGGATTTCTTGATTTGCTAGCGATGCAGTCCCGCTTACTTGATTTCGAAAATGATGTAAGGAATCAAATTTTGGGGGGCCTGTGTAAATTTTATCGACTGGCAAATTGTCTTATCTGTCGCATTTATAAAGTGGGGGTGTCTTATACTAACCTACTTTTTTAATGTAAATATTTTAATCTCTTTTGTATATAATTGTCTTTATTTATCAACGTCATATTGTGTGTATATATATATATATATATATATATATATATATATATATATATGAAGTTTAAGTAGTGTAATCATTGTACGAGTGTATGTTTGTGAATGGGGTGTGTTCGGCATGATTGTGATGCTTTTCAATAAATACGATTAGCAAAATTAGATGCATAAGCTTTTGCGCACCTTCTTTTGGCCCCGTTGCCATATTATATATATATATATATATATATATATATATATATATATACGTATAAAGGTATACTCAAAAAAGAATAAAAGGGAAATACCAGTAGAGTGCTCAATTAAATTAAATTAAGAGCGTAATAATTTTATTTTCATTTATATATTGATATTTTAATTCTATATTGATTGATTTTTTTATTTATATATTGATTTTTATTTATTGATCTTTTATTTATATATTTATCTATATTTATATTTTTACTTTAAATTGATATTTATTAATTGAAAGAATCGGAAATTTATATATACATAAATATATTTTATATAATAATAAATAATTACCTCCCCTTTTTTAGATAATTTAATTAATTAGAGTTGCGTACCCTTAATTATGTTCTACATATAAAAATAATATATATAAATATAAAAATAATATTTTATTATTATAAATTTAATTTTATTTTATTTTATTTTATTTTTCCCCTCCTTTCTTTCTTTCTTTCTTTCTCTCTTTTCTTTCTTTCTTTCTTTCTTCCTTCCTTCTCGTTCTTCACTTCTAAATATAGAATCTCTTACTTAACGGCTTTTTCTGATCTAAGCGTCCCGTCGGCCCTCCATTTCAAAATTCTGTGTACATAGCGTTTCATAACGGTTATAAGTGTTTTTTGGAGAAATTCCATCATTTACTATTTCAGACTATGCTGAAGAAGACGGAATCGGGAATTTAAACCCGTTTCTTGTCAGAAACCACTGGTCCATGTCTGATTAAAATCTGTATTTAAAAATAAATATATATATATATATATTTATTTATTCTGGTACAGAAAAATTAGTACAACATTCGTACCGTCGGTTTCAAGCACGGAAGGTCTTACCCATCCGGCTCTCTTCAGCTTCTGTTGTCATCTGTTTTGGAAATGTGAGGTCACATGACACTCTCGTTGGGACGCGTTATTTGCTCAGTGTGTTGTGTGTGTTTGTTTAAATTTAAATTTAGTGTAATAAGACCGTTGAGATTTAAAACACGAGCGAATTCAAGATTAAAGGGAATAAAAAATAAAAAATATATGAAAATATATATAAAAAAATATATATATAAAAAATATATATAAAAACATTATATATATATATATATATATATATATATATATATATATATATATATGGTTTGCTGCTACGCTGTCTCTGTCTTCTGGCATCCATTTTGGCAAGTTCTCTGCACGGACGGAATTTTTCTCCGGTGTTTATTATTTTTGACAAAGGGAAGTTTCTTTTCCCGAAATATTAAATAAATGATTTTTATAATCACCCGGGAATCACACAAAAAGCTAACACCACACTTGCTGTTATGTAAGCTTTAAAGGAAAAATAAATAGTAAGTCACATTTCGTATTCGATTTATTATTTTTGTTCCTTCCAGCTTATATCGTACCCGGAATTTGCATTGCCCACAGCCTTTTAAAAACATACTACTAATATACACATATATATATATATATATATATATATATATATATATATATATATATATATATATATATATATATATATATGTATTGAGATGCCAGCCTGTTTTCGCAATTCCGAAAGTGGTATGAGAAATAAAGCTTCAGGAGCCTACGTCAACTTTTCGACTGGTAAATTGGTTTCTCTACTACATTTATAAAGTGTGTGTGTTTATGGGGGGGGGGGACTTACAGTAACACAACGTTTTTTATTGTAAATATATTTTCATTCATGTTTGTATATCAATTTTCTGTTCATCAACTCCCCACAATATTTCGTACATATATAGGTCTTAAGTCGCTTAACCATTGAACAATTTGTTATAGTCAATGGCGGATGAATGCTTAGTATAATTCCAATGTTTTGGTGTAAGATACATTTATCATTTATTCATTAAAATACAACATTTATCAAATAAGGTACAAGGCTAATTCTATGGGGATTGGGGAAGGTCGACAGTCTTGCTGGTCTATTACTACTCTTAACCAGTAACAGTCACCATAATACCACATTTACTCGATGGGGCTAATGTAATTAAACTTTTCCTAATGTTTTTTTATGGTGTTTGTTTACAGCAGATGATTTACAATTTCCTGAAATATAATGGGGTGAGACAGCTAAAAAATACCCCCCAAAAAATCAAGAAAAATAAAGAAACCAGATTAAATGCTAAAGGAGGGGGTTGGTTAGTAAGTCTCTCCTAACCTTTGCTAAAAATAGACCTCTCACTGTTTTCTGTTGTTTTTTTTTAGTGCCGAAAACAAGCAGATCTATTTCTAAGTGGGAGAGGTGTTTAAGAGGGAGAAAAGAAATAGGGATGAAGTTTGGGGATTGATTGTGTTCGTCAAAGATCGGTATGATTCGGGGCGGCCGAGGGCAGAACAAACATGTGTTGGTGTAAGATGAGTAAATGTGACTGACTTAATTAATTAAGCTGTTCACATTTTGTCCTTTAGTCCTAACATTCTATGAGAGATGTTTCTGACAAAGGGGAAATAATTGCTGTTTTTTGGGTCAGAATCTATCCATCTAACACTTTTCGTTGGCTAGATTTTGCCCTTGAAGTAGTATTTATTTATTTTATTTTATTTTTATTCATTTTTATTTTATTTATTAAACTCGTTACATCATGTGGTCTTGTCTGGTGCGATTCCCCCCCCCCATAAAAGAAGACTTTCCTCCCACCACGCCATTCCCGGCTACGTGCCATATTTTGTGTGTGTATATATATATATATATATATATATATATATATATAGAGAGAGAGAGAGAGAGAGAGAGAGAGAGAGAGAGTATTTATGCAAATCCTATTTTATTTTGTAGTAATTACAAAGTTAACTTAGTTATAAGTCGAAGCATAATCAGACGAGTTCCAAACAGAACCATGTTTGTTTCGAAACTATGTCTCACTTTCGTGAATTTTCTGTTCTTAATTTTATCTTTCGTGCTCTTATTTATTGGCAGCGTTATCCAAGCGTCTCTTAACGAGAATTATAAACACTTCAGCGGATATGTCAACATCCCCGGCGTTGTTCTGCTCGTTTTTGGAACCATACTAGCCCTGACATCGCTCGTTGCTCTTATTGGTGTCTGTTGCCGAAGTCAACATTTCGTACTCGTCTACGCTTGCACATTTACTCTCATTATTTTCATCGAATTATCCCTGGTAATTGCCGCTTTCCTGACCAAATCTCGCGTGCTGATCCGAATTGACGATTCCATGAACGCTCTGCAGTCGAAATACACCACCGACGACATGGTGACCAAGACTTGGGATTCTATCCAGCGAGACTTGAGCTGTTGCGGCGTCAAAAGCTTCGAGGAGTGGTTCCGTTACTTGAGTAACTATTCTCTTCCGGATTCCTGTTGCGTTCACTATTCAACCAACTGCGGGAAGGAGGCTTTTAGAGATGACAATTTCTTCCAGGTCGACTGTGCCACAGCTCTTGCTTATTGGTCTCAAAAACCTGCCATCTCAATAATGGTGATCGTCATTGCAACAATCACGTGCCAGCTTTTTACACTTCCTTGTTGGAAGTGTTATCTACGTTTTATACGCCATCATAATTCTATTTCAGAACTGTGAACTGGTCATTTTATTTCGTACATTTTTTGATAAGGACTTTCATCTTAAATATCTCACCTCCACCAAAAAAATATTCTACATTTTTAGGCGATTACTTGTGAACACGATTAAAAACTTGGAACAAAAGATATTTCAGAATTTCGGGGGGAGGATCGGTTTCGAATATTAATGTAACGTAAAATAATCCCCTATTTCAGGGTCATTGTCTAACGTTATAGCGTTTTAAGGGCATATAATGGTTTTTTTTTTGTTTTTTTTTGCGGGAGGGATCATGCAGAAAAGACCTTCCGAAAAAAACTCTTAATCCTACAAATAACAAAACATAACATGGTTACATAAGATTGAACTAAAACTATTACATGTCATTCAAACGCTATTTGGTCGGAAGTGGCTGATTATTTTACCTTAAATTTATATGCGAAACTGACCTATCTCCTTACAGTTATTCAGGATGTTCACAAGTAATCGTCTAAAAAAAATAAAAATAAAAAAAAATTGGGGGGGGGGAGCAGACGAGGGATGATTTAGCCGAAGTGTCCTCATCTACAATACTACCTATTTGTTTTTATAAACGCAATATCTAAATTAATCTTTCTTTTCTTCACGAAAACCTTTAATTTTTATTTTTCGAATGCTCTAAGAAGATTCTATCTTTTAAAATAAATTGTTATTCAGTTAAAAAAACTTGTTATGTCGCTATTTGAAAAAAAAAATTTAATCTGTTTAATTTTGAGTTTCATCGCCACCTATGAATTATGACGCGAAACCGAATTTTGGGTCTCTACCCTCGATCTTGGAAACATCTAGCGCTACATAACACAGGGTTAGTGATAGTTATAGGTAAAACTGTAGGCATGTACTCTTTTTGCTAATGCACACACAAAGCAACGAATTTATTTACTTTAGTTAATTACATGTAAACAGGCTACGAAGATAACGGTAAAATTAATATTTTAGAGTTTGGCGATTACTTTTGCATATAACGTTAACCAAAAATGATCACCTATCCGGATCAGAGCGTTTTTTAAAGATTGTCCTTATAAACGCTATAAGGTCTGGACGTGGCTGAGCATTACCGCTGGTGATCCAGAAGTGGGTGATCATTCGACGTTAAATTTATATGCGAAAGTGATCCCCCACTCTAAAGTCTGTTATTTCATTTAATAATTTACTTTTTCCGGACGCTTGTAAAATGTCTTATTTTGGAGAATTAGCATATGATGCAGGCATCAAATAATCCCAAGTTATCAAATGCATATTTATAAATAACATTTTGGTTTTACATTTATTCTTTTTCAGACATTTTAACTGTTAGAGTTGCCGAAATGATTTTTTTTTTTTTAAATAATACCAATAATTTCTAGTCGTCGTCGTGAACACAATTTCATGATCAGATCTGAAAAGACGGATTGTATTTGCATTTTTTATTTATTAATTTTAATGTTTAGATACTTTTTTAAATTCTATCCATTAAATAGCATTAAACTTGGAAACTGTCAAGTAATTTTGTGGTAAGAGGGATGAGACTTAAGATTTCAATTCATAAAAGCAATATTGAAGATATTAACTCCTAAATGAGGTTGCCTTTTTTATTTTCCCGACTAGTTTTGTCTTTTTTTCTGTAGCCGTGACAAATCGAAGATGTCTGCTTACTTGTTCCGTACGGTTGGCTTACTCCTACTTTCCTTTCCATGTAATTAAATGAACAAAAATCGTAGGGGCAGACAGATTTTTTTTTCGTATTCGCACTCGGACTTTGGGTTAGTGGTAGTTTAAAATAGGTATGTTTTTATGACGTAATTTAAATATTGTTTAAATCTTTCGAAATAGGATTTTAGCCTGCGGCACAAAAGCATTTGCATCAATGTTTATCATTTCTAAGTGGTGCATTGTAACACGTTGAAATTCACGTCAACATGTCAGTGGTAAGTAATACAAAGTATAACCCTAAGTCCGGGTCTCAATACGAATGAAGCAAAAGTTGTGTGTGCACAGTAGTTACTTTCATGAGACTACTCTTTTTCGTCAAACATCACAAAGTATAACATGACCAAGCATTTCTTTGGTCAGCAATTTTTTTACGGCGATTTTACCAGAGTAATCTCATTTTTCACATGAGGGTAGGTGGGAGCCATATTAACTTACCTGTCTCAACACCGAATTTGTTTTCTGATTTTTACGAATTTCTTTTCATATTTATTTTGCAAATACTATGAATTAGGATTAAAGATTATAGTTTTTCAACAACTTACATATAACTCTTTTAACCCTACCAGTTACTTTAAGTCCAAGTGGCAACGCCGCTCTCAAAATATACTAGCTTGTATAAGCTTCTTTCTCTCACTCTTTTGTGGGGATACGGGTGGAAAGGGAAGTTATGTTGCTGTGGAAGTGATTTGTCTAGTTAACTGCAGACAAGAAATAATACACTAAATTCCGCAAAAAGCATGCTAAAACGCGGACACCTAATTTGGCCGGTTTATTTTCAAATAGGACGTAATTTACTGGTAACCGCTACGACAAACGGATCAAAGTAGTCGAAAAAATGGCCGGCTAATTGCAGCGTTACATATTAATATCGTGTTTATCACTAGATTTGGTTGTTAAACCCTCTAGTCATATCGATGAACATCTATTCGCAAGGACCAAAGACGATAACTTACTCTAGGTATTCGCATATACAGTTTCAAACTTTGGTAAACGTGCAGAATAGTTCAGTTGAAATCTAAAAAAAAAAAGCTAGTAACTTATACCAAATGCACTAGAATTCAATTATCTACAGACTTTTATACGTTTTCCCGCGCTGAAACTGTTTAGGTGTTGCTTATTTCAGTCTTTTTAAACATTTCTTTCCAACATCTGAAAAGAGAAGGATAGTCACCTGTCACCTAACAATTGGTGGAGGAGGAATTATGGCTGAAAAGATAGTAAATCAATTTATTTTTTTTTACTAAGTAGCGGGTTTCTTTTGTCACTCTAACTCCGGGTGAGTGATAAGTTAATCATTATTTTAACTACCTTTTCAGACATGCCACCTAACAGTTAAGCCACAGGTGACCATTATTCGTGTGTCGTAAAAATCGCTTAAAACGAAATAATATTTAGATAAAAAAGAACTTACAATACACAGAACGGTAGATAATTAAATTTTACTGCATTTGGTAAGTCATTTGTTATATTTTTCTTGTGTACAGGTTCTCGACTATTAACTATACTGCGCTTTTACTCAAACTTTAAATGTTACTATTCTAAAATGAAGATTTATGAGTTAAAAGAAAACAATATTTATATTTCAAAACTGGTATATTTGAGCGTTGTTGTATTGCCACGTCACACTTAGGGTTAACGAGGGCATCATTTTTCTGAGGAAACATGAAACAACTTTTTTGGATTTTCCTTAACCCAAAAACATTCCCATAATTCCGTGGTGTCAATACGAAAGAAATATAAACATGAAGGTAAAATTGCGCGCGAGTTATCGTTCTTGATCGCATAGAATATATTTTTACCCTAATATCTTCCTGTGGCTAGATTTCAGTCCGAGAAGCTATATTTGTTGACTCTAATTGTAATGAGGTTGTTCATTGTAATGTCTTGCTCGGAAACTCGACTGTTAACACTTTTCTCACCTATAGGATTTTAGTTCTTATTGATTCAGTTCCAGGTATTGACGGATGATCTAATATCTGCCCCGGAAATGACCTAAGCAGTTTTATATTTGAAAGCTGCGAAAAAAGGTGGCATTAATAATGGTTTGGTTAGTGTTTAGAAAGATGTTGGCTTCTAAGATAAAATATTGTTGAAATAGAAAAGGTCTTTAAAATCGTTAACTGCTTTGTCAGTTTCCGGGATTACTCTGTCAATACTCGGAAGTGACTCCATAAGAATCGAAATCATCTGGATGTCTATTCCTTACAAGTACCCACTCTTCAATTCTATGGTAATATTAGCAGGTTTACCCTGCATTGCGTGGGTATCGAATGTATTGAACAAAACTAATAGAACGGAGTAAGGTATGAATTCCCGTTTTTGGCTCATTTATCTTATACAGCTATATTATTTAGGTTATTCAGACTATTATTCTAATCTTGGTTGTTATTTTCACAACATTTAGGCCAATGTAACCTTCGACCTTCTTGAGGCCCATTTTCTTTTCGGACTTTGAAATCCTTGTGTCGAGCTAAAAAAAAAACTTATAAAGAATCTCGAACTGAACCCTTTATTTAACCGACTAGGGTAGATTATTCTCGTTCCTTCGCCCATCTGTAGGTCGAAATATTAATTATGTCATTCGTACTTATCACTGCGTGTAATAACGATTAAACCGTTAATCTCCGTAAGACTGTCTCTCAGAACTGATTCTTAAACACTTTTTAACCGTTGGACCCGTGTCCGAAACATATTGCAATAGCTGTTATAACAATTAATTTATGAAAGTAAAACATTTGTTTAAAACAATGGTCATCAGTATTGCATGACGGTAAATGTGTTTGTGATTGAATCGATTTAAAAAAAAGCAACTCAAAGAATAGACAACAGAAACACTTCACACTATCCAAAGTAAAATTCTCGCAACCTTTATACCCTGAACAACTCTAACTAAAACTGAATAAACAATACAAATAACACATCTACCTCCCCGCAACTAGCAAAATAATTTCAACCTCTCTGACAACTTACTCACAGAACGAAAAAAAACAACAATTCATCATCCTTGGAAAAATCAATTCATCATCCTTGGAAAAATCAAAACATTAAACGAATTCTCTACTAATAGATTAACGATTTTAAAAATCAAGACATGTCGAAAACCCCTAATCTCAAAGATTTACTAAAATTCACAAACGCAACGCGCCTATTCGAACCCGCGAACAAACCGCCAAAGAATTATATAATGACGACATCAGCATAGGAATAGCCGACTGATCCAACATTTATACTGTTTTAAATCAAACAGATTATAGCACTAAAATCTTTACCGCCATAATATCTAAACCGACCATATACGCTTGATACGTTGACTCTATTTTCATATAAAATTTAAAACTGCAAACATTCTAAACTCAATCAGTCCTTACTGTTCTCACGAACTAATAGTGAACAATAAAATCGCCTTCCTCGACATACTAATCAACGAATAAATAATCCTAACTAATACATAACATACACTTATGAAAAAAAAGACACTAATAATAATTCCAGATTCCTCAACTACCACAATGTTCCACAAAATACGAAATTGCTTTAAAAAAAAAAAAACTTCGCCCACCGTGCATACAAAATATACTCATCCAGAGAAATATTCTATGAATAACTCTGCAACGTGAAACACATTATTCAACATCAATTTCCCCAGGAAAATCGTCGATCAGAAAATTAAACTCTAAATTCCATACACTAACAAATAAGAATAAAACGCGTAACTAAGGCGACACTTTTAACATCTATATATTAAGTAGACTCGTATGTTATAAAAACCAAATACACTACAACTATAAACTGTATGAACAAGCGATAACATGATAGAAAAAAAACACAAAACATTAAACTAACAATTGATTATGCTTAATTTAAAATATAACCTAATAAAAAAAACAAAAAAACGATAACACTATGAACTTAATTTATATCCAAACAAACAGACGATATAAGTTCATTTGCCCATTAAGAAATGTCATCCTAACAGAATAATGATATACAAAACTAACTGTAATCGACATTTGAAAATCATCGAAGAAATATACAGTAAAATGAAACAACCTAACATCAATAGAAAAGCCTTTAAAAATCTGCAGATTAAACGTCGTCCACAATTGAATAAAAATAGATAAATATACAAGTACATAACTAAAAAAACATTAAATTAAACTTTATTTCTACTACAATAAAAAATTTTTTTATTAATCAACAAGCCACGCGTGCGTGGTTCCCCTCTGTATGTGACTCGCTGTGGCGAGTGTAAAATGCAATAAATTTGGGCAATTTTGGGCATTTTTGACCCCCATTGTACCCCCTGGGGGCGCGAACCAGAATTTTTCTGAAGTCAAGGATGCTCATTTTATATCTAGAACAATTGCCTCTACATTTTGGCCAAGTTTCAAAAAAATTGAATGGATGGAGCAAACGTTATGGGAGAAAAGGGTATTTTTGCCATTTTGGGGGATTTTGACCCCCTGGGGGCGCGCCCCAGATGTTTTCCAAGGTCAGCGATACTTATTTTCTATTAGGAACAATTGCCTTCAGATTTTGGCCAAGTTTAAGAGAAATTGAATGGATGTGTAGAAAAGTTATGGGGCAAAAAATGTCATTTTTTGCCATTTCGGAGCTAACCAGATTTTTATTCAAAAATCGGAGAATGTCACTTTTTAACCTGACCAAAGTTACAACTTCATGCAAAATTTCAGAGAAATTCAATAGATGGTTGCGGAGAAAAATACGAGCGGACGGACGGACATGCCTCAAAACATGAGTTCCCCGATTTTATAAATCGGGGGAACCAAGCCAAACAAACATACGATATAAGTTCATTTGCCCATTAAGAAATGTCATCCTAGCAGAAAAATGATATACAAAACTAACTGTAACCGACATTTGAAAATCATCGAAGAAATATACATTAAAAAGAAACAACCTAACATCAATAGAAAAGCCTTTAAAAATCTGCAGATTAAACGTCGTCCACAATTGAATAAAAATAGATAAATATACAAGTGTATAACTAAAAAAACACATTAAATTAAATTTTATTTCTAATACAAACAAAAATAATAAAACAAAATCAATAAATATATAATCACAGATGAATAACAGATTCAATTACACTTTAGTTTTCTTCCTCCAAAAATACAGCCCAAAATTATGAAGTGCCCTAAATAGCTACAAAATAGAAACAAAACTAACTAGTAAGGACGATCGAAAGCGCTTGAGATAGATGAAAAAAAACAACCCTTGAATCTATACTCCAGGAATTGACAACAGAGACTCGAAAACTAGCTCTCAGAGTGTAGAACTCAAGAAAATAAAGAGAAAATTCCGTCATGTCTTAATCGGATATATATATATATATATATATATATATTAACAAAGAAATATTAAATTATTTATGTCTACATACGCCGACGTTTCGAGCTTACGCTCTCATCAGTGTAGGAAACTGAACATTTCAGGCGGTCACAGGGCGCGAACCCGGTTTAGTCAATCAAGACTGTACACTTTCGCTCTATCCCCGCGGCCATCGGATATTATCAAGTGATACGTAATACATTATATATATGCCTGAATACAGCAAGAGGTAAACATTAGACTATCTAAAGGGTTCGACGAACGTAATCGGAACCTTGCATTATAGCCAAGTGACAGTCTGTTTTTAACATCTCCGAAAAGTATTCAACTTTAATCACTTAAAGGGGCTTCATAACTATATATATATATATATAATATATATATATATATATATATATGAGAGAGAGAGAGATATATATATTCATTTTTCACTCCTCACCAAGTACGGCGGACGTCCACCCAGTAGTGCCCATTATTTTCTTCCCTTTTTCCCAATATGTCAACCCTACATGTGTTTGTACTTGCATGACATTTTTCTCTATATTATCATCCTGATGAAGTCTTATAAATACAGACGAAACGTTGATGTACACATAAAAAACATTAATTTTTTGGTTTTCCTTTTTCATTTTCCCATCACGTAGGATTACTTTCATCCTTCTTTTCCCATATATATATATATATATATATATATATATTATAAACAATGTTAAGTTCACACAAACGTTGAGACAGTAGCTAAATAGTGTTAAGGCCACTAGATCCAATCAAGAAATATATAATCTCTTTTGAGATGGGCAGAACAAACTGTATGCAAATGCAGTTTCTCAAGGAAATTTGAAATGGTTGTTTTGTTATTTCATTTTACGGCATATAAATCTTTTTGGGGGTTATTTAATGCCGAATTCGGTCATTCTGGATAAAGTGTTCATGCTTCAAGTTCTTTATATGTTCAATTATTTATTCATGTTGTTTGGTTGAGGGAAAGTGAGGAAGAGAGGAAGGGAAATTGTTGTTCTCTATTTTGGGTTTTGTAGAACATGATTGAGTATTTCAAAAGGAAAAAAAAACAACATTAAAACATCAATGTTTGGTGCATTTTGGGTCAGGAAGCCGATATCTTCAGGCAGCCTGATCATGAATTTTTCCAGGATAACTATCATTATATATTTATATATTTCTTAAATGAAAACCTATTAATATAACGACTCTCAACTCCAAGGCTTTTATTCTCATCGACTATAAATCTATACGTGGCTTTCGTTTGGATTACAGAAGAAATCTTATAGCTAAGCATTTCCTATGGCTTTTCGAGAGGTTTTATCTGATGTTATTGCACATTTTAATATTGAGTTCGGCTTAGATCTGACACTTGATGTACAACGGACAACTACAGATGTCTTAAGTAACTTGCCGAAGTGTATAACTTCGGCAATTGACTTGACCCGGATAACCTTTTTTTTGTTCCGTTGAATCGTCGAGAATATTTTTCTGATTCCTGGTAACTACGTAATGGTTCGAATTTAATAAACAAATATTTTGTTTTCTCATTTGTTTTCTTGTTACATTTTTTCAAATTTGCAGCATCGACATTATTCAAATTTCTGAATTGCGTAAATTATTCTATTTTTGATCACCGGTAATATTTTTACATTTTATTTTGATTAACAAATAAACCCCATTAGTTTTTCATTAAGAAAATGATTGAATTCAGGTTTGCAATTTTAGATATGATTTTTCGATTTTAGAAGTAACTTGGCGATAGAATGTTAGTTTATATTTGGAACCCAGAAGCGCTTTTATTAATAATCAAATGAAAGCACAAACACTCAAAATAAAATAATAATTTTGAAGACATGATTACATTCTAAATTACTGTCATCCCAACGAATGCGAAAAGTATCGCATTCAAATCTCTACTTCTCGACGAAGTTAACTCAACCCTGAAAACAGCTAAATCCATATGTAATATTTAATAAAAGGAATCATGTTTTTACAAAAACTGTAGCCGTCAGCCATAATAAGTTTATTCACTAATCACTTAAAACAATGTAGATGATCGTAATCATTACCAAAACGGCCTGGTGATACCAGATCAGGCTGCCCTGTGGCTTCCTGAGACGAAATTCACCTACATTGACGTTTTTTTTTTTTTTTTTTTTTTTTTTTTTTTTTTGTAAAACTTAATTATGTTCTACTAAACCAAAAACAAAAACAACAGCTCCTCTCCCTTTCTCCCTCCCCTTTTTTATTTTATTTTTCCTACCCTACTCCCGGTCCTGGATATGACCTTAAACTACATCCGATGGTGAGATCCGGCTTACGGACTTTGGGGAATGTGGAGCCTCCTCTTAATTACCATTGCTCCCAGGTCCACCCTGACCCGGAGTGGTAGTACCTGTTAGGGTCCCAACTATGGGTTAAATAGAAACAGATATTAAAAGAACTTGAAGCATAAAAACTTTCACCAAAATGACTGCATTCGGCATTAAATAACCTGAAAAGGGTTGATATGCCGTAAAACCAAACAACCAAACAACCAAACAACCAAAACGGGTGGTCCGAAATGTGTGTCACCCTATAAAAAATGTAACAGTAATAGAGTAACAATCACTGAAGGACAGATTGGTAAAATGTCACGGTCATTGCGTTGCATCATTTTGTGCAACGAGAATGATGCTGTCCATGCAGATCTTATCGATATGTAACTGCACCAATGAAAGTGCATAAACTTGATAAATTATATGTTCTTTTCTATTATATATTCTTCTAGTGTTCTTATTTTGTTTTATAGTTTTTAAAGTGAACAAGAACATCAGTCGGTCGTGAGACTGCACACTTACGTCTGACAAGGTAAGGATGGGACAAAGTCTTATCTCAGTCTTACTACTACATATTGTACGAAATATTCTCGAAAGAAGGGCATTAAAACTTTGATGACTCAAAAATCTATTTATCTGATCAGGCTGAACTCTTAGCAAAGAGTATCAAATCTATACATCAAATTTGGAAAAATCAGAAATTAAAATTCCGTAAAAATTCCGACCTTGACCGGACTTTTCAAGGTCAACGCCAATGCTTAAAGTCATATAACATGGAGGACCTCGTTAGCTAATGATTTATCCCATGTTATATCACTTTTTCATGCTTCACATATAGATAACATAACGAGTCCCTACGTTGAAGATGACCGAAGTTATCACAAAAGTGTGACTTTCGCCCTTTCCTTGACCTTGATCTTTAACCTAAATATACAAAAATGAAATCAATTCTAAATTCGACTATGACTGATAGTTTGTCCTAGTTTATTTACGATTGGTCAAACGATCTGATTGCTATGCTGTATACAAACAAACATAGTTATAACCTTGACCTAAAACATAATCTCCGTGGCGGAGGTAATAAATTGAATCCAGAACTGATGTTTTATTTGTTCCGCTGTGTCGACAGTGTCAATTAAAATAAATCAATTTATTCGATTTTTTCCATCACTGTATCATGTGTTTTTCTATTGTTTTTATTTTGTTTTACTCTTTTTAAAGTAAATAAACTGAACAATATGTTTTGTATTGATTTATTAACTTCTCCCGATTGGTGTTTACTTTTTTGTAAGACTTTCTGGATACTCTGTAAAATAATGCAACAAGTGGTATCTTTATATTAGGTTCCAGAGTGTTCGTAATATCTCAAAAACTTTAACTATTTCTATACTAAAATTAGAATTGCATGGTTAAAAGTATAATTGTTTTTAGAACCAATATATTTTACAATTTTCTCGTATTGCCACATCAGATTTGGGGTTAATATTTGGGTTATTTAATCCGTAGACAGAAACAGAAAGTGATATATATATATATATATGTATATATATATAGTCTAAAGAAGCTTTGAGTCATAAAAAAAAAATTAAAAATTAAAAAAAATGTAAAATGTAGTTTAAATCCCCAGACAAACTAACTAAATCCAAGATATTGCAGACTTAACATTCGTTGGAAAGATATATATATATATATATATATATATATATATATATATATATATATATATGTAAATTATAACTAAAAGGTAAACTTTTAGAGAGTTGGACCTATTGTGAAATAAGGAAAGCTCAATATACTGGATAGAGCAAAAATATGGTACGTCAATGAAAATTAGTAAGACCTGCAAATGGAAGCAAATCGGTATTTTCAGTTGTTCAAAACAAGGAGTAGTTTAGTTAATAAAAACATTTAATTTTCATCTCTTTCTTTCCTTAAACCAGGCTTTTCAAAGATTAAAATCTTATCATCAGAGGAAATATTATGATTGATAAGTTGACAGGGTAGGACTGTCAAAGTTCCAAATTTGAAAAAGTTTTTTTTTAAATTAAAAATTAAAGAAATTCAAAAAAACTTCTTTAAAAACTTATCAATCATAATTTTTCCTCTGATGATAAGATTTTAATCTTTGAAAAGCCTGGTTTAAGGAAAGAAAGAGATGAAAAATAAATGTTTTTATTAACTAAACTACTCCTTGTTTTGAACAACTGAAAATACCGATTTGCTTCCATTTGCAGGTCTTACTAATTTTCATTGACGTACCATATATAAATATATATATACATATATAAGTACTGTGTGGTAGAGCAGGAAAAACCCAGCAGAGTGCTCGATTAATAAAGAAATCCGAGATTTCGAAGGATTAAGAGCGTAAATATTTATTTATAAATTACAGAAATTCAATGCAACATCAGTACCGTCGGTTTCAAAGCGGGAGGTTGATCCCGATTATCGTCAGCTTATAAACATTTTCTGAAAATGTTTATCAGCTAACGATAATCGGGATCAACCTCCCGCTTTGAAACCGACGGTACTGATGTTGCATTGAATTTCTGTAATTTATATATATATATATATATATACCTTCCCATCCTGATTGAACATTTTGAAATCATCGCCGTTAAGACCACACGGGCTCTTATCCTCTCCAACAATGTCGAGAGCAAATAACAACATAAAAAAGGGAAAAACTAAAAAGAAAAACAAAAAAAAAACTCAGAGTGTTCCTATGTCTGATGAGGATTGCTTTGCTATCGAAAATTTACAATTTTAAATAAATGAAGATTTAATTTAAAAAAAAAGTATTTCTGCGTTGTTTCTGGCTTTTAAAATTTAAAAATTTATATTCAGATTAGCACGACGCTTTTAAGTAGAAATCTCTCTCTCTCGCTCTCTCTCTCTCTCTCTCGCTCTCTCTCTCGCTCTCTCTAACTCTGAAAACGAGATATTTGCGTGGCAACTTGAATTTATTTAAGTATGCTCTGAATTTTTCAAGAAAGACGTGTAAGTTTTCTTTGCTCCAAAATTGACATTGAATCACAATATAATTTAACTCTGATCTGTCATTTTAGTTATTAATAGCTCTATTTCATTTTTTAAAATAACTCTTAAAATTTTTGAATTTGAATTTTGTTTTGGAAATTGGTTCTCATGAGAATCAATCCGAACTACTCGTATATCTGTTCCGATGGATACTGCACCCCATAGACTGGTATTGTCTTGGCCTTCGGGGCTTGATTTACGCCGATCTATGGGTCTGTCCTGTGCAGTTCTAGGAGGTCCACCCTCTCAGGCTTCGCCTCCCCTCTTTGGGGAGGAGTAAGTTTATTGCTTACTGCCTGAGGCGCCCCTACCGGGGAATACCGACGGGGCTGCCCAGGCAATTTTTAAACCCCACTTTCCCGACCCGACCTTGGGTTACATCTTACTTGTGGTGAGTAAGATAAAAACTGGCCTTGTGCCTAACTCCTGGAGAGGAGTAAATCAATACTCGTATATGAAATAATTGTTTTTATATTATCATATATATATATATATATATATATATATATATATATATATATATATATATATATATATATATATATATATATATATATATATCCCAACATGAAAAGTTAAACCCAATTCCCCTAACTTATAACGTGGATCCTTACTATTAGGTCTCTATTTTCAACATTAAGGGTATGCGTTCCAACCTTCCAAACGTTGAAATCTACTGAAAGGAGACCAAGCCGAATCTTTTTATTTTCTATGTTCAACTGACATTAGCCCCTCGGCTTCTACCGATAATTAGATAAATAAATGTTACTCAAACTTACCATCAAATCTTGGCCTTCAATACCGTCATGGATGTAGAATATGTGCCATCCATTAGAGACGATGTTTCATGTAGTAAGGACATCTCCAAAGAAGACCCTAAGCCAATGCGGAGGTTATGTTTTCGGTCGAGTTTGTCACTATGTTAGCAACCACATCGCTTGACCAATCGCAACCAAACTTGGTCAAAATATCGGTAATGGTCTAACTTGTAATTGAAGTCCCGCTTCTTATGTAACGTTGACCGTGAACATTTCGGTCAAATCGAAATTTTGACAAAATGTAAACTTCTGATTTTTTCAAATCTGATGTATGCATCTGATGCTCTTCGATACCAGTTACCACCATGCAAGATTTCAGGCTGATCAGATAAATAGTTTGTGACTTGTCAGCGTTTCTATAGCATAACTTCGGGAATACTTAATACAATATGGAGAAGTAAGGCTTCCAGAATACTTTGACCTAGCCTTACATTGTCAGAAGGACGTATGTAGTCTCACAACTGACTTATGTCTTATTTTTTATAATAATGGTTCTGGAATGAATTGGCTTGAAACAATTGTAAAAGGCAATTTTCTATGAATTTATTTTGAGAATTAGCTAAACAAGCTATCTTAAATTCATAAGAAGTTCTCTCTTTTATCATCGGGGGTGCACGATATCAATGATACATGATATTGAAATATACTGAAATATACTCACTATAAACGCGGAACCGAAACATCATATATACTTTTGGCGGAAGCGTTTCCACGGGAAACTAAATGTACAATATTTGTCATTTGATTTGCTTTGTATGTACGTAGGCGTGTGAACGTAGATGCTGCAACAGAAGGTCAGACACAATTCCTTAGCTTTGCGAACTTTTGAACCCAAACATTGTGTCATATTCAATTAACATTTCACATAACCGAAAGCTATTTTTTAAAGACAGTATGTGTCGACGAAATCGCATTTAGTAATGCAGTTATATCCCATTTAAGGATACATTATTTACCTTGACTCATAATTTAATCGGTTTTATCATCTCTAAATCTCGGAGCTTAAATCTATGCTAGGATATAAGCGTCGTTTACGACGACCATCCAGCATAAGCAAGATGTGGCACAAGGCTGATTAACGGGAGGGTACCCAGCTCACCCGAGGGGACACTGGCGGATACAAAAATAGCCGGTCTGCATTCCCCTGTTGCGGCGCCTCGGGTAATCGGCAATGTGTTACATAGCAAAAACCCGCGGCTTTGGTAGAGAGAATGATTGACAGATTCAAAAGAATGACTCGGGCGAGTAAATGCCATCTCTCCGCCCGTGAAAACTCGAACAGAACATTCACCCAAAAAATAGCTCGGCCCCGGAAATACTAGTGGAGATGAGGAGAGATGCACGATAGGTGACGACACTAGACGTCTATCTACCCTCCCTCCTCTCTCTATCTTTCTCTAACACAGTAAACCACCTCTAGTAACTGTCACTTTATCTAACTAATAAATCTCCATAAAAAGATAAGCCTTGGCGTCCGTATGAGTTGATCAGATGACGGGGGAGGCAGCGGCCGGTCTGTATAACAGGATTATACACGCTCCAGAGTAGCGAAATCGCATGAAATGAACGCACCCTCTCCAGAAAAAAGAGGTATTGTTTGGGAGCATGGTTTCCTAGGCCAGAGCCAAACCAAACTTCATTCTAACAAAGAATGGTCTTATGCCTTAAATCAGCCCCTACTCTTGCCAGAATGATCCCAAGGCGAAAAAGCTGCTTGTATCTGAACTAAATATTATAAGATAAATAATTACAAATATAAAGTTGAGACAATATTTATTTATTTCATCTAAGAAAAAAAAAACATAATTTAATTTCAACATTTTTCTAATAGCATTACTTTTATTTTGTTGAAACGTTACGGACTTGTTTTTCAAACTGTTCGTTATTTCGTTATTCCCTTTGTCCGTTATTCGTCTGATTTTGCAAAATAGGTCCATTAGTTTTTCATGATATTTTGCATGAATTTATAATACCACTAGGTATATTTTGATTTTTTTTAAAATTTATTTCTGTACTAGTAACTTAATTGTTTGTTTGTATTGAAATTATTTGTTTGAATTTCATTTGTTCATTTTTTTTAATTTTTCGCCTGTTTTCCTTTTAAATTATCGTTTTTTTTCATTTTAAACTAACTTACTCTATCATTTGTTTTCATTCAAAACGATTTTATTGACATGGTTAGCTTTCCAAATAGCTGCACAAATTTATTGACTGGTTTTGCTTGATTTGTCAGGGCAATTTAATCCATTTTTTTATTTTTGCGGATTTTTTATTTTTTGCTTTAAGTTTTATTTGGCAAATATTTATTAACAAATAATAAAATCAAAATCTTTCTTGAAAATGTTGCCACTCAGACTTACAGGAAGGGTTAATTGAGGGTGTTTTTTGTGTAAGACACAAATAATATAATGAAACAATGTTTATAAAAAATGAAATCGTATATATATTTCAAATTAAACATTATAATGATCACGTATTCAATATAGAATATATGTCGAATAATCTTTTTTTTAAATACAATTTAATCCGAAAAGAAAACAGAAAACAAATGAATGTTTTCCAAATAAAAGCAGAAATCGGACACCAAATTAATACAGTGGATTAATTTACTCTGTCATCGCTTTGTTAATCAGAAGCAAAACAAGTCGATAACATTTGGCAGCCAAAAATGTCTCATTCATTATCGCCAATCTGACTGTTCGACAGATCTCGCTTGCTTGCGTCTACTAGTATGACGTCACTTTCCAGCAAACAGATCTTACTTTTTTACGAAGGTCACGATCGTACCCACGGGTTTGTGGGTGACAGAAACTGCAGAAAGAAGAAAGAAAGTAATGTGTTTTATTTTTTATAGAACGCGCGAGATTTTGAAAAATTATATTTTTTGCGTTTTGATTGGTTGAAAGAATCTGCTGATTGAAGCTTCTATCCAATCGAGAGTCGATAGGTAAAAACAACATGAGCTACTTCATTGAACACCTTACAGTTTTTTTTCTCTATATACTTTAATGACACTAGATACATACTTAACTATTGCTTAGTTCCGGAATTAAATGAAGTTTGAAAAAGTCTATTTTAACTCTTCTAATTAGCTGTAAATTGTAATTAGCTCAACAAATCAACCATTTATCACTTCGCTGTCTTACTATTTATCTCACTATCTCTCACTGTGTATTGGTTCAACAACGGTCTCATACTTTTTAATGTCTCTCTGGGGATCAAGTGACTATTTTCTCAGCGTCGAACCATAATTTAAATACGTTTTTTTGTGTGCGTACCCCAAGCCTTCCCATATGGCAGAATCACGTTGACACACCGGTTCCCGTTGGCCTATTAAAGTTAAGCGACGTTAAGCCTGGTTCGTACAAGATTGGTGACCATTTGTGAATACCAGGTGCTTTATGTGGGAAGACAGCGACACCTACCTGCAAAAAAGTTGTAAACACTAACCTTTTATTTCTCCTGACGGGTATATACATGCGACCGAAGTTTATATTCTCTATAATCTTTCTCCTTCTCAACAAGTCGGCTCAATCCGCCCAGGCAGGCAAGTAAAACCTTCCCATTCGATCAACAAGATTATCTTACATAGAATATTTTTTACACGTGTAGTTTGCTGGAATATAACACGGTTTACCTTTATTGATTTCGATTTGTAACCAATATTATATATCTTTGTTCTGTGTCAGCTTTTTTTTTGCAGACAGAAATATTTGATAAATAATTACATTCTCATCAATTCATGTTTTTAATCATTGTTTTCGGATAGATGTGAAAAGTGTATTAGCCTTCCTTCTTTTCAGAATCCAATTAATGATTCATTTCACAACCACTACACCATTTAAAGAAACTACTTCGACATTATACAAATGGCTTGATTGAACAGACTGTAAAAGAAATAACCAATCAACGCGTGGAACCCGCGGAAATTCCACTGTTTCTTTTTTATCTGTCTGTATAATTTACTTTTTTATGGAAATAGCTCCATACAAGGCATGACGCAACTTGATGTAAAGAGCTCAACAATACGGTTTCAATGGTAAAGGAACTAGCCAAAGAGAAGTTTAAGATGGATATATTCCGACCCAGAAAATAGCAATTCTTCCCTCATTATCAGAAACATCGCTCATGGAATGTGAAGACTAAATGAGAAAATAAGGGAAGCAAGAGTTACCACGACGCAAATTCACTAGACCAACCCGACAATCAGCCACATTCCATACATTCAGTGTGGAGGTCCCCAGATACCGAAGAGCTTTCTACTCCAAAAGCTTCTTTCCGCGTGCTGCTGGACTCTGGAGCTCCCTCCTTGCTCCCTGTTTTCCTGACTGTACTGACATGCAGGAATTTAAAACTAATGTAAACAGACATCTCGCTGCACAGCTCCCAATTTAGGTTGACCCCCCCCCCATAAAAAAACTCTCACTATTTTTCTAAGTAGCCCCTTACGTCTACGGTGGCGGTCTGCCTTGTTTGGGGTGAACTATGTTAAAAAAAAATAGTTGCAGAAAGTAAACCTATGGTTCACTTTCTACTCTATTTCTTACTTTTCCGCATAGTATAAAGTCTTCCAGAAGTAATTCCATGGAAACATTGATGACTCAAACCCTATCTATCTGATCAGGTTTCTATTGTACATGGTGGTTACGGTTATCAAAGTGCATCAGATCCATGATTCAAATAAATAAAAAAACCCGCTGAAGTCAAAACGTCAACCATGATAGAACTTTTCATGATAGCCGTTAAACGTCAGGCCCAATGTTATATAAGATGTGGAAGTTCATTGCCTACAAAATGCGCCAAGTGCTGAGTCTCTAAGATGAAATGAACCGAGATTATCGAATTGTGGCTGTAACATTTTCCGTGATCTTGACTTTGACCTCTGTCCTAGATATCTCGAAATTAAATCAGTTCTAGGTAAGACCATGACCTCTATTTTGACCAAGTTTGTTTACGATTAGTCAAGCGATGTGGACAGTAAACTGTACACAAACAAAGTTACAAACAAACTCGACGGAAAACATTACTACCTTGGTTGATTTTAAATTTGTATTAATGCTAAAACTGTGTCGAGTTTGGAAGAATTACCTCCCTTTAATTCAGTGCATTCGTATTGACAAGCTTATAGTCGGATTACTAACTAAGGGGTGGAAAAGGCAGAATTATTATATAGATCGGCGACGCCCTTTGTAAAGTTTACAGTAGATTTCTTCATCTGTCTGTATAATTTATTGTTCGTCATGATATTTTTATTGAGATAATAAATGTCTGTAAGTGTTGATAATAGTAAAACTTTTTCTTCTTCGAGAAAAATAACTTTCAGCATCATCTAAATATTCTTTTAAACAAAAAAAAATAAATATGTCTACGTTTTTATTGATTTATTAAAAAACTATCATATAAATTTATTAAAAATAAATAATCTTTCTGTTTAAAATTAATGACGTCACTAAAAGCGAAGAGCGTAAATGAAATGCAATGATCAGTGAAACAGTGAGTGAGGCGAATGACATTGTTAAAATAACATGAATTGGAACAAATACATTAAAGACATTGCCAAGGCTGCCGCAAAAAAAAGTTGGCTCCCTCTACCGTTCTAGTAAACTCCTCACACCTGACACTATCCTGTACCTCAACAAAGCCACCATCCGCCTATGCATGGCTATTGTTGTCACATCTGGGTTGGTGCATCATCTACTAGTCTCTCCCCCCTTTACAAGACCAACCTGACAATCAGCCAAATCCCATTCATTCACTGTGGAGGCCCCCAGATGCCGTGGAACCTTCTACTCAAATAGCTTATTTCCTCGTGCTGCTGGCCGCTGGAACTCCCTCCCTGCCCCCGTTTCCCCGACAGTACTGATATGCAAAAATGTAAAACTAATGTAAACAGACATCTCGCTGCGCAGATCCCAATTAAGGTTTACCCCTCCATTCTTCTCCTCTTTTCTTTTTTCGCAGTGGCCCCTTACGTCTACAGCGGCGGTCTGCCTTGTTTGGGGTGAACTATGTTTAACAAAAAAGAAAAAAGAGATAGAGCGGGAAGAGAGGAGAAAGAAGAGCCGTTAAAAAAACGAAAAATATGACAGAAATATAACAGTTGCGGGTTACGTATTTTCTTGTAACATTTAAATGCATTCATTCTTTCAATATGTGTTGCGTGTAAGATGTATACACGCAATACCTTATAATCTCATGAAAGAGTAGAATAGAGAAAGAGAGTGAGTAAGTAAGTGAATCAGCGAGCAAGAAAACGTCAATATTTTAGGGTAGTCGGCGCAAACACTTGTATCAACAAAAAGCATTTTAATACATAACACAATGTATAAATAGATATATAGATGATCGCTTTGCCACATTAAAGTAGATTAAGTAGAAAGTCGAAAATTTCACTAGAAATCTTGGAGTAAAATGTTTACTGTCGTGTTAAGGAAGTTGTGTTATGGCAGGAAGTCAACGTGGTTAAGAAGGTAGTAAAATCTTTCACTTGAGTATTAGACGTTGCATCTTATGGGCGTATTTCATGAGCTCTTCAACCCACATCTCGGGAAGAGATTAATACTATGAAATTGTCTATATCAGCCATGAACAATATGCATAAACACTAGTATCAACAAATAGCATTTTGATACATAACATAATGTGTAGATAGATATATCGATACTTGATTTGTCATTCAGCTGTTATTCAGTTGAAAAACAAACATACAGATTGAAGCCATACTCCATGCATGGGCATCATTGTGGCTAGAATAGGTTTTCTCCGCCTGTACATGGGTCAGAGCCGTAACTATAGACTATGCATGTATATTTAAACATTTGTATATACTATAAATATTGATGTGTTAATCTATTAACTTTTATTCATTTATAAATATGTGGTTATCAATATAACCTCCTTTATATAAATAGGGTATTAAACAATCAATTGTAAGGACTAAAACTAATTTATAAAATAGAAGTAGTGATGGGATCAATATAAATACATTTTCCCTGGCTTTCTGTCGTTCTATTTTAGCCCGAAGGCCATATATAAAGTTATCGGCGTATATTAGCAATGTTTTGGATACTCCCTTTACAATTTTTTTAATACTTTACTAAAAGTATAATCTCTATAAACGGTCTCCGCGGGCCACAGAAAAAAACCTTCGCGGGCCGAATTTGGCCCGCGTGCTTTAGGTTGCCCATGCATTCCATAAGCACGAAATGACAATAAAACGATGCTGTAATTTTGCTATATATCCATTTACCTGCTATTTTGGGTCTCGATTATCGCTCTAATCATCCCGCATCTCCTTGCAGGCTATCCTAATTGTTTTCCAAACGGAACTTGGTATTGACAACAAGCAGGTATTATCCCCTGGTTTTAGTCTAATCGGAAACTACTTATGTTAATACGCGTCCGTATACCACGCGTGTTCCTCGCTTTCTGGTAATTAAATAATTTATCGAACGAAGATACGAATTCTGCGGCGTCTGAGACAAATGCTTTCGTCATTTCAATGATGCTTCGATTGAAGATCATCTTTACGCCGTCGCTAATAGAAAAACGGTGCCCTCGGATGTATTTATATTCACATGACACTCTTCGCTGTTGCCACGCGGGGGGGGGGGGGCGGCTGAGCGTTTGTGGACAACAGCTACATATGATAATCGTATTGCAACTGATCATTCACTGATATCAATTGGTTATTATCTCAAAGCATCGTTCAAGTGTTATGCAGACGAGTTATCCAGATTTAATCTTGCATTTGAAGATTTATAAAGCTGAAGGATTTTCCCAAAGAAATAATTTTAAAAAATCACTTCATAAAACGCAACGCCGAGATTAAGTATTATTATTATTATTATTTACTCACTAGGAGTTATCACACTGGTCTTCGTCAGTGGTCACCCACTGCCGACAACCTGTGGTATTCCCTGGAGTCTGAGTGACAACAAGTCTCCTCAGACTTCCAGTATGCTCCACCTCTTTTAGTTCATCACCGCTGATGACCTTGCGGTATCGCAACAGCCACCTACCACCGATTTCACGATGATAAGGGCAATTGGTCTCCTCTGGGGCCCGGGTGGCAACAAGCCTCCCCACGGTCCCAGAGCTGTCCGCGCTCTTCCAGTGGAGGTCTGGTTTGCGCTTTCCCTCCTCGACCCTCTGTCCATTATTATTATTATTATTATTATTATTATTATTATTATTATTATTATTATTATTATTATTATTATTATTATTATTATTATTTGTACTCACTAGGAGTTCTCACACAGATCATCGTCAGTGATTGCTCACCGACAACAACCAGTTATTATTATTATTATTATTATTATTATTATTATTATTATTATTATTATTATTATTATTATTATTATTTGTACCCACTAAGAGTTCTCACACAGATCATCGTCAGTGATTGCTCACCGACAACAACCAGTTATTATTATTATTATTATTATTATTATTATTATTATTATTACTATTATGATCATTATTTTTATTATTATTATTACTATTACTATTATTATTATTATTATTATTATTATTATTATTATTATTTGTACTCACTAGGAGTTCTCACACAAGTCACTCTCACTTATTGCTTACTGATAATAACCGGTGGTGCTCCCTGAAGTCTAAGTGACAACAAGTCTCCTGAAATTTCCAGTACTCTCCCTCTCTTTCGATAATCATTGCAAATGACTTTGCGTTATCGCAACAGACGCTTACTATTGATTTCTCGCTGTCAGCGACCATTGTTATTCTCTGGGATTTTGATGGCAATAAGCCTCCTCAACGTCCCAGCACTCCCCGCACTCTTCAAGGGGAGGTCTGGTTAGTGCTGCCCCTCCTCGGTCTTCCCATTCTCCTTGACTCTCTACGACTATTTTGTGTGGCGTCAGCCGAGGTCGGTGCGATTTTATTTTATTTATTTATTCATTTATTTATTTGGAGGCGGGGCAGGGGCAGCTTATGATGTTTCTTGCAGTTTCTGGTTCTTTGTTCGTGCGGTGATGTTCTTCCTGTGCTGTTGTTTTTTGCCTGTTGTAAATTCACTATGACTGGTTACCATTCGTAGCCTATGCGGGTTGGTTTCCGTATTCGAGGATTTTTTTAAAGATTGCAGCAGTTTTGATCATTGCCGTTCTTTTGTATGGTGCTAGTTATGCCTTGATTCTAATGTAATTATTATTATTATTATTATTATTATTATGATTATTATTATTATTACTATTATTACTATTATTACTATTATTACTATTATTATTATTATTATTATTATTATTATTATTAATATTATTATTATTATAACTATTACTACATGGCTCATGGGCCCAAATTCTAGTATATATAAAATATTAAATTGCTTTTAACGCCAATGCGTAGTTAACCTCAAATACATTGTTTGGTAATAGTAAAATGATTTTCAATGCTATAGATAATGTTTACCCATACATTTATTAACTTTTTATTATTGCTTATGTTTGAATTCATGTTTTGAAACATCACGCAAATCATAAATTTATGACGTCACGCCAAAGTTATAATAATTTTTTCATGGTAATGTTTTAAGTCCAAATAGCTCATTGGTCGAACGTCAGACTGAAGGTCTCCAGGTTTCGTTTTCGATTTCCGATCATGCCATTCGCTTTATTTATTGGGCATGCATTATTATTTTTGTTAACGCAATAGTTTCCATTCCTAAAATTGTTGAGATCTCTAATATTTCGAAATGAGACAAATACTGAGATGTATTTATTACTTTAAAAGAATTGTGACTGATGGACGGACAGACGGACAGACGGGCAGACGGACAGACGGGCAGACGGACAGACGGACAACATCTTTATTTATATGAGATTATTATTAATTACTCAGAAAGAGTTCAACGCGAGTCATTATCGGTGATCAATCACTGACAACAACACGGGGTGTTTCCTGGAATCTGAGTAAAAATAAGTCTACCCAGATTTCTAACACTCTCGGCTTCTTTTGATAACCGTTGAAAATCACTTGCGTCTCACAACAGCTGTTTGCCACTCATTTCTTGATTATATTTACCAGTAGTTTTTTCTTGAATTTGATTGGCAATAAACCACTCCAGGATTCGTGTACTCTGCGTATTGAGGTCCAAAATTTTAATGATGAACATTGCAAATATTGATAATGGAAGATAAACCCGTTTAACCATGTAATTAATGTCAAGTTGATCATTTTAACTACTGGGGACTTCATTTTACTTTTGTTCGCCTAAAAAAGGCATATTGCCACTAGAACGTAAGGGACTACTGTGATGGGGTCAGATTTATAGGAACAAGCATGGTGGGGGTTGGATATCAAGATGCTTGTTCACATTACATTAATTTTTTGTATGTATATATGGTCGGTGAAGCAGGGAGCAGGGAATAAATTCCAAAGGCAAGCTCTCCGATTTGCCATCATGGGACCGCTACAGTGAATGTGTGCAATTTTGTAGCTAGTTGAGTGTGGCAGGGGTATTTACGTTGGGGGGGGGGGTATAAGTGCATTAAGTTCATCAGATCACATTTCGTTCAAATACTTGTAGAACAAGCACAGGGATGCAAGACTGCGGCGATGCGAAAGAGGCCAGAGCTTGGCAGACAGTGTAGGACCTATTTGGTGACGAATTTTTTTTTTTGCATTAGTGGTCGGTGCACCAGCCTAGATTCGATAACCATACTTCATGCACGGGCTAATGATGGTTTTATAGCAAGAGTGAGAAGTGTTCTAGCCCGGTAGAGGGAGTCTATCTTCTTTGCGACAGACTTGCCAGCATCTTATAAGTTCTTATTCCACCCAATATTGCCTGAAAATATCAAGCCTAAGAGTTTAAACGTTGAACACCCAGGAAAGCTGCTAGCGGCCCTGACAATTGTTGGTTGAATATATTATTATACATAACTCACGAAGAGTTCTCACACGAGTCATTATCAATGATCGCCCATTGACCACAAGTAGAGTTCCCTGGTATCTGATTAACAGCAAGTCTCCCGAGATTTTCAGTACACTCCACTTTTTTCGATAACCGTTGCAAAACACGTTACGTTCTCGCAACAGCTGTTTACCAGTATTTTATTGCAAGTAGCAGCTATTAGTTTTCTCTGAATTTCAGTACTCTGCGTGCTTTTCCAGTGGAGGTTTGGATGGTGCTTTTTCTCCTAGATCTTTCAATCCTCCGTTTTCATTCACAACCATTTATTAAGAAGCATAAGATGCCGACACCACCACTTGCATGTGTGTGTGTTTGGGGAATGATTATTATATGAATTTTTCTATCTTCTCTTATAGTTTCAGTTCCGTTGGTTTAATGTGATGTTCTTTTTGTGTTTCTAGTTATGTTTGCACAGAGATATTCTATTTCAGTTTATCTGTGATTATTCATTATTATCTCGTTATATTATTTGATTTCCACACTCATGAGGTTTTCTCATAATATATCAGCTGTTTTCACCAGGGCCGTGTTATATATGGTGTCTATCTTATTATCTGTCCTAGTTTTTTAAAAAATAAGTTTCGAAACTGTTTCTAGTGTTCCTACAATTCTTCGTGTTTCATATTTACTTCAGTTTTCCAGAAAGCTCAATGTATTTCAGTATGTTTACTGCTATGTTGGTGTCCACCATGTGAAACGCTGGAACGGCGAAATCTACAACTTTGTAAATTTTTACTTTCTGGCTGACTATTATCATGTCTAGTCTTTTTGCTTGGGTGAGTTTGTCAGTTTGTATTTCCATGTCAGAAAGGATTATATGCCTTTTTGTTATGTCTGTACTATTTGTAAATGTATTAAAGTGTCTATAATTTCATAGTAACCTGTAAGCTTACTTTCAAGGCTTAGTAATGCTTGTTTTTTGTATTGCTCATAACTAATCTGCCGCATTTACGTAAAATGTGGTTTATTGTTTCGTCTCTTTGGCCACATAGTCTAAATGTATTGTTTTACTGAGTTTTGTCTATCTCGGCTTTTATATAGTTCGTTCTGTATATTGTGATTCCGTTTCTGTGCCCAGATATCGTATTGATAAGCATGTCAATATGTTTTCGTGGGTCTCTTCCTCGATCGGTTTAACAAATCGTCTATGTACTTATTTCTCATCCCATTTTGTTTTTCTTGTTTTTTGTTTGTTTTGAGTCCCTCTGCTTTTTGTATTAATTTGGCGGTGCTTTTTTGCCGCGGTAATCAGTATGAAGTGTAAGGACTCAAGGACAAAATAGGGGACAACCTCGTAACTCTCGCTCCTCATAATTTTGTCATGTATTCCGAACATGAGCGATGTTTCTTACAAAGGGGGAAAGTATTGATGTTATCTGTGTCAACTGTTTTTTTAGTGTGTGATCTGTGAAGATTTTTAATCCTTTCAAACTATTCAGCATCATTACACTTTAAATATATCAATTATATTATCTGTCATCCTCGAGTGGTTTTTAGCCCTGATAATTAACGATCATTAATGAAAAAAGAGTTACTTGTGAAATCAGTTAATGCAGTTTCCACGCGGCTTTAAAATCTGGTGGTGAATAATGGCGCCCATATGGATTTCTAAATAGAACCCCATGACATACACTCCTTTATCATATTTATTTTTTGCAAGAGTTATGTTTCAAAAATTAATTACGAGTAGTTAATAATAGATAGTTTTTTTTCCAATAACCTTGTACATAAACACGAAAACAAAACGAAGCGGTATTCCCCCTGGGCCGGTTGAAACGGTTTCATCCGAAGAAGGAAGTTTCATGGGAATATCAAATTCCCAAAGCGATCCCCAATCGCATGTATATCCCAGTTAGGAAAGATGACGACGTTATGTTTTTACAGTTCTTTCATGAAGGTGTTGAGAACCTCCTACACACAACGCCTGGTATTACCAAAATGGTCACCCATCCGCTACTGAGCAGGCTCAACGTTGCTTAACTTCAGTGATCTAACGAGAACCGGTGTGTCAACGTGATTATGCCATATTTTACACATGTGTCAAATGGAGAAAAAAATAGCTGAATGCCGTGTACTTACTATTTGTACGTGTAATTCAAACAGCATTCACCCGGGTGGGTTGAGCCGGCTCCATCCATCATCGCCACTTCATCCCTCACAATATCCGACCTAGCGTGACGATTTGCCGTGTCTTTTCATTTGCATTGCATCTATTTATCAGGCCTTCTGATCGAATGTTCATACTAATCTGGAGGGATTTAATTAAATCACATTCAGATTATTATATCTAAGATAAAGTTTGATTCGTTTAATGATGAATGGAAGCAATGGATATCAGAAGATGGACAATCTCGCCAAAGGCAATCAATTTATGTTCTAAATTCCTTTGAGATGTGTTAAGATGCTTGATACAAATGTATCAGACAACCCGTCAAAAGTGCCATGGGATCTTGATTTTATTACAATAATTGGACTACATTATAAAATAAATATGCTGTTTATAATTAAAATGTGTTATGTGCGAGCCGTGCGCAATCGCGTTAGTGTGTTTGACAATGAAGCCCAGCCCCGTTCGAAATAGAGGAAAATAGCGGTTAGACTAACGAGAAATGATTGACAGCAGTGAGGTCAGACGTTGACCACATCGAATAAACGGAAGTTGACAATATGACGTCATTTCGCTAGAAGGTCATAGTGGTCTCTTTCCTGTCAGATTTTAAAACGAGTAGACGCAGAAATCGGTGGGGTGGAAGTTAGACAACAATGTGTTTCAATCGGCCCATTTGTCATAAAGGTTGGAACGTTCGATAATTGACCGGGGTTCAATACTAAATCGATTTATACTAAAGACTAAAAAAGGTCGATTTATACTAAAGACAATAAAAACGGTAATTAATGCGCCTTTGCTTAACACTCCTCATTATATGGTGAGAATCAAGGGTAAGTGGAGGAATCCAGGGAAAAGTGCCAACGTACATCTTGGTATAGGGTTAGGGTTAGGGTGCCAACGTACATCTGGGTATAGGGTTAGGGGTAGGGTGCCAACGTACATCTGGGTATAGGGTTAGGGTTAGTGTGCCACGTACATCTGGGTATAGGGTTAGGGTTAGGGTTAAAAGGCCAACGTACATCTGGGTATAGTAGCCAATTAAAAGCAAGTCTTCGGGTTATCCCCGACTATAGAAGATCCATTTATTAATTTCAGGCGTAAAACCCCAAAGAAAAACTAACAAATATAAATAAAATACCTATATATAAAAGTCGAATGATATATGCATATCTATCTATCTATGGTTTATCCATGCTTTGTCCATTCAATGCTGAATTAAAACATATACCAAATAATAAATCGCGGATTTGTATAGCCTGATAAAATTCGCGGATTAGCATGCTCCATCTTGTGGCATTAGTTTTATTTCGATCATTTGCGTCTGATTTTAGGACCAAAAATCGTTAAAGGAGATACTCATTGTATTTAAATCTACACAATAAATATTGTTTTTTTTTGTATTTAGGAAAAAATTGGTGTCCTTAACATTCTTAAATGTACTTGAATCATTTGATAATAAGAAATGTTTTGGTAAAAAAAAGGTTAACAAATACGCAGCGTATCTATTATCAATGTACGCCGTGCCTTATTTTAATGTAAGTAAAATAAATCTCTATTTTTTGGTGTGTTAAATTTTATATTTAAAAACCACGTTAATTATCGACAAAAGTTATGCGTATAATTATGGAAAATAATCTACAATTACTTTTATCTATCTATATACAGTCTAACCTCTTTTAATGAACGTCTTAGAACAAGAAAACATCAAAAATTCAAGTCGGAAATACCTCGGTTTTCTAACAAAATTTCGATTTTCAAACCACACCGACGGCAATCGAACCATACCGACGGCAACCGAAGCGTACCGACGGCAACCGAACCATACCGACGGCAACCGAAGCGTACTGTCTGATGAAACGTTAACAGTTCTGTGCAGAGTTCCCATTCCTAGGTTTAAAAATATATTGCGAATAAAAAACAGAAATAGTACACCCAGGTACCACGCAAGCTTCTTTGGTAAACTCCTGTAGTTCGTCTTTCATTCTAATCTATTGTCATTGCGTCGATTGTAGAATTCATGTAGTGCTGAAATGCCCAATGTTGTTACAATGATTACAGCAAACAAACGATACGATAACATTTACAAATAATACATATGTGTTCCCTGCCTAGACACGGTGCACTCAGTCCTAGCTCCTATTGAAATTCACACCACTTAAATAGTCTATTTGCTAATGAAGCGGGTACTCCTGTCCTTGTTTTATTTTTAGATTATAGAGATCCCCTGAAGATGCTGTTAGATGAATAACAAATTCAATCTAAAAAATAATGTTTACATTGAAACAACTCCTTGTATCCTAAACTTATCTCCATTGCCAAAATAAGTTTTGAAGCATTGATTGATTTGCGCAGAGTTAGCTGCCCCTGTTTTTACCAGACAACAACAGAACGGGAAGATTCAAATGGAGGACCAGACACCGACATCGGCTAGCGACAGAAAACGGAAACCTAATTTTATAGTAATTCTCTTAGTTCTAAATTGCTAAATTAATAATGTATTATTGTTGATCTACACATAAAAAGTTTTCATCGATTTATTTATCCTCAGTTGTGTCTTACAACACATAAACAACTTCACAGTAAATACAAACATCCTCCATTTTTATTTTGCACCTGCCTTACTCCTGAATTGTTTATTGATTATCGAACTCTACCCTCAATCGTCCAAATCTATTGGTCTTGTGCTTAATTTGCAATGTAACCTATTTTATTGTATAGTACGCATCTCTATATGTGTGCCATGTGTATATGTTTACATATTTGTATATACAGGATTCACTACTTTTATTTATCGTCAAAAATTATACAATTTCGTCAGATATAGTACAAGGCAAAAATAACAGAATTCACTACTAAAGTAATTAACCGATCATTATGAATTTGGGAACATGGCTTCTAGTCGTAAGGCGTCAAAATATGAGCAATACTTAATTTAATTTAGTTGTGTGCAACGGGTGGGGGAGCACTTCGGTGAAAATTCAGATACCTCCGATTTTTGTGAAATTTTAATATTAGGTATTAGACATCAATTAATAAATATTCCTAAAAGTTTAGTTTCTTTGGAGTATTTTAAAGTCTTTGTAGGCGGCATAATATAGGCACAACCTCTCATTTGAAAATTCAAATATTTCAGATTTGCATTGTATTTGATCCATAGTCATGAAACACCAATGAAGCAAGAATTCAATTTGTTCTTAGGAAGCTTTAATCTTACATTTCGGACATTTTTAGATGCGTAATGATGTAATAAATGGTAATCAAACATAGAATAAGAATTCTAGACATGAGGTTTAGTAGACTTATATCTTTGTGACAGGACATGAACTGATGTAAAACTGTTTCTGTTCGGGGAGTAAATTTTACCCGTTGTAGGATGAGTATATTTCTAGTTGTAGATAAATAGAAAAGCATGTTTTCCTGTGGAGTTAAAGTTGGGGAAGAGGGAGATTTAAGAATTTATTTAAACAAAAAAATTTACTATGTGAGATTTGTTTTTTACATAAAAATTACAAAAAAAAGAAGAAAATTACAAACATTTGATCAATTTTCTAAGTTTAAGGCATTTCGCCCGTTGTGTATGGGGAGAACGTGCGGGTTGATAGTCATTTATCTATTTTTTTAAATTTTTACACTAGACACTTTTACCAAAAAAACTCATGTTTAATCCTACTTAAAAAAATCTGCAAATATATATTTTTAAAAATTGAATTTTACTTAGCAAAAGAAAGTATACATGAAAAGAGGGAGATTTGATAAACCCTGCTTAGACGGGTACTTGGACTAGTCCTAAAAATATGTTTTTGCCGCCTTTTCTATTGGTCAACTTATTCTCTTTATAATATACATACACACACACATACATATATATATATATATATATATATATATATATATATATACACACACACACGAAAGAAGTACTAATTGTGGACGCTAATTGTGAAAGAAAACACAAGGCCGGTTGTGCAAAGAGCATGATGTGTTCTTCTAGAATGTGTTTCCTATTTGTAAATATGGTTTGCTTAGTGTTGTCTTTGGTTCTTATTGTCGTCGGCGCCATTTTCCAAGGTTCTTACAGTGGCAACTTCAAACAGCTGAATATCTACATAAATCTGCCGAGCGGTGTAACCATGTCGTGCGGTATTACCTTTCTCGTCCTTTCGCTCTACGCGTTCTACTGTTTCTACGATGAAAGCACCCCACTCCTGCGATCGTTCATGGTCGTACTCTGCATTCTAATCGTAACCGAACTTATGTTTTCCTTCGCTAGCATCGGGATGAAGTCTCGCGTCTTCCGACGAATCCACGACACTTTATTAACGGCCCAGTTCAACTATACGGACGTCCAATCTGCCTCTGAAACCTGGGATGCCCTTCAACGAGACTTCAAATGCTGCGGTGTCGACCACTACAGTGAATGGTTCGATTACGTGAAGCCGAATACCGTTCCGGACTCGTGTTGCGCGCTCTTCTTTGTAGGTTGCGGTCGGAGTGCCGTCGGAAGCGACAATATCAATGGAGTCGGTTGCGTCAGCCTCTTTAACAAGTGGGCTCACACACATCTATCTAGAATAACCTCTGTACTCTTGTGCACAATATTCTTGCAAATGTCCACTCTTCTTATATCGCGATGTTACTTCGAGTTAATAAGCAACCCGAACATCCCGAATGCGTCTCCCTGAACAGAATCTTTAGAGTTGAATCATTGTAAAATTCTTTAGTCACTTCCCGTTGTTTGTTTGAATTATCGACCGAAACTGTTTGGGACAATTTTAATTGTTATAAATGTTAGCGTTATGTTAATATTACTCTGCATCGTTTAAAAACTGGATTCTTTTTTTTCATACCATTGAATATATTTTGATAACAGTTTAATTGTCAGTTTTCATATAGTTGCACATTCGATATACTTTAAAAAATACTCCGGTTCATTCTTCGCCCTACCGGCGGATCCACGAATCCGCCGACTGTAACCTCATGCAGAAAGGTAAATATAACTGGTCCACATGTAGACCTTGGGTGGCGATCCGTAATACCTTAGGATGGGATCCTGGTGTCTGAGCCATTTTTCCACTTCGATTAGACGAACTCGGATAGGCCGACTCCAATCAATCAGCTGGTCACGTCATGCCTTAGTATCTAAGTCTATCCTCAACTGTATTATTCAATCTGATTCTTCCAAAAAAAATAAACCATTATTTCTCTTTATTGTCTTCCGAAATAGATACTAGAAAGCGGTGGCTGAATATCTATCATGTTGAACAAAAATTATTTATTCCAAGGAGTAATGTTTTTCTACGAGTAGATTCCTAAAATTTGTTTTATTTTACCCTACTTTTACGAGTAATACTTTCTAGAAGCATCGTATTCTAGGAACATAAAAACTATCCTACCTTTAGAATTATTTGACAGCTTTACACGACATTAAATATCACCAAAAAATTGTATATGCTGTAAACCAAACTGGCTCATTCCGAGAATCACCCTGAACTTGAAGACCAGGTCTTGTCTAAGCGTAAACCTGCACGTTACATATATCTGCACCAATAGAAAAATTCCAATTTTTTATCATTTATCGCTAATCTTGTATCGTAATATAAGTCATTCGATAAAGGGACGGGCAATTAAAGTTTTAATTTTTTGTAACCAGAAAATAAATGACGTTAAAATTAGAATTAACCGATTTTAACGAATTTTTTCAGCATTAGTTAATGAAGTAATTAAGAAATAAAAATGGTTGTTCACTTTACCCCTTCATTTCAAGGAGGAAACGTCTTTTATACCGATAGACGAACTTCACTCACCCTCTTTATAAAGAGGCAACACCCTGAAGGTGCAAATTAGAAATAAATTAAGGCAGCTTACTGCAGAAAAATCGAATTAAAATTTAAGTATTTGCCTTTAAATACTAAATGCCTTTCATTTTCTTTTAAATTCTAACCCTCAGGATGTTGTCGCGTAAAGAACGTCGGTAAGTTTGTGTAAGATATGGGTATCTGACGTATTTGGTCCATCAAAAGCCGGACAAGTAATTTAACTCGTGTAAAATTTTGAAACAATATTTCATTCATAAACTGTACTCATAAGTATAAGCAAAGTTTGTTCAATGCATTCATCGGTCTCTTCTCTAATTCTTATACCATATTCACCCTGTGTGAGTAGATAAGAGAGTCGTTAGTGTAAAAGAAATATGGTTATTCAGTTTGTGTAAAAAAAAAAAATTTAAAAATTAAAAAAAAAAAAAAAAAATCGCTCGTCCCTAATTTGACACTAATTGAGAACTTTACCCGTCGTAGTATACGCTGGCAGGATTGATTGACGAATTAAGTGCACTTTTTTTTTTTAATTTTTTTTTTTTTTACATTCCGATCGTCGGTGTGTAGCCGATTACAATTCCGCGATTGGCGTGCTTAATGAGTTAAACGTTATTTTTATTTGAATAATCTTTTCTTTAATCCCATTTATATATTGTGTGCTATGGAAAAAAGTTATGCGTTTGTCTGTTCATACGCAAATAGAAACATGATTAATTGAAAAAAAGAAATAAGATGAACCGGTAATACCTGGTGAGGTATTAGCCCTGGTAGGGCTATGCCGGCTTCATTCGAAGGATGAAGTTTACAGGGAATATCAAATTTACAAGCTGTCCCCAGCCGCATGTATATCCCAGTGATAGGAAGATGGCGTATAGCGCCTAGCATTCCCAAATGACACCCCATCTGGTACTGGCCGGGTTCCACGTCGCTTAACTTCGGTTATCTAACGAGAACCGGTGTGTCAACGCGATTATGACATCCATAAAATAGGCAAAAAGGCAGTGTTTACTATATCTATACTTGTTAGAATCACCATGGTGTAAAAGAATAACTTGATACGTGTTTCATAAAATAAATAAATTAAAAAAAAAAAAAAATCACACAACATAAATTGCTAAGTGACCTCCTTTATAATCCGCAAAAATAGACATACAAATGTATTCGGCATGTGTAGAAAGCATTTTTTTTTGTTTAATAACATATTTTCATGCTTAAAAAAACTACGTAAATACATTAATAACAGTCACTTAATCTCGCATGCAAATAGGTATTATTTCACAAAGTCAAGTATTGTTTCGTACTAGCTATATATCTGTAAAGATGGAAATTGACATACTCACGTACTTCAAACATCGCTCAAAGATCGGATATTGACTAGTGATACAATTAAGATAATCATATTAATTCTTTGAATGTATGTATGAACTGTTCAAACGTAAAACCTGATAAATTTCTCAGTGTTTTGAAAATAGAGAAATTAGCACAGAATTCTACTTTGAAAGCAATCAAACTAAACAGATATCACATGTAAATGTTTTTTTTTAAACTACGTAGTTTAGACCCACTTCTTGAGCGGTTTTAGTACAGTACCTGGGTAAGTCAATTTCCATCTTTACATAGCTTCTACCGATTCATGGCTAGTACGAAAAAAAAAATTAAAGATTTCATGGAAAAAAATAAATTGATTACATTTTTACATGAGTAACTAACTCGATGAATGTCTTTATTTGCAAAACGCGTAAATTATTTTTAAGTAAATATAATGCGTTTAACCTTGTTTTTCTACCTTTTTTAACGTATTATTAGAAAGGTCACTTAAAATATCTGTAATATATATATATTTTTTAATTTCTAAAACAGGTATCCAGTTAAAAAAATTCTTTCAACTTACGTGAGTTTTGAACTCAAGTATTGACATTGTAAAAACAATTTTCTATTTGCGTATGAACATACTAACTCCAAAAACACTATGTATATAGATGTTGGTCTGGTAGCGATGAAATTCCAAACTTTGAGTATCCGTGACAATTTCAAGAATGACGTTTTGCATTAGATTTATGCTATGTATTTTCACCTGCTCAACGACTCGATACTGTTAATCACTTCCGAGAGAAGCTTTCTAACGATGCTATTTCGAGAATATTTTCACATTCACTCTCAATTAATTTATTCTTTACTTTCCATGTGTCTGGTTACGTGAATTCTAATACAATCTATAATGGATGAGGATATTACTCCTGACAAGAACGGCTTCCATCTGCCTTCATTTCCAAATATATAGTTTTTTTTTTCTTTAGAAAAGCGTTGGTGTATGGATTGACGTTGGATGAAGAAAAAAGTTTTTAACCAATCATTCGCTTGCTCTATTAACGAATACAATGATATACACCCACTGCATTTATACACGGTGATTAGAAAGTAACTAACGGTGATTAGAAAGTAACCACCTACTATTAAATACTCATAACGTATAATCAGACAGTCTATTTTGAAGACCAATGTGAATCTATTTGTATATAAATAAATATATGTACTTCCATCCCTTTATGAAGAAGTTAGCGAGTAAAATATATCTAGACGTTGGGCGAAACTATTTTAAGTGGTGAGTTGGGTAATAGCAAGTTAGACAAGCACCTCAGACTTACCCCACCGCCTGAAATAAATTCGGAAATAAATCCCCCACTCTATAATTAAAAGGTCAACGTGGGTGATATTTTTCTTTAAGTCACCAGAAATGATAATTTATATTTGAAAAATTAAATTACTGACGTAATTCTGATTTAAGATACATATTTTATTAATATATCACGATAAATAACGAATGCTAACACTGACGACACTTACTCTTCTACGGAGTGTGTACATTAATTTAAAGATAATTAACACAAAGTAAACCAAGTGTATAGCATGTATATTTTATTTAGAATTTAATATAAACGGCACATTCGTCACTAGCTCTTCAAGTAGCCTGGTAACCGCATTAACTGATTTCAGAAACTCGTTTACTAATGAGTTACCACTTGTACAGAGTTAATGGCATAGTTAGATTTACTGTTGAATGATGATGAAAAGTATGAGACGAGTGAAAATCTCCATTAAAAACAATCGAATCAAGAAAAAAGCAATTCTTCCCCTTTTTTTCATAAACATCGCTCATGGAATGTGAGAAATAAAAAGGGGGGAGCAGTCTCGTGACTCTCGCTTTATCTCTAACGTTTATATTGACTTTAAAAAACGCTATGCGAAATACTTCATCATATTCGTTTTCTGTAAAAAATGTTCTGATACAAGATGGAGGAGGGAATAATTGCTGTTTTCTGACCCGGGTTTTGTTTTGAGTGAGTGATATGTAGAGATTTTAAATCCTCCCATAGCATTCATCAGTAATAAGCTGTCAATCAATCCATCTCCTGATCCTTTATCTACGAGTGATGCTTATCCTTGGTGATTCTTAGTTAAAAGTAAAAAGTTGTGAAATCAATTGTTGCGGTTACCAGTCGGCGGAAGAAGGAAAGTGGCAAATAGAGCGCCCATATCTTCTAATATATATATGAGTGAGTGAGTTTAATAACAAGAAGTACTAATAACTTCATTGCGAGATCCCACACAGTTTTTTGCTGTTGTAAGATCACTTTCGCTGCCCGTTGTAAAATACCCGCCGATTCGATATTTACAAAGTTAAATTCCTCCTTAATTATTAGCTAATTTGCGGTAGCCAACGGGGGAACTTCCATCCCTTTATGAACGGGGGAACGCTACTACGAATCAGTGGCGATTTGTGATCGGAGTTCGAGCCCGCCGACCATCGGAAATTTACTTCCTGCACTGAAGTTTGCGTTAGCATGAGACATCGATGTCTGTAGGTAATACATAATTAATATTTATTTATAAATATGATATATATATATATATATATATATATAAATATATATATATATATATATATAAAATCATCCACATACAGACTGTTCCGCTGTATTACAGCCATTCAGCTAGTGCCTAAAGCCAGGATTAAATCTCGACCTCCAAGCTGACCACGCTATCATGCGACACTTGCTGAATGCAAGTAGAATCTCAATGTAAACGTTGTCAAATGCCGATAGTTCGAATTGATTTTACCCAAATAAACTGTCTTTTCGGCTAGTGGCAAATGTCGATTCTCTTACGATAAGCTCTACCCGAGAAAGGGAGCTTTAATAGTCATCCACATACAGACTGATTCGTTGTATCACAGCTCTTCGGTGTGACTAGACCAGCCAGTACCTCAAGCCGGGATTTAACCTAAACCGTCGAGCTGACAGTCGGCGCCACTACCCCTACGCTATCAGGCGACACTGGCTGAATGCAAGTAGAATCTCAATGTAAACATTATCAAATACCGGTAAATATAACTCGATGTATGTATGTGTATAGATTTGATGTTTGCGTGTTCCCACTATAAAGTTAGGTTAGAAAATCTACATAAAATCAAAGGAAGAGAACAAAAGTGTTCCCAAATCTCTGTGTGTATCTTTAAGAGGGCACAAACCCCTTAGAACTTCCAATATATCTAATATGTATCAAATTTAAATCATATGTATAATTTTTTCTGGGAAAGATAATGGAAGTAATCCTTAATCTCTAAGTTCCTTCCTTAACTAAGGGAGCTGAACCTTCTTAAATACTTCAAATATCCTATGTTGATGAAGTTTATATATGTATAAAATTATCCGAAGAAGACAATCTCTACGTTACTTTCTATGTGCAGAATATCTACGTGACCCATGGAGATTGAACCCCCTTCAATTTTCAAGTACGTATATCCCACTTTATTGAAATGTAAAGCATATGTACAAGACACTGATCTAGAGAGTTTTCGAACATTTCAGCTTCTTTCGCTTATAATAGGGGGTGTAACATGAGGAGTGGAGCAGTAAAAATGATTAAAGTAACATGGTGTTATGAGCATAATAAAACAAGTATATAGTCGTGGTCGTCATCCAATCCCGGGCAACGTTAGATCTTCCTGCTATAAACTTTCTTATATTAATTTCTTTCAAGTATTATATTTCTTTATAATATTGAGTTGCTTACCAATCCCCTGTATATATATATATATATATATATATATATATATATATATATACACACACATGTATAAAATAAAATATGAAACTAAAAGTATACTTTTAGAGGATAGAACCTATAGTAAAATAGTTTAAGCTCAATATACGAGATAGAGCAATTATAATATATACGAGATAGAGAAATTATAAAGATGTTAATCTTTGAAAAGCCTTGGCTTAAGGAAAGAAAAATAAACATGTTTTTTACCGAGTACACCTTGCATTGAACAATCGAAGTTGAAATAGATTTGTCATTCGTACATATTTATTTTTCTTCTTTCATTTATTTTTCTTTATATACGGCACAATCACGTTGACACACCGGTTCCCGTTAGATCACCGAAGTTAAGCGGCGTCGAGCCGTGCCAGTACTAAATGGGTGACCGTTTACGAATACCAGGTTCTGTATGTGCTCTCTGCTTATCTCGGCATTGTTTCCAGTCGTCTTGTATTACTACTTGCCATTGGAATCAAGCAGTGCCGACTCAAGAGAGCGGTTGTTGGGGATTGCGCAACCCTTGCAATTACAAATTCATCACGCGCGGGCAGCCCCTGGCGGGACACTCATACGTCGAAAAATCGACGGGATAGTCCATCATATATATATATATATATATATATATATATATATATATATAAACATTTATTGGCAAAACATAGCAAAGTGAAGAAGTAATGCAAAAAGACAGAAGATTGGTACATTTATATATAGTGTGAATGTTTGTCCAACGCGAATTTGAACCTAGGTGTTTTAGGTATCGCCACTTTCTCATTTGTTAGACTGTTGTACGGAGCAGAACCACAGACATAGAATGCTGCTTTTCTTTTGAGACGAAACTGCCCCGGACACATCTGTTGCTGGGTCCCGTGTATATCACAACTTGGCGCTGGTGTAAAACACTTCTAAAATATATATATATTTAAATTTCCGTTGATGATGCTTCACGCAAGAATCAGGTCCTCTTCGTATCCTCCGCAACTCAAGTGAAGGTGTAACTATCCTAAGATTAGCGACCATTAAGCATCCAGCGCTGCCTTGAACTGTTTGTCCATCTGCAGGCTAACCTCGGCTTCCGGGAGCTTGTCTTACATCTATATATTTATACGCGTGTTCCATATATTAACATTAATATCTACTTCTAATAATTCACAAATATGAAAATATGAGTATAAAAGTGTTAATATTACACTGGCTTATGTTTATTATAGTAATGAAACATGGTAGAGGAGGTCCGGCTCTTTCTGTAAAATCTGATCAATTTTTTTTTTTCATTAATTTTTTTATTCAACATATTTTTTTTTTAAGCATCACGAATCACAACGTGTTCTGGTTTGGATTTTGCTGCAGCAAATTGTAATAGATTACATTAAAAGACTCACATAATGACCCGTGGCGCAAAGGATAAAAGCGCTAAGTCTAATCAGTTCAAAATAAACAGCTTTGTAGGAGATGAAGATTCAATCTTCAGTACGAGCGATACTAAGAATACAATTACGAAGTACTTACGACTTCTACCCGGTAATGGCTGACGGAACGAAAGCAAGCTACTCCTGTGGATTAAATAAAGAGAAACGTTCGAAATTCCGTACAGATTCGTCGAGACGCATTTGAAAGAAGTCGAAGATTACATCAGCCAAAACCTTGTAAAAATAACACCCAAGATGAGAACAGTAGTCGGAATGATACAAATTATCAATGCAAATCTAAAATTTCGACGCATTAAACAACCAGTATTTTTATTCCCATGTCAAGATTTGCATGGCTGTAGGTCGGCAGTTTAACAGCCATTTTGATAAGTTATTTTACATTTGCAGATATTTAGTTATTCCAGACAATCAAGCAAAATACAGTGGATATCGACACGGACTGAAGACCCGAGTGTTCCAAGTTCGAATCCAGTCGGTTCCACAGTATCACTTTCACTTAGGGATGTTGGCAACTTTCTCGTGGTGTTTTTAGAACTTCCAATCTTCAATTAAAAGCTTCTTTATTTTTCATTGAAAGCAAAACAAAATTATACAAATTTGTTATTATGTAAAACGCGTTTTGAATTCGAGAGCTTCAGTTATAGGAGGACCATCCTCCCCAAGCTTTACCTTTATTTTATTCGACGAGGTTAGTTTATTGCTAAATCACATGGGGTATCCATACTGGGGAATACCGACGCAATTTTGTTGTCTAGATTACACTTCGTCTTGTGCATTGGCTTTTCCTCGCCATCCTCTGGCCTTGTGTCCACTCATCCAGTGGTGGGAGGAAGACAAATACCATCATACGTGGCAATCTGTGACCCGTTGGGTTAACTTGTGTACATTATCGTATTTATTTAGTACCCCGAATTGATTGTAACGTTAAATAGATACACATTTAAAAATTACGCCCAGCCAGTTAAACAACAACGTTTTACTTTAAGGGAAATTAGCGATATTTAACAAATAAGCGTCGCTGGTGCGATTTCACCCCTCCCCTAAAAACACATTAAGGCCTAGACTTTGTCAGAATGGTTGTCGATGACATATCCTCGACTTTGTATGAATAACACCATCACGCTTAAGGGCAATCCCTTTTGTATAAACAAATGGAGCTTCGGCATTTGACAATGTTTATTTACCTTGGGGTTAGACCCCAATTTGGGAATTTGGGGGAGCGTAGAATAATCCCTTATTAGCCACTACTCCCAGACCCACTCTCACCAGGATGTCATAGTATATATCAGGGATCCATCAATGAGATAAATAGAAGCTATCGTGTTCAGAATATTTGCGTACATAATATACGCCTACAAAACAAATTTGGAACAAGGTGTAGCATCTGTTTAGATACTACACTTCATATTTCATGTCCTCGGTCAGTGAATGGGAAACCCTTCTAGACTGAGGTTATTTTTTCTAGTTCCAATTCAGAATGCCCCTATTTAGGGAGCCGGAGTTTCCTCAAGTTAAGAACCAATCTTGTGTTTAACTTTGCCATTGCGAGGAGGCAAGTAAATAGGAACAATGACAACAATTATTTTTACGAAGTCGAAAGAAACATTTTTTCTTCAGAGTTTTGACCCTGACAAGAATTTATGATTTCAAAAGGAATATTCATATTAATAGTAAATTGGTATTTAGCACCGTGGAATTTCCACGATCGTTTCCCTAATACAGGGTGGGCCAAAATAAGGGTCCTATCTTTAAATTTGAATAACTTGAATTTGAATAACTTCCACAAAATAAAAGTTAAACTCACCAAACTTTATGTGTGTGTAGACTGACGCTTCCGAGATTTTTTGAAATAAACAAAACAAATTTGAGCCGAAAAACACTTCTTAAAACTTACAAAAACTAAAGTATTGTTTTTTACACTGTTTTGAGTTTTTTAAGCAAAAATAATGTTTTCTAAATGAGGGTACATTCCTTAGGGCTAATACGGCTCATGCTTGCTTCGGAAGGGGTCCTTTACTTATTCTAAAAAAAAAAAATTAACAAATCAATAAATAAAAAAGTTATGAATTTTTAAAAATAGGACCCTTATTTTTGCCCACCCTGTACAAACTGAATTTTGGAGTGAGCTGGATTTTCACCACATTAAAACCCCACCTCTAGTATAACTCTACTCTGGTAGGGGAACAATAAAATAGGGAGCCATCGACGGTTGACATGCCGTAAAAACCGATACCCAACTAACAAGTAGTCGAGTGTACATATATTGCTTTGTCCTTAAAGACTAGCAAAACATCTGTTTTCTATTAGCTGAAAAAAACACACGTATTTTTAGATTAGAGGGTGGTAATGTACTCCAGGGTGGATTTATTATGCGGGGATTTTTGCATTACTATTCCGTTGCAGCTAGCGTTGATGATTATTCAATTAGTATGTGCAATGCATGACTCATTATCTCGCATTGGAGATTGGTTTGTTGTCAGAAGTTAATACTCTGTTAACGACCAATGGGGCATTCGATGAAAATAATTGGAGGGATTATTTACGCTTCTGTAGATTATCTATGTCAGCATGGAGACATATCTACAATTCGCACATGAAAACTGATTATATTTATTGAGATATATTATATATATATATATATATATATATATATATATATATATATAATGTATATATATATATATATATATAATGAATGTATATATATATATATATAATGTATATATATATATATATATAATGAATGTATATATATATATATATATAATGTATATATATATATATATATAATGTATATATATATATAATGTATATATATATATATAATGTATATATATATATATAATGTATATATATATATATAATGTATATATATATATATATAATGTATATATATATATAATGTATATATATATATATAATGTATATATATATATATAATGTATATATATATATATAATGTAATGTATATATATATATATAATGTATATAATGTATCTATATATAATGTATATATATATATATAATGTATATATATATAATGTATATATATATAATGTATATATATATATATATAATGTATATATATATAATGTATATATATATATATAATGTATATATATAATGTATATATATATAATGTATATATATATATATAATGTATATATATATATAATGTATATATATATAATGTGTATATATATATAATGTATATATATATATAATGTATATATATATAATGTATATATATATATATAATGTATATATATATATATATAATGTATATATATATATATATAATGTGTATATATATATATAATGTATATATATATATATAATGTATATATATATATATAATATATATATATATAATGTTTATATATATATAATGTATATATATATATATAATGTATATATATAATGTATATATATATATATAATGTATATATATATATATATATATATATTTATATATATAATTAAAATCCTAAAAAGTTGAGCACTTTTGAAAGATAATAAATGTATGATACATAAATTAGCCACGTCGCATGGGTCTATCCCTTGGGAAATAGAACTCTTTTTAGAACTACACTATTAGTGTTTACATTAAACAAATACAAGGTGTATTTCTCTCCCATTAAAAGCGTGATCGTAGCGTTAGTCAAATTGTTATGCGACCAGGGTTTATAATACGTAGATCCGGGGTTCAAATTGTTCGAACGGCGATCCGAATCAACGGTCAAGGGATTGCTTGTTTAGTTGTTGTTTTAGTTTTGCGGCATATCAACCCTTTTCGGGTAATTTCATGCCGATCTAGTCATTTTGGTAAAGAGTGTTTATGCTTCAAGTTCGTTATATCTTCGAATAATTATTCATGGTGTTTCGTTTCGTTGTTTTATATAAGAACATTTTTGTTTTTGCAGAAAATGATTGAGTTTTACAAGGTAAAGGAAAAACAATAACATCAATGGTTGGTGTATTTTTGGTCAGGAAGCCGGTTTCTCTAGACAGCTTGATCTGGTAGCATCACCTACAGGTCAAGCAAAGCATATAAATTATGATAAAATAATATAATAAAAATCTATAAATCAATACATTTATAAGCCCTATTTTATTTCTTGGGGTTTGTCACTTGCAATTGAAATTAGATTCACATGAAACAATCTGAACTATATAGATTACATTTGTATCATCATAATCTCTTATATATATAAATGTACATGTATTATATGTATATACATATATATATATATATATATATATATATATATATATATATATATATATATAAAGAGGTGTACTAAAAGCGAACTTTTAGGAAAGGTAAAACTCTATTGTGAAGAGTATACAGCTCAATATCCAGGATAGAGCAGGTAGAAATGAAGGAGAATGGAAAGGAATTAGAGAAAGCAAAAGCCAAATCAAAATTCAATTCAAAAGTTCAAAGCAAGGTATATTCCGCAAAAAGGCAATTTATTCAAGTTAAATTTTCCTTAAGTCAGGCTTTTCAAAGATCAAAATCTTATCATCAGAGGAAGTCGCTGGGATAGATAAGTTGGCAATGGCCAAGATTTAAAATTTGAAAAAATAAAATAAAAGTTGTAGGGAAAGAAACGCACCTTGCTTTGAACTTTTGAATTGAATTTTGATTTGGCTTTTGCTTTCTCTAATTCCTTTCCATTCTCCTTCATTTATATATATATATATATATATATATATATATATATATATATATATATATATATATATATATATATATATATATGTGTGTGTGTGTGTTTATGTCTGTGTGTTTGTTTGTGTGATGTGTCATCGTCTCTCTGATTTCAGTGATGGTTTCCATTTTGTATTACGGGGGGGGGGGGGTACAATAATATCGCGAGGTCTGCGTTCGTACGGGGCATCTATAAACAGTAAAGCGATGTTTTATTTTACTTTATTTCATTTATAACTTGAAAATTCAAAAGTATACACATTAAAATAAAAAATTAAAAACAACGTAATAATGGTAATATGATGTTCAGGGCTAGAAGCATGCGTACCAAGGGTTCCTCATTCATTCATCGTTAACGTCAGAGTGTCTATTAATACTATAATAATTGTATTCCTCATCTGAAATGATACTTACGATCGACGTGTTAATTACTACTTAGATTTTGTCGTTGTCTTTTTCTTTTGACAATCAACACCAATTATCTTTCGTCGTACCAGTTAATATGAAATTGCCGCAAAGTACGAAGATACGATATTAAATCCGGATAGATCTTCTTGGTATTGTCTACACAGATACAAAATATGAGTGAACAGTCTAATGATACGCACACATGTGAACGCGAAAGAAAATGACTATTGGCTATCGATTACAATTATCGATTTCCTCATCATTCCATTCATAGTTTCATCTCTTATCGATTGACACGAGACAATCGGAGGTTTATATATTAGATTGTTGTACTTTTGTAGCATAAACACGTTGACCCATCGGTTCCTGTTAGATACGCGAAGATAAGCGACGACGAGCCTGGTCAGTACTAAAATGGGTGACCATTGTGGAATGCAAGGTGCTGTATGCGTTGTCCGCTTATCTCGACATTATTTCCAGTCGTTCTGGACTTCTGCTTGTCACTGAAATCAAGCTTTCCCGATTCAAGAGAGGGGTGGTTGAAATTGCGCAATCCTTGCTTCATAATTACACGCACAGCCGCCCTATCATAGGGTATCCATTGTCTCACAAGACTGAACGGAGGCCATGATGATATAGCACTATATGCAATCTCGTAATACTATGTAAACCGTATTTGATATATATATATATATATATATATATATATATATATATATATATATATATATATATATATTCAGAAAGAGGGTGAGAGAGAGAATGTGTGTATCGTATAGCGAGAGTGAAAAGGGAGAGCGCGCAAGAATGAACAAAAAAGAGGAATATTTTATTTACCATCCTTTCCAGAAGGTTAAAAACAAGGTAACATGTGATTTTGAAACAACAGCACACTAGGATACACGCACTCCACTCTACAAAAATGTATAAACATCCCCATCAGCATTCCCCGGTAGAGGCGCCCCAAGCGATTAGCTATTAACTACCCCCTTCTTGGAAAAAAAAGTAAAGCCTGGGAAGGTGGACCTCCTCGGACTGCTCAGAACCATACGTCAGATCGACAGCAACAAAGTAATTGTTAGACTGATTGTCGATGATGTATCCTCCGACTTGTACAAACACGTACTCATTTTCCGAATGGTCAATTTAATGTTTCGGGCAAATTGCTGTATGTAAGTTCCGTAGGTTTCTTGTTCCATTTTCTTTCCTTTTTCGCGACTACTTTCGATTTGATTCGTCAAATCATCTTCAAGTACGAACTTATTACAAGGGGTGTCTCTTTATAATAGAGTCGCTGCTGTGAATGTTTTTAAACAGCAAGACATTAATAGCAGTATTTTTAACTACTGACATTAATCGAACAAAAAACTTCCTATTACATTTGCCATTTATATCCTATTTTTATAGAAGCACACATGACTTTTGTATTTGCTGTTTAATGTTTTCACAGATAGACCTAACGAATTGTTCTTCCTACCTGAATTTTCTTCGTCCAACGTGTTTATCAATGAACCGGTATTTATTTAAGTTAAGAGGGTAAGAAGAGCTATAGAGTGACCGTTTGTAAGCATCAACAATATACCTGATATGGACCGGCCTCCTTGATGATGGGCGAAGAAGCAAAGATAGGATCGCCGATCCAGATAAAGTATCACGTCAGGGTCTAGCAACATCGAATTTAAAAACATCATTTTCTTCGCCTATAACGTCTTCTTCTTTCGTTTGCTTCTCACTGTTAGATCACCAGCTCGGTTGAGAAAAGCCATGCTAATGTTTTGTTGTCTAGCGCAGCTATGCTGGATTCGCCGTTGGGTGGTCGATGTTTAAGGCATGACTCGATGATGTGGTCTACTGTCTGGTCAGAGTGACCACAGTCGCAGACAGCCTAGTCCCTGAGTCCCCATCTTTTCATGGTCGCGGCGAAACGGCCGACACCTGTCCTAAGGCGGTTGAGCATTGTCCACTGCCGGCGAGGGAGGTCCATGCCTGGTAGGTTATCCGAGTCCTCCACAAATCTGTGCAATCTTGATTTATCTGCTGCCTGCCATTCCTCCGTCCATCAACGTTTCAGCCAGATTCGTTTTGTGACGTCACCGGATGTTGAATGCAGGATCTGGTGGGCATGCTCCGAGAATGGGCGTCGTGACCTCGCCTATAACAAAGACACATAAACGGTACTATGTAGTAGTAGTAGTAGTAGTAGTAGTAGTATTCAGAACAAACGCTGGTAACAATGGGGAAGCAATTTTAGTAGTAATAATCGCCTTCTTCCATTAAATGATGTGTGGCGTTTGTAAGAAGCGCAAATTTTATAAACATCTATCAACAGCTAATCGCTTGAGTGTGACATCAAGAAAAATACTTCAGTATATATTCAAGCGAACGCGAGTATCAGCAGCATCTCTATTTAAAGTCCAACCCTTTTTTGACAAAGGCGTTTGCAACGTGGTAGTGTGAGAGATACCCGGGTAACAATGTTCTAGTGAACATCGATGAGGAGTTAACATCAGGATTTCTCATCCTCTGCTCTTGCGTATGTCAACTAACGACGTGTCAAGCTTGGAATCCCAAATCCATGGAGTGAGGACTACAATGTTGCTTCTGCTAATACTTCAATGGATTGTGCTCCGATGAATTGGCTGCTCTGGTGCCCCCGTGTCGTAAGTTCACTAGACCAACTCGACAATCGACTAAATCCCATCCATTCACTGTTGAGGTCTCCAGATGCCGGAGAGCTTTCTACTCAAATAGCTTCTTTCCTCGTGTTGCTGGCCTCTGGGACTCCCTCCATGCCCCCTGTTTCCCCGACGGTACTGACATGCAGAAATTTAAAACTAATGTAAACAGACATCTCGCTGCGCAGATCCCAATTTAGGTTGACCCCCCCAACCTTCTCCCTTTTCTTTCTTCTCAGTAGCCCCTTACGTCTACAGTGGCGACCTGCCTTGTCTGAGGTGAACTATGTTAAAAAACAAATTACCCCCCCCCCCCCAAAAAAAAAGAAAACCGCCATCTCTTTGTGTGTTTAGGGCCAACTCTTCTCCGACTTCGAATGTTACTACTGGGCCTTGCTGCTCTAGGTGTTGGAGGTGAAAACCTGCAATCTGCCAGGTATAACGAATAGCTATACCAACGAGGAAGTCTTTATGCAGACCAGACAACCCCGGCGCATAAGTCTGATTTACTCAATAAAAAAGACAACCAGGAGCCGTTCCATACATATATTGTCCATAGTAGCCACAGATGGTATAGAAGGAACATTCCAATTGAAATATTTAAGCCTTATTAAAACTTATTTGAATTGTTTAACTGTTAACATATCGATCTTTATAACACACAAACAAACATTGGCTTTTATATATAAAATACGAAGGTTGTAATCGGAAAACTACATTGTAGAGGTTTTCATCAACTATTAACATTGTTTGCAAACCATACGGCAAGTGTTCTTTTCAAAGTTACTTTTATTATAAAACTTGAAGTATGAAATTAAAGCCCCACTTTGGGGAGAAAAAAGGAATCTGCTTTTGTCTTATAGGATTTACAAAAGATATGTTTTTTTTGTGTAAACACATTTTCTATTTAAATATGTATGTGTGATTTGTAGTAGAAAATATTTTTGTTTATGTTGTTATGTGTATTTATTGTTTTCAAGTGACGTCATACCAAGAATCAGTAGCATCTCCCCATGATTTTTAACCCTTCTTTGCAGTGGTAGGGAAGGTTGCAAGGTAATATAGTAGTTCACGGATCTCAGGTTCGTCGTCCTCTGGTCGTTTATGTCTCTACTTGTAAGAGGCAAGGACATATCACACACGGAACATGAAATTCATGAAGATAACAACGTTTCTTATGCGCATATGCAAACAGCATCCATTGTGTGTTCTAAGCTAAACTTTCCCCGATTTCGTATGAAACCGCTTGTCCTTGTTTGTTTATTTATTTGTTAGACGAGTCAGACTTAGACATAGAGCTCACGAAAATCGTACCTTAGAATTGTGTGGTCTGCATGAAGTCCTCCTCGTTTGTCGCAGCAAATCGTTAACATGCAGGATTGCAGGTGTGTACCCCCGACACAAAAAATAGCTAGGATCATTCGAAGTCCGGGAAAGTTTGGTCCAGAACACACAAGGAAATGGCGAATAAGCAACATTGTCATTTTTTGCGCCTGGCACGCTTTTATTTCCCCCATGCAGAGGCAGAGACGACCAGAGGACGACGGATCCTGATGTACACATCTTCAAAGATTTATTCTCCAAGAGCTATGTTAGCCGGGTAGCTTTGACACTACCACGTGCCACAACCCCTGCCACGGGAAAGAAAGTTTGGATTTGCTGGGCTAGGCTGGTCTGGATGTCGGGGTAGACACCTGCAATCGTGTAGGTCTAACGAATAACTACGATTAGACAATTCCAAAGCACGGCATTTGTGTGCAGAACTGCAAATAATACAAGATTTGCAAAAGACAATATTCAGCAACATGTCACTTGAATTATATTCTTGTTTGTAAACAAGACGATAATTGTATTTCTGAATTCTTGAAATGAAGATTGATCATTTGTATTATTTGTATTATTCGGACTACTCTTCTTATCTTGAGTGTTATTCTCACAACGTTTCAGCCGATGTAACCTCCCACCTTCTTCAATGAGAATTGATCATTTGTATTATGTGTATTATTCGGACTACTATTCTTATCGTGAGTATTATTCTCACAACGTTTCCGCCGACTCTTTTCAGGGGTTTTTGTCGAACACGGGACTCTTTCTGTCAAACTCGGGAATCTGTACGGAATTTATTAAATCCACGTGGGTGTCATGCTCTCGTTCCGTCAGCTATGACCGGTAGAAGTATTAAGTAATTCGCAATTGTATTCTTAGTATCGCCCGCACTGAGGATTGAACCTTCAACCGCCAGAAGAGTGTCACTTAGAACTTAAATTTTCTTAGCACTTTATCCGTTATGCCACGGATCTTTGCGAACAATTCTAGTATGCATTTTGTACAGATTTCATAGTTCTAGTATGAAATTCTGTACTGATTACTTAATTCGAC
>OY744540.1:63747557-63872557 GCA_963556195.1 Sepiola atlantica | reverse complement strand
GATATTCAAATATTCAATTTGAGCTTTTATTGTCTGTCAAAAGTGTAATAAGTACAGATCTTAATAATATTAATTTTCTTCTCTCCTATTGGCCATTAAACTATTTCATAACATATATTTTTGTTCTCTAGTTGTCTTACCGGATCCCAGGACAAGAATTCATCTAGACTGGTGGAGTATCCAGCTAAGTGCTGTTACTTGAGCGAACATTACTAAGAGAAGGTGCACCATTACTCGTATGAGTCAGTCTATAGCCGTCTCGAGGGTATCTTATTTTTGTTTCGAATACTATGTTATTTTGCATATTTGGTAAAGGTTTACTTGTAGGATGAATTATCCTCATGTAAGGTTGTTCTGACAAACCCTTATACAGAGAGACCAATAACACTCGAGTATTGTTTCGAATAGGTAATTCAAACTATCCATGGGGAATCCAAACTCTATGTGTGTGTGTTGTTACTGGATTTATTAAAAATAAGATTAAAATCTGGGATTATTAAGAATGAGGTTTATTACCGTTTTACAGGAATACAACGAGAAAAATGCTTAGTTTCGTGTAAAACGTCTGTTGTCAACTACTACTACTACTACTACTACTACTACTACTACTACTACTTGTATTTCATGTAGTCAGTAGTTTAGTCCTTTGTTCGTCAGACGATTGAAAATCGTTTAGGGAAATATTCCCTCCCCCAACAAAACATATGCGGCAAAGAAGAAACAAATAGAGGAGGAGTGTGAGAGAAAAAGAGAGAGAGAGAGAGGATTGGCGGGAGGATGAACTCGCATAAATAGATTAGAAAGTCGATAAAGGTCGATAGATAGAAATAAACACATTCGGATATATAGATACATTTATAATAGTATTAAAATATATTTATGGCAAGTAAGCTACACAGAAACGTGTATGTTTCATTTCCGACAGAAATCATCAGGCTAAATCCTTTACGCTGATTATTTTCTTTTGGAATGAAACATGAACGTTTCTGTGTAGTTTACTTGCCAACACTAGCCTGATGATATTCTTCGGGAATGAAACATGAACGTTTCTGTGTAGCTTACTTGCCAACAATAGCCTGATGATTTTCTTCGGGAATGAAACATGAACGTTTCTGTGTAGCTTACCTACCAAAAATAGCCTGATGACATTCTTCGGGAATGAAACATGAACGTTTCTGTGTAGCGTACTTGCCAACGATCCTGATGATTTTCTTCTGGAATGAAACATGAACAATTCTGTGTAGCTTACTTGCCAAAAATAGCCTGATGATTTTCTTCTGGAATGAAACATGAACAATTCTGTGTCGCTTACTTGCCAAAAATAGCCTGATGATTTTCTTCGGGAATGAAACATGAACAATTCTATGTGGTTTACTTACCATGAATATATTTTCATACTACTACTAAGCTCAACTCACGTGTAGAGCACTGTTGAAGTAAATACTGAAAATCTGCATACGCAATATATGATATTACCCCATAATATTATGTCTACATACTTGACATGATAATAATAGATGGATTGATAGATATATGCACGTGAAGAGACAGGCCTAGATGCATGATTAGATAAATCACGCCTTCTTTATTCGCTGCACAATAAACCTTGAAGAATCTGTCATGCCAACAGATGTGTGCAGCGATCAGTCTATTAAGTCATGGAAAACGTGACCATAAAGCAACGAGACGGCTTTCCAGTTTACCGTATTTTCGCAATGGAAACGATTTATGTTTTCTTACACCCTCTCATTCTTTCTCTCTTTCTTTCTCTCCCTAATTCTCTTTCTCTATTATTCTCTCTCTCTTTCTCTATCATTCTCTCTCTTTTTCGCTCTATTCTGTGTCCCTCTATGCCCCTCTTGGTCTCTGTTTAATTCTCTCTCTTTCTTGCTCTTTCATTCTCTCTCTTTCTATATATATATATATATATATATATATATATATATATATATATATATATATATATATATAATTCTTTCTCATCATCTTATTCTCTCTTTTCCAACTTTCTCTATTGATATATAATTCTCTCTCTCTCTCTCTCTCTCTCTCTCTCTCTATATATATATATATATATATATATATATATATATATATATATATATATATATTTATATATAATTCTATACTTTACTTTCCCTCTCATTCACTTTCTCACTCTCTTTCTCTCTCTATGTCTAATTATCTTCCATTGTTCCATTCTCTCTCATTCATCATATCTCTGACATTCTCGCTATCATTCCCTCTCTCATTTTCTCTTACTCTCTTCTCTCATTCTCTCTCGTTTTCTGTTTTTCTTAATTTCTCTCTTTCTTACTTTCTATCTTTCTCTTTTTTCTCTCTTTTCTCTTAAGTAGGTCGTGATATTGCAATGCTTTGTACCATACGCCATTTCTCCGGCTTCTTTTCTGTGAAGATAATTGGATTTACTCCCGTCCCAATAGCCTAAGGTCTTCTGCAGATCTCTAGAGAAAACAGATATACAGCGGTTCATATTCTTTAGTGCTTACTAGCGGGAAACTTAACACGCTCAATGAACTCATTTCGCATAATAGACCCGTTCGTTCGTGTCGCAGCACATTAGAAAACACGACGAGAAAATAAGACGCAAAATATCAACATACTAAATATTTAGACGAATGTCTTCTTTTTTCTCCATAGATCACATCGTTTAGTGTTTTTCTCGTTCGTTAAATACAGTGGAAGGAGCGTGGTGTAGTTGATACAGGCGTGGGCTCAGGATTCAGCCTACTGGATTCGAGTTCTGACGGGGCTACTGCATTATTTTCACGAATAGTATTGTTTAAGTAAAACTACATATTTGGAGGATCCTTTTCAAGTGTTTCAAATTTAGGGGTAAGTCTTTGGAGACAGCCAGTTATAGAGAAACTTTTTTTAAGGGAAACCGTTTTAGGAAATATTCTAAATGTTTCATGATAAACACAAATAAAATAATGACCTCAAAAGCATAAGTCCACAAAAGAGATAGTTTATATATATATATATATATATATATATATATATATATATATATATATGAAGAGTCCGAACGCAGAACGCTATAAATCCAATTCGTTTAAATTGAGACCTTACACAATAAAAACACGAATATATTAAATTTAGACTACGAATGAAAGCTGATTTTAACTGGAATCAAAAAGAAATTATTTTGGTATCATATTATGTAACACATAGTTTTGGGGTGTCGTCGAGTGTTAAAATGCAACACTTTTTGTAGGGACAGTTTTGTGATTTTGAAAATGGCCTATATCGCGTTTTGCGTTCGAACTCTTCATATATATATTTAAATGTGGGGGTTGACATAGATAGGTAAACAAAGAACTTTAGTTCATAGTTTCAGAGTCCTTGCAGAGAAAAAGGGGTTCATACACTCAGAATAATTAGCTTATACATTTGTTTTACAATGAGCGTAATTTATCAGACGACAGTGAAAATGATTCCATGTAGTGTGTGTCTCGCCTTTTGTAAGTGTGCGTATGCGTATGATAAGGTGTGCTTGAATGAGTTCAGAATTGTAGCAAGTAATTGGGCCAATAAATTGAGTGTAATATGAATGTTAGCACTTTCTTAATTTTTATTTTATTTCAACTGACTCTATACAGGGTCGAGGTGAATCAAAACGTCAATTTCAATAAAATCAGAAAAATCCTCTGACTGATTCAAAATATTGTTATTTTTTTTATTAATTGAGTCGGATGCATGCGTGAAGCCGTGTGCGCAGAAACGATTTTGATCACTTTTATTTTGGGCACCGAAGGGTAAACTTCAACGATTCACATATATCTTTCCTCGAGCTATGGATCAAATAGTAGACTAGACTTCTAGTCTAGGAGAAGGAAGATCTCCGAAATACAATCAGTATTTCTCTAATCATTATTAAATAAATGCCGGTCCAGAAGAGACACAAGGCGAAGAAAACCGTTTTCTTTCATAGTCATACCAGTCGAGGATCCGTGCTCGACAATATGTGTCGGAGTCTTTTTCCAGCTTGGATCTGTAAATTTTATCAAATAGTAATTTTTACAAAGATTTATGTTTTCAAGGAGTAATGTTTTCAATGAGCAATGTATTTTCATAGCAATGTATTCTACGAGCAATGTATTAACATAGCAATGTATTCTAGGAATATAAATAATTATCCTACCTACATAATTATATCTGGAACTTTATCCGGCATTAAATACCCCATAAGTGGTTGATATGTCGTAAAACAAAGCCGACCAAACGAAACCATCGACAATAGGTCCGACACAGATTGTGCCATTTTAACGGCAGTGCCCTTTTCTCTGTCGGGCTGTTGTAGTTGGTCTGTTCAGCTCTAAGAGTTCCCCCCCAGACTTTGCCTAATCGCTTTGGGAAGGAGTTATTTTATAGCTAACTGCTGGAAGTGCATTCACTTGGTAATGCTGACTGAGCTGCTCTGGCCAATTTTAAGTGCGCTTGTTTATTATTCCCACCTTCTTGCCTTGTGCAACATCTTTTTGTGGTAAAAGAGGGGAAATACCAAAGTGCGGTTCGGATTGTGCAGCCCTAGACCCTTGGAGCAGGCACCCTTATAAGAGGTATATATTGTCTCTCGGTACTAAAAAGACGGAGAACAAAAACTATATATTAGACAAATCATTATAAAGTTGTGTGCGATTGGGATGCAAAATATCATCTTTATTCTAAGAATATTGTGTGGCGACATTTCGTGAGATAGTTTATCGCCTCTACGTGACTTACACATTATTATGTTTTATTTAATACTAGCGGAACCGGTCGCCCGGCGTTGCACGGGAGAAAGTACTACCTATTGCATGACGTCGAATAAAAAAAGAAACGGAGTATTGTTTATTCTCCCCCCCACGTCTACTGTGTTTGCGAATGCTATAAATTAAAAAAAAAGAAAAAAGTGGTATAGTAGAATGGGATCGAACGCTGAAACTGGCGATCATTAAACCTGCCTTCGTAACCACCGCGCTACCGTTTCGAGTTAAAATTAGGTGTGTAAATACGTCAATTAAGCTAATCTTGATTATTGGGCATGCGTGTTATGTTAAGAATCAGCAATGACACGGTTTATGTTATTTTTAGATGGTGAAATTGACTGTGTTTGGGCAAGTTTTCTATAATATGCGTGTTAAAAGTGTATGATTTTGATGATGTAAATGTGTCGGGATCTACTAGTATCTTGGTTCTTATTGAATTAAATAGGAAGTCGATTCGATCACAAAATTGTAGCCGCCATGTTGAATCAGTAAATGTTGCAGGAACTGTGTTCGTTAATTTCATTCACTTAATTCCGGAATGAATATAAATGTAGAATTCATAGGTAGAAATTGTAATAACGTAATTTGGTATTCGCGGAAAATCATTGTTGTGAACGGGAGGGGTCGTTAAGTCTTTGCGTATTGCTTTATATTATGTAGTAAATTAATACCAGGCAAATGATTAATAAGAACTGGGTGTTTTGTGAAAATTAAACTGTGTTTATTAGTTCCCGGTGTCGATGAGTTCATTGACAGTACATAATTGTTAGGGAGAAAAGTTTTTGCTACCACCTATATGGAGTTGGGTTTTTTGAGAGACGTAGATGGCGGGCCAAATGCAATATTTATTGTTATGTCGAAAAAAATAATAACAAATTTACTAAAACACGCTCGAGTGAATAAGTGTTGTATAGTTGATAGTTTAGTAGCCTGTGATGCATGTGATTATTTTCTTATACTCCGAGAAGGTACAGGGGAAAAAAACGTCTCTACTTTATATATTAGAAAGATTAATCGAATATTTATGGAATTAAAAAAGACAATATCATGAAATAAAACGAATTTTAAAAGTCCTACTTAAAAAATAATACGCGTAATCAATTGGAAAATAGTTTAATTACGAAATAAAATGCAGTAGGATGCATTTCCGTTTACCCGTAAGTCATTTAAATCGTTTCTTATTACTAAAAAATAAGAGAATACATAATTTCGTGATTTTTAGAAATTTAAAAGAAATTTGGAAGCATCTAAACTGCCGAAAAGAAAATCATTGTAGGCTTTAAACTTATAAGTAAATGTTCATGTATTAAAAAAATACAAAAAAAATCATAGCACTGGTATTTTACGCTGAGTCGATTAAGAAGACGTCAATTCAGGATTTCTCCCTCAAAACTGGGCGATCCAAACCTTTAGTTGTACAAATGTACATTTAACTCATTCATTTCTCTTATTTTATTGGAAGGTTTCATTTATTTTCTCGCCATTTATTTTTATTTTTACCATTTATATTTTTTATTTATTTTCCCCGGGCATTTTAATGCATTTTTCATGGTAGGTGATTTTCTGAACTCCAATCCATGTCCCTCTTTGCAAAACATTTACAGCAATAGATTACACTGTCTACAACCTCTGTTAATAATTTAATTTTCCCTCTCTGTGTACCTAAAACTAAACGGAATTGCCAATGAGCAAAGTTTCTTTCGAATAACTACTCCTCTGTGGAAGACATTGTCACGGGGCTGCTTCTCAACTTATTAAAACATGGTCGGTTTCAAGTCCAATGTTAACAAAGTCTTGTTCAACCGTCCTCTTAAACAATCAAAGTCACCCTAGTCGCAACCATTGTTACCAATTCTCACAGTGTTGTCTCACCGTCAACCTGTAAAACTCATTAACTTTATCCTCGAGTGGCCTTTTCGCCTTTATAAACGGTGAATCGTTAGTACAAAAATGTTAGTTTCCACTAGATTATCTATATATTAATACGCTAAGGTGTACGTACGTGTGTCACGCTCTTCAGCGTGGAAGGTGCAGGGCATTGTGGAAGGCGGAGGAGACGCAGAAACGCTTACCAAATATTTATTTATTATTATTATTTTTTTTAATATTTAAAATTTCTTCTTCTTATTTATATATTAATACGATAGAGTGTGTGTTATTTATTTTGTATGTCACGATCTGACACTCCTATTTAAGATTTGCCCCTGACAACGGGGGGGGGGGTAGGTGCAAGTTAAGAGTGGAGTCGCGACCGATGGTGACTGCAACCGAGTAATATAAATAAATATATATACTTCAATCCCGTCACGCAAAATTTTAGTGAGTAAAATATGTGCATATTTCTAGCCACCGGATAATATAATTAACAGTAAATTATACAGATTGATGTGGAATTTCCACAGGGCCCCGCTAGTCTTAATTAATATGCTAAAAACATAAATGGTTTCTTTTTATGTTTCTAACGATTATACAAATGCTTATAATAAATAGATCTTGTATCGAAATAGCTGTTGTTATGTTTTTACAACATGTCAATTATCGTTGGGTCATTCTATGTCGATATCGTATGCGTTTACTGTACCGGTTTTATTTTAATTTGAAGAAGTTTGTTGCAGGAACTTGTATTCCGCAATGGTTACTCATTTAATATTGACCAGACTTAGCGTCGCTCAACTTCGGTTATCTAACAAGAATTAGTGTGCCAACGTGACTATAGCCGTATATGTTCCCAAGTAAATCTATAAGTAATAGAAAGTTGGTATATGTCTGTCTGAAGACGAAACTATACTGTCTTATCTATTAATTGTACTATTGGACTATCATTTCAGTTTACTATACTATTTCAGACTAATGTACTATTTTTCAAGACTCAATTCACGGAGGTTGTGTAGTATATGTTATATTTTCATCATACCGTCTTCTAACGCATTACATCCTCCTTTTGTGTGGGTAGTGTAGTATGTGATTTGTGGTAAGATCACGAGACCATTCTCCCATACATTACTTCCTTCTTTGTGGGTAGTGTAGTATATGTTATTTTGTCATGAGGCCATCCCCTAGGCATTACCTCATCCTCTGGGAGTAATGTAATAGATGTTTGTTCGCCATGGTACGATCTGCCAAGACATTTGCCCTCCTTTGAGTGTAGTATAGGTTGACTCGTCATCATACCATCCTCACAGGCTAGAAAAATATGCGACAAAAAGGCCATATATTTGATAGGTGTAATAACGAGAAATTCCATGAAACAGAATGTTGTGTCGAGTAGCAAAATTTAAAAAGTGCACTTAACATAGTGTTAGCATCTTTAATGAAATCAATCTAAGAAAAAAACTCGTAAGAACTTAATGAAAATGATTAAAAATATATCGAATACAAATAATGTGATAATTAAAACAAACAGAAAATATCATTAAGAACAGATAACAAATATTTATCTCCATTTTCTAAATGACTTCTGGGTATTGATTTAATTAAGTAACGATTTTTTTACGCAAGAATATATCGTGTTTATCTTAATGTGCAATAATAGACGCCATCAAGAAAACTAATATTCTATTGGTGTATCTATTAATGATAAATCAAAGATAATGATACAGGCTTATATATCGATTGTTTAATCAATGAAGCGGTGAACAATGATCTATGTTTCACCAAATATATATATCATATAAAGTTATCTTGTGAGAATTTTAAAACTTAGACCTTAATAGCATTTAAGCTGACAAATCGATATTTGCTTCTGACTAGTGAACAATTCCGTTCTGTTGTTGCACCATGTTATTAGATCTAAAAAAAAGTAATTTGTTTCGGTTTCTTTACCAAATTAATTATTCCGGCCCGGTGAATTTTTCAGATGGGTACATAATTCACCAATGCCTATAGAAAAAAAATCAGCTCACATCATTTAGAACAAATTATATCTCATCATTTTATTGTTTTCGTTATTAAATAAACGATTACAATTTTTTTAAATATTAGCACATTCATTTCTCAATATTACATGATTTTCGTACTGGCAAATAGACATTTTCTAATTATACCAATTATTTATAGTTCTGTAATGTAAAGTGGTGTTTTAATTTAATGCTAAAGGCGCCCAATATTACATAAAGCAGCCTGCTTCTTTTACACTTTAAAAATACAAACTCGAACACTGCGTATATGAACTGGATTTACGTAATCTACGTGAATGTTAAATTCTTATTATTTTTTTCAATAATATTAATCTAATATTTATTTAAATAAAAAGCAATAGCGTGAATGGTACCCCATGAAAAATTTCTGGATATTTCTAGATTTAAACTAGCAGATCTACATGTCAGGAATACCCCTAGACTTACTTCCGTTGATCATGATGTTTCCAGTTACTTCCCTTTGGCTGAATAAATTGCCCCATCTCTGTATTAATAAAACTAAGATATCGTGTATACAAGTGTGCGTGTTTCTTCCCTTTACGTAACTTTGATAAATATACATAAAATAAATGTTCTTAATTTACAAGGAAATATAGGAAAAACAAGAACGAATTTTTAACATTTACATTTAAAACAACTTGTAGAAGCCCGTGTAAAATACTTATCACGTGATAGTAATTCTAGAACTATAAAATTTAAGCAAGTGATTAATGTCAAGGTTTTTTCTTTCAATTATTTACTCAACAACTGATAAATTATAATATAAGCCTGTAACATGCAATAATACTACTACGTCTACTACTACTACTACTACTACTAATAATAATAAAAACAATTATAATAGTAATAATAATAACAATAATAATAAAAACAATAATAATCGTAATAATAATAATAATAATAATAATAATAATAATAATAATAATAATAATAATAATAATAATAATAATAATAATAATAATAATAACAACAACAATAATAATAATTTCACCGGCCCTAGCCGGTACGACAAAATGTTCGTGAAAAGTCAAAGAGGTTTGAAATACGGAGGATCGGAGAGAACCAACCACCCACCCACTTTAAGATTGCGGAGAGTACTGCCATAGCACTGAAGGAAACTTGTCATTTAGACCGCAAAGAATAGCATAGGTTACTGTCAGTAAGTAATCACTGATAATGACTGGTGTAAAAATTCCTAGTGAATAATAATGATGATGATGATGATGATGATGATGATGATGATGATGATGATGATGATGATGATGGTGGTGGTGGTGCTGGACCTGATCTTATACCAGTAATAGTAATAAAGAAATGCTTTGCTATACTGCCCCCTGTCCTCTCAAAACTCTACAACGAATGCCTTGCCGAATTTTGCTTCCCTGGTAGTTGGAACATTGTCTCTGTTGTACCAGTCTTCAATAATTATTGAGATAAAACTGACACTCAGAATTATCGACCTATCAATCTAGCGATAGTCCGTCACCTCGTTAATGCTAAACTTTTTTCTGACCATCAGTATGGATGTAGGCACGGACGATCTACTGCGGATATATTAATGATCATTTCTTAGCGAATATACCATACACCGGACAAAGAAGGTGAAGTTAGGGCGGTAACGCTATATATATATCCAAACCTTTGACAAGGTTTACCATAAATGTCTTCTCATAAAAATTAATTCACATGCTATTACTAGGACAATATTTAATATAATTACATCTTTCCTAACCAAAAGTGCATCCAAATAAGATGAAATAAATGCACGTGTACACCAGGGATCTATCCTTGGACCTTTATTGTTCCTGATTTTCATAAACGACCTCCCTGATGTCACTGTGTCTGGGATGGGTATATTTTCTGACGACACCATGCTCTACTCTTGTCATGTAGGTCAAACGGACGCGCACATATCCGAAGCACTAGCTGAATCCTTAGAAAGTGACCTCCAGTCTGTAGTGGAACGGGTCATAAATGGATGGTAACATTTAATGCTGCAAGGATAAAGCTCCTTTCCTTAAACTATTACAAGAAACCTGTTCAACCACCGATTGTCATAGCAAATAACACCCTACGCGGGAGTCTAATGTCCAAACCAGTCGGCCTAACATTAATATGGTAACATAAATTGGAACAAATATATAGAAGACAATGCAGAGGCTGTTGCAAAGCAAGTGAGCTCTCTCTCTACCATGCTAGTAAACTTCTCACACTTGACAGTATCCTACATCGCAACAAAGCTACCATCAGCCAATGCATGGAGTATTGTTGTCACATCTGGGCTGGTGCACCATCCACCAGTCCATCTCTCTCTCTTAGACAAGGTCAAAAAAAGAGTATCTAATCTAATAGGTCCCTCACTATCAACTACGCTCCAGACCCTGTCATATCGCCGCAATGTTGCATCCTTGTACTTGTGTTACAAGTACTTCAATGGAATGTGCTCCGATGAACTTGCTGCTCTGGTGCCCCCCTCGACGTAAATACACTCGACAAACCCGACAATCAACTAAATCCCATCCATTTACTGTAGAAGCTCCTAGATTCCGGAGATCCTTCTATTCTAATAGCTTCTTTCTTCGATTTGTCGTCGTTTGGAAATCCCTCTCTGCTCTCTGTTTCCCAGACTGTAGCGACATGCAGGAATTTAACTCAAAATCTGTTCGAGTCTTTGTATAATACGTATGCGCAGACATATGCATGCATGTGCTTTTTTTTAACATAGTTCACCCCAAACAAGGCAAGCCGCCACTGTAGACGTAAGGGGCTACTGAGAAAAAAAGGGAGAAGGTTTTTTTTTGGGGGGGGGGTCAACATAAATTAGGGGTCTGCTCAGCGAGATGTCTGTTTCATTAGTTTTAAATTTCTGCATGTCAGTACCGTCGGGAAAACAGGAGACAAGGAGGGAGTTCCAGAGGCCAGCAGCACGCGGAAAACAGCTATTTGAGCAGAAAGCTCCCCGGCATCTGGGGGCCTATACAGTGAATGGATGGGATTTAGTTGATTGTCGAGTTTGTCTAGTGAATTTACGTCGAGTGGGCACCAGAGTAGCCAATTCATCGGAGCATAATCCATTGGAGTATTTGTTTGTTTGCGTATTGACACACGTGCATTACAGATATCATTTCTGCAATTCTCTCGGAGAAAGGCGATCATATAAATGCATGTGGAAACCTAAACGTAAATTACAACGACAGCCGGTAAATATGATTCACGTTCGCCGTTGTCGATTTATAGATGCATTAAGACATATAATGGATCGAGTGAAGGAAGCTAAAGGTTGAATTCTTTATGACTTCGCAACACTCGTTAAGTAGAGATGCAGAACGCCATTCTGACCGGTTTCTGCCAGCCTCGAGCTCAACGCGACAAATTCGTGTGCTGTCGGTTCTGCTTTCACTGCAAAACAAAACACCATTATTTCAAGATAATGCGCACATGAAAGACTGTGGACATGTCTAACATATTTTATGCAAGTTGGTTACCTGTAAATAAACCCTTAAGCAACGTAAAAGAAAAGAGCCTCGAATTAGATTTTCTCCCCTCTCCCTGTACGTCACATTTCAGTTCTCAAAAACCTATCGTCTTTGTCTCTTAGCAACTGATTTACTGCTACAATTATCATATTTATCTATTATCATAAAGTAGCGATAGTCTCTTCGTAGATATGTAAACGCTAAATAGCTTTTCTTATACAAGATCGATATTTACTTTTAATTTAGTATCGATATAAATAACTGGTTGACATCGAACCATCAGCTAAATAATGGCCATCCAATCAGTTCTATCGAAACATATTTAATCCCGACCGATGTCTCAATTTTGACTTAGGGATATTCAGAGAAGATAGAAGTAGTTTTCGCTCTCGGCAAAATTCTACTCCTCTCACTACCCATTAACAATCGGAAGAGGTTTTCGTAACATAATCTGTTGTCGATGCACCGTTATTTGATCACCGCAGTAAATAGGTATGATACTATCAAAGTATTTCATTTTATTTAACAACTGTAAAAATAATACATATTTATTTAATTTTAATGAACAATATAATATTTTCTATTTTAACAGTCATTCGCTGTTTAAAAAACTGGTGTCCGAAAAAAACTAATGTTGTTTAAATTTCTATTTATAAAACTATTTGGTGACTTTCAGAACTTTCACTCATTTAATATATAAATAGTTTTAAAGCTTTTTATGTGATTATTGGATTATTTTAACGAAATTGGATTGTAAGAGTTAAACGTTAATATTACGATATTATGTGATCAATTTGGTAGAAGAATGGCGTCCGAAAATGATAATTTTTATTAAGATGATATTGTGTTAGTCTCTCTGTGTTACATAATGGATGGACGTATGTGAAGAACTATTACATCAGCTAGTATGTATCTAGTATCTAGGTGAACTAGTGCAAGTAATCGTGACACGGAAATTTGTAAAGTCTGCTCTCCGGACTAAAATGTAATCAGACATGAACTATAGGTTAGATTCAAGTCGGAAGTTCAAGGAAGGTCAGATATAAATGTGCTATGACAAATTCAGTGTCCCCTTGAAGAAATGACGTCACGATACTGTGCAAAAGTAAGTAACACGATTTTTTAGTCAGTCAGTTTTGGGGATTGGTGATGTGCAGACGCAAATTCAGGATGTAATGCAAAAAAGGTACATGGGAATTCTATTCCTAAAAGAGTTGATAGCGCTAATTGTAGGCCAACCCTCGAGCCTTTCCTGTAACTAAGTAGTTATGTTAAGAACACTTTTGGTCTCTTCCCATTTAATGTTAATGTGTGACTTTTATTCGAATGACGAGAATTTCTCTCCAAAATAAAGACCCATTTAAACTCTCCGTCGTCTCGCCCTTTTAATTTCTGTGCATGGGAAGTTCTTGATTATAGACACGGCTACGATGATGACGATGATGATGATGATGATGATGATGATGATGATGATGATGATGATGATGATGGCGAAATACAGCCCACTAGACGATGATGATGATGATGATGATGATGATGATGATGATGATGATGATGATGATGATGATGATGACGGCGAAGATACCGGGAACAGCGCCGACGCGTCAGTATACAAAAGATATAAGCCACTGAGAACATTTGAAGTAAGTAAACTTGATTTAGAGAATGTGTTTTAATAAACCAGCCCGTAGCATATATATGAATGATTGGACTTTAATCATTTTCAAAACTTTCAAACTTTTTAATGGATAGAAATTATTGGTAATTATATTAAAAACATTTGAACTTATTTGAAGTGAAATGTGTTTTAGCTTGGTTAATTAATGAATAATATTCTTTCGTTCATTTTGACGGAGAGAATGTCTGAGGTTTACCGCAAAACATACTGTCATTATGGCTATCGTAATATTGTTTATTTAGCTTATGTGTTTATCAAATGAGCCGCGGATGGTTAAATTGAATTTTAAAATCTTTTCATTTACTATATTGAATAATATGGGTATTTTCATTTACAGAAAGGATTTTAAAATGAAATATTACGTTATCATTTATTTAATTTGGTAAAAGAAGACAGAGAAATGCGAAACAAAAAAGAATATAAAACACTCCCGGAAAACGCCTGGTATATAAATGAAATTTGTCTCCGTGCAAAGAAACTGTCTGGATATATATTTTACTTTATATCATAGCAATTTGTCATTAAAACTTGCATATGAAACCTGACCAATAAAATAAAATATAACCTTTATGTTTCGTTTATTTTAAACAACCTACTTTAAAGTGGGTGGTTTTTGTACAGATTCATCATCATAAACTTAATTCTGCCTTTATAAATAAAGAAGATTTCTAACTCTCCTATCACAAACCTACTCATGACTCATTAGTGATCGTATTCATATCGGTTAAGTATGTATGATATTTAACATAGCATTAAAACAATCTCTTAAATTGTGCTTCTATCCGGTCACATTTCGTACTTAAAATCTCTCTTATTGTATGAAAAACTACATTAAATTTCTAAATGCCCAGATTCCAATGTTACTGCATATATAATACTGTCTAATAGAATATATATATACGTCGTTACATGTTTGGTGGGTAGGTTTGCTAGTACAACTATTAACTAAACGTATTTTGTGCAGGTGGGTTTGGTAGTTTGGTAGTTTTGTTTTACGGCATATCAACCCTTTTTGGGTTATTTAATGCCGAATCTGGTCTTGTTTTCTTCTCTTTTTTGTTTCTTTCCCCTTTTAATATCTGTTTCTATTTAACCCATAGTTGGGACCCTAACAGGTACTACCACTCCGGGTCAGGGTGGACCTGGGAGCAATGGTAATTAAGAGGAGACTCCACATTCCCCAAAGTCCGTAAGCCGGATCTCACCATCGGATGTAGTTTAAGGTCATATCCAGGACCGGGAGTAGGGTAGGAAAAATAAAAATAAAAAAGGGGAGGGAGAAAGGGAGAGGGGCTGTTGTTTTTGTTTTTGGTTTTGTAGAACATAGTTAAGTTTTACAAAAAAAAAAAAAAAAATGTCAATGTAGGTGAATTTCGTCTCAGGGAGCCACAGGGCAACCTGATCTGGTATCACCAGTGTGCAGGTGGGACTCGCATGTAGTCGTAATAAGGATATAAAGTTGTAAACAGTATACAAAGTAGAACAGAGCTCACGAATAGTTTATGGGGAGACCTTTCAGGAAATAAGCATGGTTTTCGTAAGTAAGAAGCGAGAGAAGTTAAACGGAAGTGACGTCAGGAAAACGTTTGAGAGGTTAGTAGTTGCTATCTTTCAGAGAGTTCGGACAGAAATCACTGAGTTAGCAATACGTGATTTCTTAACTTTCTCACAAGCATTAAAAATAACTAACTCATCTGCTTATATAATAAGTCTCTCTGTATTTATCTTCTCTTCTGTTCCATATTAGCTTTGCAGCACTAGACAATCAAGTTGCAGCCGATTTAATAAATCATTCTTTTTTAAAATATCTTATGTTGTCTTAATTAATTAAATGAATAATGAGATGAAAATAAGATCGTTTTAATTACAGTAACGAGTTGGTCCTCGATACAGCCGATTAACAACACGCCCGTGCGCATGCCTACCGGCGAGAAAACGAAGTTTGAGTTTAGTTGGTCCCCCGATTTATAAAATCGAGGGACTAATGTTTTGAGGCATGTCCGTCTGTCCGTCCGTCCGGATTTTTCTCCGCAACCATCCATTGAATTTCTCTGAAATTTTGCATGAAGTTGTAACTTTTGTCAGGTTAGAAAGTGACATTCTCCGATTTAAAAAAAAAATCTGGTTAGCTCCCCAGGGGGTCAGAAGGCTCCGAAATGGCAAAAAATGACATTTTTTGACCCATAACATTTCATCCATCCATTCAATTTCTCTAAAACTTGGCCAAAATGTGGAGGCAATTGTTCCTAATAGAAAATAAGTATCGCTGACCTTGGGAAAATCTGGTTCGCGCCCCCAGGGATTCAAAAGCCTCTAAAAAATGACCCTTTTCTCCCATAACGTTTGATCTATCCATTATATTTTTTGGAAACTTGGCCAAAATGTAGAGGCAATTGTTCTGGATATAAAATGAGCATCCTTGACCTCACAAAAAATATGGTTCGCGCCCCCGGGTGGTCAAAGTGGGGTCAAAAATGCCCCAAGTTGCCTAGATTTATTGCATTTTACACTCGCCACATCAGGTCACATACAGAGGGGGACTACGCACGCGTGGCTTGTTAATTTGAGTGATTTAAACTGTCAATTAGGAATGATTAAGTGTATATAACAAATCTTTTTATTTGCATTTGCAAAAATCTATGTGAGTGTGCGTTTACTTTTATTATCTATGAGTACGTAAATCAAACTCTGAATTAAGAATCAAACAAAGTACAGCCATCCATATGTAAATACATTTAGAGTTTATGATAGAAAAACAGAAATTAGTTTGCTCTGTTCAGTTTTAACTATAAATGAAAGGGGAATAAGCGGGTTACGTTAATATTTAATATGATATCTTATAAGGAAAAGAAAATATATGCAACTAGATGTCGCATATTCTTTTCTAGAATATCACTACTACAACCAAAAGAAGAACGTAATCCCTGGAATAATGATATAATGACCACAGAATAGATAGTACCCAAAAAATTGTAGCATAGAGGTACTGCCTGAGAGTATTGACATTGTCACATAACAGATAAGGAGAGTATGATGATGAAGTGAAGTAACATATACAACACTAACCCTCAAATGAAGCTGTAATGCCTGAGCGAATAGTCTCATGACAACAAAACCTATACTACTCCTTATTGAAAAGATAATGAAGGGGATGGTAGTTTCATTATAACAGAACATATACTACACTACTTGCCTGAATTGAGCACTGAAAGATAGTACATCAGATGTATATGGTATTGTAAGTTGGTATGAGTATAAACACATAGTACAATAGTACATTAATGAAAGTAATAGTATAGTTTCGGCTTAAGACAGACATATACCAAATCTCCATTAATAATATATATAAGTTTATGTTTTAAGTCAATATTGCATTTCTCATCAATTTTATTATATATATATATGTGTGTGTGTGTGTGTGTGTGTGTGTCTAAAAGGTAAGTTTGTATTTGTATTCCTTGTTTGAATACTTACTAAGTTAATAAACTTGTAAACTGGAAATGTTATCGATTTCATCACTACATTAACCATATATATATATATATATATATATATATATATATATATATATATATATATATATATATATAGCATAATATCAAATGAAATAATAAAATGCGAATCAAATTTTATTAGAATTCAAAATTTAGGCAAAGTATCTCAACGTCCTTAACTCATGAGTTTTCGAAGATAATTCCTCTCCTCAGAGGACCATTACCACAGTGACGTGTCTGCAGGTGATAAAATTACACTTTGAAAATATATAAAAATATATACAAAAATACATAAAAGTACATAACACATCAAATATATCAAGCCAAAAACATACTTATTTGTTAAAGTTATACAAATTAAAACATATTCAGGAAAGTAATCCAAGACGTTGATTGAAGATTGATCCAGGTATTGAGTGACGGTCCAAAAGCGAAAAAATTGAAAGAACTGAAAAAACGAAAAAGTTATCCAGTCGGGAAATGCGTCCGCAATCGATGCAGTAAATTACAGTGAAAAATGCATCCAATGTTTATGTTAATTAATACAATGATAAATAAAACAAATCAAATAAAAAGTTCAATAAACTCACTTTGTGTTTAAATAATGATGTTCAAAATGCAGGGTTCTAATGATTTGATCGGAGTAGCACAAACTAAAATTCGCTGGTTAAATGGAAAATCCACTAAATCCGTTTTAAATAAAATTAAATAAAACTGAGTCTATATATTCGGCCATTTCTTCTTCCGGGTCCGATAAAGATTATTCCAATGAATAAAGTTAAATTTAAAAGTAATCACTCTCCCGCAAGCCAAATAAACAGAACCCCTTCTCGCCGATCAGAAAGCAATACTAAAGTCGCAGACTGCCTTCTTTTTCAAACGACGTTATCCGAGCGGATGTTATATGTCGAAGTTAACAAAGAAAAAAACGTCATCACACACCGACAGGTATCTTAAATCAATTCAACTCATACCGGATGTTACTTGACTCGGTCAAATCATAAGTCTAGGTCAAATAGGTAGGGGTGTGTAAATTTAGGTCAAAGCCTCTAATTACCCTCCCATTCCACGTAGCTACCAAATTGTGTGGCTTAAGCATAAAACAACAAATTTCACAGATCTTGCCCTATCAAATAATTTAAAAGATTTATGAGATTAATAATTACGAAGTTATTAAAATATATTAGTTGCCTCTTACATCTTTTATTGGATTAACTTCATATATATATATATATATATATATATATATATATATATATATATATATATATTAGCTTGGAATGTTAGGAGGAATTTAACTTTGTAAATACCAAGTCGGCGAACAGTGATTAATAACAACAACAAATTGTGTTGGAACTCGCAATGAAGCTAGTTGTACTGCTTGTTATTAAATTCACTCAGAGTGTCCAGCCTTAGTAAAGAGGGCTATATAATAATATTTATAAATAAATATTAACTATTTATTACCTACATACATCGATGTTTCATGCTTACGCAATATTCAGTGCAGAAAGCTTATTCCTGACGGTCAAGGGACTTACCAGTAGGCCGCCAGAAATTAGCTTGGAATTGTAGAGAGAATTTAACTTTGTAAATACCAAGTCGGCGTTACCTGTGTCCGATAATCACGTCGGAGTCACCACTTGTTGCAGTTGTGTGGGTGTGTGTAGTGTGTTTGCAACTAAGACAGTGGACACAGACCAAAAGGTAAACGGCAATGACAAAGAAGAGAGGGCAAACGCAGATGAACAGTTTTAATAAAGAGAGGCGTTTATTTACGATAAGAGGTAATAACTGGTTGAGAAAGAAAAGATAGAATAATTCTTATCGATATTTTATTGAAAATATCTGTAGTTTGTGTGACTGTTAAGACGGGCATCTGCAAGCGTCATTGGTTTGTTATTTCAAAATTGACGAATCCCCTTAGCACTTACGCAATCCTTTTACGCACATACAGTGTCTACAGTGTATTCTACGCACATACGTGTCTACAAATATTGAAATTATTTCCCTATATATGTATATAGATATTTTTTTTTACGTTGATATTAATAAATACTATGATTATTCGAAATTCTATTTTCAACGTGTTTGTTATATTCACAAGGTTTCGACCGATATAATGTGGCCACATCACGTAATAGTTAAACGTGTTGGTTAAAATATCAGCTATAAGTGATACTCGTCTGGAGCTCGATGAGTCAATCCTTATTACAGACGATAAAAACTAATAGCAATAACATAAATTAACACTACTATCCGATAATGTTTGGCATTATCTGAGTTAAATAAAGAGTTAGGTTAAAAAGTATGTGCAGTTTTCAAAGTTCGACTATAAGGGTCTTAAGTTCGAAAAGATATACTTGAGGAATATCGGACGTTACATTGGCCGACATGTTGTGAATATAACAACCAAGATATGAATTTTAAAAAAGAAAGTAAAGTGGTCGACCATAGTCGAGGGCAACCTTTCCATTACCTACTGCACCAAGATGTAGAGGAAGGGCGCCACTCCTTTCCCTAGATTACACCACTTACTTTGATCCTCACAGTATAATGCTGTGAATTTACCAAAGGCGCATCGAGTACCATTTGATAGCGCCCCTTTCTTGCCGGGGGAGAGGATTTGTGTAGCTGACGCCTCCCAGATTCAACGGACCTAAACGAGAGGCAAAGGGGATACATCAAGCAGATGGAGGCTTTCACCCATGTGGAAGGGAAGCGGGTGGAGAACCCCCAACATTTCCGGGATGCTCCCATGATAACCACCTTCCTGAGACAAGGGGAGCAGGACAAATGCTCGCTGGGGGATGGTGGAGGAAGGAAAAACAGCATTCCGGGGTTTTAAGCTTATAGACGAAGAGCACCCTTCCCTTAAAAATTTATCTTTCAAATGTACTGGAGGGGGGTCCCCGTTTACGTTCACCCCTCTTTTTTTGGGCACTAAAACTAACCTTCCCCTTGGACGTGGGAGGTTTGGCACGAGATGCACGGATTTCGTCCGAACTGCTGACCGGCTGTCTCGGTCAGGCCTTCGGCGTCCTCACTCCCGTCTGTGACAGTAACTAATGGGGATCACGAATTTGCACTTGGCTTGTTGGAATGTGAGGGGCATGAGATCTCGAGGCAAAGCTGCTCTCGTGCTAAGGGATCTCGTTGCCCGTGAGGTAGATGTAGCTGCGATTGAAGAGACCCATTTCGGTTCGTACGGGGATTGTGATATGCTGACTGACGACTTTGACGTCTACTCAGCATATGGCAATGTTCGTAGTTGTGGCATCTCTTTGTTAGTGAGACGCACCCTGTCTGCGACGGTGAGCGTTGTTCATGCGGAAGCGGTAGGACGACTGGTCTTGGTCGATGTTGCCGTTGAAAACAGCAAGTTGCGGTTTATGCGCCCAACATGGCTGGCGAGAGGGTTTCCTTTTTTCGACGATTGGCGGCGTTCCCCAAGGGTCCGGAGCGAGTAGTTTTAATGGGGGAATGAAATGCCATCCTAGACCCCAAGATAGATCAGGTCGGTGGGAATAGAGGGTCGGCGTGGTGTGAGAGCAGTCTGTCAGACCTGATGGACTCATGTGATATTGTCGATAGATTTCGCGTTGATCACCCAGGGCGGGAGATGTGGGCGTGGCATACTAGCGCAGCCTTCTGTCCGAGTACTTACTTGGACAGAATGTTAGTTAGAAGAGGCGACGTAGATTTCATATCTTGTCCCACGTTCACTTTGTTAGGACATTCGGACCATAAATTGGTTATGGCCCGTTGGAGCTTAAGCGATAGGCCTTGGTTGGCTGGGTACTGGAAGTTGAATACCTCCTTACTGGAGATACGCGACTTCCGGGAAAAGCTAACGTTACTACTCCAGCGGGGATTAGTGGGGGTGGTTATCGGGAGTAGGTACTGGGTTAAAACTAATGCACGTGTTAGAAGCTTTTGTGTCCGCTACAGCCAGCGCCTCGCTCAAGATAAGGCTAGGACGCAAAAGCGTGTAATGGATAAGATGACCCGGGCGGTGGCTGGGGGGATCCCCTAGAGATATCATTAATTATGGGGGACCTCAATCGCTTGGCTAGCGAGCGATAAGAAGGTCAAGTAGTTAAAGCTAGGTTAAAGAAAGTCTCTAACGAAGCCGTGAACGTTGACGCTGTTGAGCGTAAGGCTGCTTTACGTCGTGACTCGGATGGGTACATTCGAAAAGTGAAAAACCTGGAAGGACATACCCTGGTATCGTCTCGTGAGATTTGCGAGGGGTTCCGCGAGCATTTAGAGGAACGCTTCACCCAACTACCCAGACTCCGCGTCCAGGAGTTTGACAGCTATTTGGCTGACTCGCCCCGCCTCGAGGCTGGCTGTGATGGCAGGATTACGGAGGGCGAGATCGTTACTTGTTTGATTTATTTTTTAAAACTTGAAAAAACTCTAAACTAGTAGGAATGTAGAAATATCCTGTCCCTATTTTATTTTTGCCGGCACTAGAGAGCGTCCAAATATTCCCACTTCCACTGTTTTATTTTATCCCCGGTCTTGTGAAACCCTTGGCATTATTATCTTGACAGACGCCATCCACCTCACGAGCCCATTCCCGATGAATTCATTTTTTGAACACTCCTCTTTTAAGTTCCCACTCCCATCACATGCTTGTTTTCGGTCTCATGCCGGAAAACAGTGGGCGGTCTAACACTTAGCAATGAGGGAAAGACGGGCCATACTACCCCCCCCCCCTTTTAATCATTTTCTTTGGTTCTTTCTTTTTCTTTCTTTTTGGGTGTTTTTAATATTTTATCCTACTCCCACGAAATTCATTTTTACAACGTTGTTTTTTTGGATATTTTAAGTAGGGATCCACCCAAAGAGTGAATGCGGTATTGTGGTGCAAGGATCTAGTTTGGAGTCAACAAATGTTTTTTTCTGTTGTCATTTTTGTTTTTAATAAAAAATGCGTTCATTTTTTAAAAAAATGTTTGTAAATAAAAAATTTCAAAAGCTTATCTCAATTATCCCCGACCCCCCTTCCCCCCTTACATAGCGGGAGTCATGCCTAAGGTAAATACATTCCAAAGGATGTAATTTTTATTTAATATAGACATAAATGTTGCCTAAATACATTATTGGCCTTTTGGTCGAGATCAGAGTGTAGTATCTGTTCCGCTGGATACTGCACTCCATAGACTGGTATCGTCTTGGCCTTCGGGACTTGATTTACGCTGGTTTATGGGACGGTCCTGTGCAGTTCTAGGAGGTCCACCCTCCCAGGCTTTGCCTCCCCTCTTTGGGGAGGAGTAAGTTTATTGTTTACTGTCTGAGGCGCCCCTACCGGGGAATTTCGACGGGGCTGCCCAGGCAATTTTTAATGGCCAGAGCGCTCAAATTCTCGGGCGCTGGTTTTTCAATTCCCACTTTCCCGACCTTGTGTCACATCTTACCTTGTGGGAGGAATATAAATATAAAGCGTCTTTAGTATGACTCGACTAAGGATTGAACTCCGGTCTCCCGCCTATTTGACACTCTAACCAGTATGCCGAATAGCAGGTCGAAGATGGGAATATAGTCCGAATAATTAAAATAATATACGTTATCAATCTCCATCTAAAAACTACGAAATAAATATGTGCATTAGCAGATAGTGTGGATGTTACCCGAGTCTAAAATACACTGGAAGAATTAGTTCAAATGTCCGCTATTCTCGGGATAATTATAATAATAAAGCAACTATACACTAAATTTACATTGTTTAAAATCCTCAACTTACATGTTTTTAAACAATATTATCATTAAAAATGTTTTCTTTTAATATAATATAATTTTATTATACTAAACGAGCTGTCACCGTTGGGGTAACGTTGCTACATTGTGCATTAGTAAATACATCACATAGTTAGAATTGAAGAATATACATTTTTCATTTACCTTTCTTTCTTTCTTTACATTATTTATTTATTTGCATCATACTCTTTTAGAACAAATATGGTAGCCCTTTTTGTGCCGCTCGATTTCCTCACATTAAAAGCCGAACTTATACTTAACTCTGCCCTCATGGGGAGTCAAGTAAATAATGACATCACTGCAACAGCCATTAACAGAGCGCAGCGGCATTAACATTTATCTTGACCCCGAAATGACAGTTTGACGAGTGTATCGAAAAGATCTGAGGTAAAAAAATATATGCTGGTTGATGCCGGTGAAGTTGATAGAATAAGAAAAAGTGACTCTTGTTCTTTCTTTATCTCTCTTTCTTTCTTTTTATTATTCTCTCTTTCTTTTTGTTCAATTACTCCCTCTCTCTCCCCTTCTTTGTTTCCAAGAGAGAGAAAGAGAGAGAGGGAGGGAGACACACACACACACACACACACTATCAGTCGATAGGATTTCATCACATAGGCGAAACGCGTGTCTGACTCCTTACTCGAGTTATGTGTTTCGAAATCAACAAATAAAAGATATATATTTTTTAGTAAAATGCTTTGTTCACTTTTTTAATGTTCAATTTTCAGTGAGGATGGTCCCGTTCTAAAGCCCAGATAATTTCTTCTCTAGAGAGAATTAATGGCACTGTACAACGACCGTGTATTGCTCATTCGGACAACAACAGACCACTGCGCGTGAGGATCTAGACAACGTGGGCATGAACAAGAAGAAACAATGTAAACCGCTGCTTGAAACGGATATGTAAACTTCGGGGCATCCAGAAGCTGGGCGAACCTACGATAATATTCTACCTAAAGACGTCCTCACGGCGCAGACACACCAACATACAATCTGCTGGCCACAATTGTATCGCCTTTGGATCCACTGCCTATGATAGTATCACCTTTGGTCTTTTAGCCGAATGATTCGACCCAGGGAAAATACGGCCGAAAACTAGGCTTCGTTTATCCAAGGAGAGATCCATGTAAGAATACACAGGAACAACACTTGAATTTATCCAAAGAACAGTAACATCGACTTGGAACGATCCCCACAGGCATAGACAGAAGTAAAAGAAAACACTCTATAAACCCAAGAAACTAAGGTAGGTGACAATTTTCTTTTACTCTTGTTGAAATTTGTAGGTTAAAATAATTTGTAAAAATTATAGTTGGAAAAGGCTGTCTGCTACATAAAAATAAATCCAGACAAAATGGCTTACACCAACCCACCCCCATTAAATAGAGTACTACCAGACGGATCAAATATTGCAATTCTTTACTCGAAAACCGTCCGATTTAAGGCTATGTTTAACAGCTTTGAAAATTAAAAGCAGATCTACAAGCTGACAGATCCGGATCTAGTAAATACGGCGTTTAGTTTCTCAGAAGATATGCCATCGGAGTGAATTGGAGCATATTTCTAGGATCATACGAATGACACAAGGAGAGAGCTGCTTATTCGACGGTCGGGCCAGTACGGCGAATTCCTTAATTCCGCCGATGCAGCTAGGACTTTAATTAAAATAAAGCAGAATCGCGATGACGTACTCGAGGACTTAGCAAACAAAACGAATCGAGTTGCTAGGTTAGCGTATAAGGACACTAATTTAAGAAGTGGTTCAGCTGTCCAAGTGCAGTTAGCTGAATTATTAATTGATGCAATAAATAACCATTTCTTTAAAGAGGATGTGGCCAGATAAAATGCGGTAACTTTATCGGATACATTGTGTTCGGCAATACAAGACAACATCCTCTATGAACGACTCCGAGGTTGCCACAATGAGAAAGATTTGCAATAGGGGCCAGGGAGGGGGCATACTATACTAACGGTACCCCAAACTGAATCGTACACCGGAAAATGGTTGGAAAATGCTCATGGTTGCAACAGTTGTAGACAATTGGAAACAATTGTAGAAAGTAAGTTTTGTGGGTATACTTCGGCAAAATCAAAAATACTGCATCGAGGGCATTTTAGCCATAAAAGGCGAGAACGGGACTGCCTAATGTCACCTGAGGAAAAAGTGAATACATTTGCCCGATAAAAATGAAAGGCTACGGTACTCTCGAAACCCACTCACTTCTATAGGTTTACTCATTAGCCTGATACAGAGACATGGAACAATGTACAGTTCTCAAAGAAAGAACGACTTCGGGGAAATATGAACCCCAGAGGACATGGGTGTCAGAAAAATGGCGGAAGCGGTCCCAAACGAGTCGAGCATAAAAAATAAAACGAAAATCAAAACTCCAAAACGTAAGCGGCACCCGTCGTCATTAGATCGGAGGTTGACTCATAAAAATTCAGTGTTGACTAGCGTGGCCCATTTAATTATTAACGTGAGGAAAATTAAAGCTTCGTTTAGGCTATGTATCGCTCCAAGTTGATATAGGGCGACAACTCGTTAAAGAAGAACCGGGCCTAAATGACCTCTCGCCCTAACAAATTAAAGGTTACAATGGTGAATACACTAACATTCCATGTTAGATCAGCTGCTAATAAACAGGCGAAAAGGAATCACCCCCGTTGTAATCGAACCCCAGTCTAAAAAAGGAAAACCGGTTATAGAGGCAGTTTAGGTGTCTACTCACCTACCAACTGCACGGATGCATGTAGACCGCATCGACATCAATGACACTGTAATTTTTCCACCGGGCATTCAGGCCGAGGAGAGACTTAAAATTATCAATCGGCCTCTCACCAACGGGCAATCACTTCAAAACGCAGATAAAAATTCTGGAGAATCCCCAATTCAAATTTTCCCGAAATTAAACCCCCGCAATATCAAAGACCCAGTACCATGCGAAAAGAACTTGAAACGACCAATGAATTCGTGCAAAGGGGAGCAGATGGTAACGTCACCGACCATCCAGGTCCAAGGCTGAAACACAAAAGAAGGTGCGCTTTAAAAAAATGTTATTTTTATTATTTCAGCATTTAATTTTCGTAGTTTTAAATTAAAAGTTAAAAATAAATAAGAACAAAATTATTGTTTTATCTTTTTTTTACAAACCGCCGTTTTACTATTCTGTCCAAATTACGAAAAAAAAATATTCATAGTATAAGTGTAGATTAACATCCTCTGTTAAATCACATTACCTTTCACAAAACAAAATATAGATTCTTCTTTTTTAGGCGATTACGTATGAATACCCATAAAAACTTGACAGAAAGATGAAAAAACGCTTATTTTAGAATTTAGAAAATGGATCAGTTTCGTATATACATTTAATTTTAAATGCTCCCCTAACTTCCGGACCATTCTAGGTGTTTAAGGGCAGGGACAATTTTTTTCTATGGGAGCTAAATCCGTTGCATTTTGGGGGGATTGGTCTATTTTACGTGTGGTTTTGTGACATTTCCACTCGGACTTAGGGTTAGTGGGAAAAGTATTTTTATCAATTTTCCTAAAAATGTAGAATGTCCCGGAGATAGGGCATCATTCTACGTTTAAAGTATATGAAACTTATCGCCCACTTTAAATTCTAAATTAATTGTTTTTTTCCTGTTTCCGTTTTCCACAGTGTTCACTCTTCACACGTAATGGCCAAAAAAACTGAATTTCATTTTAGGGGAGGCTTTTTCATCTCATTTTTTTACCTATTAACCTCCTTTCAAAATTTTAATCATGAGCGATTTATTTGTTTAATTGTGTTTATTTTTCCCGTGAAAATTAACTAAATAACTTCTTTCAAATTAGCGAATTAAATATCTTATTTTAAAGGCGTAAATAAAAATGTTAAAAGTTTGGGTATTATTGAAGATTGACACCCTTAACACCACCAAATTTTAGGCGATTACGTGTATTCACACGTAATTGTCATTAAGATTATTTTTTTTATATTAATCTTATTAAATTCGGAATGAATTTCGATCATCAGAGGTGACCAGTATTGAGTCATTTTTTTTTCATCAAACAACAAGAATAACCAAACTTATTTCTTTGTTACTTGATAAACGTCTCCCCGCGCTGGTGGTGTTGGCGGTAATGATTCAAATTCCGGTGTCGAACGAAGAGCATGGCTCGCTCGTGTAGGTAAAGTAATATGGGTTGGTCGTTCATTTAAAGTATTGCTGGATTTGTTAATAAAATTGAAAATATAAGCCATTAACAATGCAAGATTAATTTATTATTTTTTTAATATTAATCTTATTAATTTCTGAATAAAATTCCATCATCAGAGGTGACCAGTATTGAGTCATTTTTTTTTCATAAAACAACAAGAATAACCGAACTTATTTCTTTGTTACTAGATGAACGTCTCTCCGCGCTGGTGGTGTTGGCGGTATTGATTCAAATTCCGGTGTCGAACGAAGAGCGTGGTTCGCTCGTGTAGCTAAAGTTATATGGGTTGGTCGTTCATCTAAATCATTGCTGGATTTGTTAATAAAACACCACCAGCGCGGAGAGACGTTTATCAAGTAACAAAGAAATAAGTTTGGTTATTCTTGTTTTTTGATGAAAAAAAATGACTCAATACTGGTCACCTCTGATGATGAATTTTATTCTGAATTTAATAAGATTAATATAAAAAAAAATCTTGCATTGTTAACATAAGACCTTGGTATTTCGTAATCTTTTCCCTTTCTGCTCTGTTCAATCCTGCATCATTAGGGGAACTGACTTCAACTAGGGGTGCTACTTTCTCCCTTTTGTCCTATATTACGATGTCAAGTTTAACAGCTCCATTTTCTAGATATGTAGCTGTATGGATTGCATAGTCATAGTGGATGGTGTATGAATTATTTCCAACTGTTTTTTCTTGTATATGCTCCCAGGACTTGCTGCTACACTGGATATTTAACTTTTTACAAATAGTCCAGTGAAGATATTTACACACTCCGTTGTGTCGCATTGTATAATAGCCATCCTTCAGGAGAACCTTACAACTGGATGTCAGGTGGCTCACACTTTCTACTTCTGTGTGACAGAACATGAACTTGTTATTGTTACTAAGACCACTCATCTTTTTAAAGACATTGGTCATGTGCGTGTATGTCTATGTAAAGGGTTGACACCTAAAGTAATTAACCGACCATTATGAATTTTGGAACACAGCTGCTAAGTTTAAGGGTCGTAATGTGGGACGTATTAGTTTCAATATAGTAATGTAGGATATATTAGGTTTTATTAAGTTTTATTCCAAGGAGGGAGCATATAGGGGGTGGGCTCCTTTCGTGAAAATTCGAATACAACTTATTTCTTACAAAATTATACCCGAGAAAAGAAATGTTTGATATTGGTAGAGGTCTTTATTTAATTGAATACACGGACAGAGAGATGGACAACCAGACAGATATGCACCACGAATATAATAGAGATCTACCATAGAAAAAATATATAATAAGTAAAACTTATTTTCAAGACAAACGCGTTTTTTTCTTCTAATTCTTCACTTATTACCATTTGCGCCCTTCGAATATCCAGATGAAAGAGAGATTTTTTTTGTATACACGGATTTTATGTATTTTAAATAACAATTTGATTATTGCATCTATATATGTACTGTATATATAACTGTCATTTATGTCTCGTCTCAGGTATTATTTTGCCGACAATATTTTATGTAAATATCAATAGGTAATTGATTTATGATATCCAATATAGTGGTCTGCGGAGGGAAGATATCAAGTGATTAGCTGTCATTAATAAAAATGTAAATAGAAGCGAACGAAGTGTCTGAAATATATGGGAGCTCATACTACAATGAAAACAATATTAATCGCAGACTCCATCATTCTACAAAGACTAAACAGATTCATGATCATTTTACTCATGTTAATTGTAATGTTATCCAATTATACTGCAAACGGTTTCATTTATTTGCATATCTACTTTATCATATATACAGCATAATCACGTTTACACACCGGTCCCAATTAGATCACCGAAGTTAAGCGACGTTGAGCCTGGTCAGTACTAAATATAAGACTATTTAGCAATACCAGCAGCTTTATGTGGAAGAGCCTCTCTACTTATCTTGACATTGTCTATAGTCGTTGTGAACTTCTCCTTGCCGCTAGACTCAAACAATGCCGGTGCAGGAGAAGTCTGGATGATGACTACGCAACCATTGCTTCACAATAGACTCCCCGCGCAGGCACCGTTACAAGGGTTATCCATTTCCTCTCGAGATTGGGGATTTAATTCCTTCCCACAACAGGAAGATGTGGCACAAGGCCGGAATGTGGGTAGAATCAAACCAACGCCCCTAAGGAAGAGCACTCAGGCCTGTTAAAAAATGCCTGGGCAGCCTCGTCGGGATTCCCAGGTCATGGCGCCTCAGGCAGTTAGCAATAAACCAACTCCCCCACACTAAAAAAAGGGGAGGTAAGATCTGGGAGGGTGAACCTCTTAAGACTACCCAGGATACCTCAACCCGACTGATAAAAGGACACCGAAAGGGGCTAGTTTCTACCGTACTGATTGGCGAGAACGGATCCTCGACTGGTATCTCTTAGTCAAGAGTCTGAGCAACAGAAGCTGAACAGAGATCTACTACTGATACTACTACTAATACTAATACTACTACTAATACTACTACTAATACTACTACTAATACTAATACTAATAATGAATAACTACTACTATGACTACTACTGTATCACACATGCTTCCTATGTTCTTTACATTATGTAAGGTATCGATAAAGACTGAACACAGGTAAACATACAAGTTTATATTCAAATAACATACTAATATGTGACCGCTTATCAAGTCCGAATGCCACTTGAGGATACAGGGTAATGAGATGTTCACTTTGTGAAGAAGAAAACATTCAGAGCACTCTCTCTTTCCTTGACAGAGTATAGAATCGAGTTCGAAATCTAGTGGGGCTGATCTCTTCTCTTCCCTGCAGCCTCTTTCCTATAGAAGAGACTTTGTTAAGCTTTCTCTAATCTATTGTTATTTTCATGCTGGCTGCTTGACTAAGCTCCAATCTTTGACTCCTTCCTGTAAAACGTTCACAGTAAAAACTCTTCTAGTATCTACCGCTGTAGAGAATTCTCTTTTCTTTATCTCTGTACCTAAAAGAAACGAAACTACCATGAACACAGTGATTTTTAAGAACTTCCTATCCTATACTGCGAGGCTTCATCACAGCTGAATACCATATTGTCGTTTTTAAGTTCAATATTAACAAATTCTTGTCGAACCACCCACTTAATAAAATACTGACCATTTGAACCATCGTTTCCAATCCTCTCAGACGTATTGTTCATCGCCAACTGATACTTTCATAAACTCTTATCTTCCAGTGGTGTTCGCCCCTTGAGAAGCGTGGACTCATTAGTATAAAAATCATAATGTCGGTAGCCATTATTATTAAAATATATTTTTGCTAGCCTGAGAGGATAATTTAATTATTAACAAGCATATACTACCACCGAAATATGAGGTAATGCTTAGGAGGGTGGTATTATAACGAACAAGCATATACTACACTACCCAATAAAGAATAACATGATGTTTGAGGGGATGGTATGATGATAAACGAACAAATACTACGCTAACCCACTACCCCACTACTCCCCAAATCGAGATGGTCATGTTTGAGGGGATAGTATAATGATGAACGAACAAATATTACAGTACCCGACTACCCGACTACCCCACTACCACCAAATCGAAGAGGTCATGTTTGCTGGGATGTTTGATGAGGAACGAACAAATACTACACTACCCTACTACCCCCCCCCCCAAATCTAGATTGTCATGTTTGAGGGGATGGTATAATGACGAACGAACAAATTTTACACAACCCCACTACTCCCCCTCAAATCGAGGAGGTCATGTTTGAGGGCATGGTATAAGGACGAACGAACAAATACAACACTACCCCACTACTAATTACCCACCTTAAAATCGAGGAGGTCATGTTTGAGGGGATGGTATAATGACGAACGAACAAATTCTACACTACCCCACTACCGTACTACCCCCTCCCCAAATCGAGGAGGTCATGTTTGAGGGGATGGTATAATGACGAACGAACAAATACTACACTACCCTACTTCCCCAACTACCTCACTAACCCCCCTCCCCCAATCGAGGAGGTCATGTTTAAGGGGATGGTATAATGAGGAACAGAACAAATACTACACTACCCCAGTATCCCACTACCTCACTACCCCCAAATGGAGAAGGTCATGTTTTAGGGGATGGTGTAATGACGAACGAACAAATTCTACACTATCGCACTACCCCACTTACCCCCCCCCCGTCCCCCAATCGAGGAGGTCATGTTTAAGGGGATGGTATCATGACGAACGAACACATTCTACACTATCCCACTACCCCACTCCCCCCACAAAATATAGGGGGTCATGTTTAAGAGGGTGGTATGATTACGAACGAACAAATTCTACACTACCCAACTACCCGACTACACCCCCCCCCCAAATCGAGGAGGTCATGTTTGAGAGGATGGTATAATGACGAACGAACACATACTACACTAGCCCACTACCCCACTACACCCCCAAATTGAGGAGGTCATGTTTGAGGAGATGGTATGATGACGAACGAACAAATACTACACTACCCCACTAATACCCTAGCCCCCAAATCGAGGAGGTTATGTTTGAGGAGATAGTATAATGACGAACGAACAAATACTACACTAGCTCAACAAGAAGAGGAAATGTGTTGAGGATAGTATTATGACAAACGAACATATATACTACACTACCCCCATAGAGGAGGCAATGCCCGGGAGGATTGTTTCATAATAACAGAATAGATACTACACTACCCTCCTCTTCACAAAATATGATGTCATGACCACAGAATAGACAATGCGCTACACCCCAAATGAGGAGGTAATACATGGGAGAATGGTCGCATGACAAACGAGCATCTACTACAATACCCTGCTACCCACAAAATGAAGGAGAACATGTCTGAGGATGGTATCATGACCACAGAACAGATACTACACTACCCCTTTTTCCCCCTAAATAATGAGGTAATGCTTAAGCAGATTGTATCATGACAAACAATCATATCTTACACTACCCGCCGAAGGAGGATGCAATACCCGAGAAGATGGTATCATAACAACAGTACAGATACTACATTAGCCTCCACCATAAAAAGGAGGAAGTAGTGCCTGGGAGGATAGTATCATGACAACATAACAGATACTATACTACCCCCTGAAATGTGCATTGAAAGATCGCACATTATTCTGAAATACTATAGTAAACTGAATTGAGCTTTAAAAGATTGTGCAAAAGTACAATTAATAGAAGTGATAGTATAGTTTCGGTTTCAGACAAAAATATACTAAATCTCTATTAGTAGAATATATTAGTTTTTAATGGTATTAAGTGGATAGCTAGTACTGGTTTTATATACCATTTTTCAGCCTTCTTTTTATATTTATTATATATACTCATTTTTGAAGTAGGGGAGCAACTTACGATATATATTGCAATGTGCAAACTAATATATTCAGATATGTTAGCATATTTCAGGCATTTTGCCTCTTCTGGTCATGATTTATAATAATTCTTTAAAAATTTAAATTCCACACAAAGACAACACATATTTCATTTATACATAAAGTTATAATCCATATCTTAAAGTTGCTCAGTACATAAATCATAAAAATAGATATAAAAATAAAAATGAATATGTTTTCTATCATGAATTTTTAAAGGCTTTCTGCTTATAAATGGATACTTTACATCGCGTCTTTCTGCAGATGAAACATTATAGCTCTTCGATTCCGTTCCGTACCTAATTATTTTAATTTAGATTTAGGCGTTTCTGAATAATAATGAACGTTGTATTATCACATCTAAAAGCGTTTTCAGCCTCCTTGCATAGATCAGTAACCTGAGGTTTTTAATACAGAGTTTTTAAACAGAATATGCCAATAATTTAAAGTAATTACATAATGCTTATTACAATAAGTCCCTGAATGTTGTTGATATTTTTGTATCTTTTCGGCTTTTTGGCTGAGATAAAAGTGTAATATCTGTTCCAATGGATGCTACTATTGCCCTGTACAGTTCTCGGAGGTCTATCCTCCCAGGTTTTGCATTCTCTTTGAGAAGCGGTTAGTTTATTGCTAATCGCCTGAGACGCTCCACTGGGGAATGGCGACGGGGCTGCTCAAGCATCCTTTTTAGGCCTGAGTGCGCTAATCCTAGTGTGCGGGCTAACCACACCTTACCTTGTGTTTAGCCTCCTAGAAAGGAAGTAAATAAAACTACTTTGACCTTGTGTCTAACCACTTTGGGGTAAATAACTCGACCGTAACGTAAAAGTGAAACGTAATCAGCCCCATAGATCATTTCGAGTCAATTTTATATACTGCCATTTTTTTTTCAGGTCGCATGCTCACAAACTGTCCGGCAACACAACGAAATAGCCAGTCCTTGGATTAAGACAACATTTTTTCGGACAAAAGTAGAAGAGGAAATGCCAACCAGTTACTTAGACCAGTTTCAGACTAGCGGTGGCAATACTAAAGTTTTGCGAATCTTTAAACGCACTGTAGTAGTAAAATTAACAATTATCAACTTCAACTCGAATTAGATGCATCGTGTGTAGGACAACTGTTTTCGAGAGAAAAAAATGTGCTCGTGTTTATAATTGCAGCCTTTTTTTAGTGAAACTAATTTGTATGTGCAGAGACCAACTGGCTTTCAAAACGGACGGATTAAGATCAGACGATGAATGCAATTTTGAACAGCTGAGAGAAAGCATTAGTGTTAGTAATTTGTTAGTGTATATTACGGTGGAGTTTGAAGAGAAGATCCTTCTTGAAGTTTAGATTGGCATTGTAACCCCATTACGGCTAGTACAAGTCGTGTACCAATCCGTTAAGCTTAAACACAGTAAGTACGCGGAGCTATTGACAGAGAAACTTTTCGGAACACATGCGGATCTCGTGACAATGGATTATATTTAATGGCCGGTACCTCCGTACCAATGGTGGCCACGATTAGCGCCGAGACAAGGACTCGAACCAGGGCTATGAGGACACATCCTCATAACATTTAGTGTCGTATCAACCAGAATACCACCGAGTCCCCAATACAACCACCGGGAAAATACATAGTGGATATCATTACGGTAGTGTGCCATGTCGTTTAACATCTTCTGTAGTTTCAGTGTACTCAATCCCACTCACAATATTTCAGTGTACACGTTGTATATGGGTTTTATCTTAGAATAACCTGTAGTGAGTGTGAAAGCGTCATCGTCTAGAAAACTGTCACTAGTGCTTAATAATTGTACACTTGGATTTGATCAAGGCATAGCCGCGACTGGTTTTGGATTTCATGTACGAATGATTGTCTGAAAAATAACGGGACTAGGTATGATTTGGGCTGTGTTAGCTATGAAATATGAGTGCAATAATATAACGAATTATGAATCTGATAATATGACGCATACAAAAGACAGCTGTCTTTAACCGAAAGAACGTAATGAAAATAATAATAATAATAATAATAATAATAATAATAATGATAATAATAATAATAAGTAAATAACTCAAACAAGAGTAGTGTAAGAGAGAGATTCGAAATCACAACATTATTTTAACCTAACTTCAATGAGGTGAAAAATTGACAATGAGGAATACAGTTCATCAATATGTGTTTAAATTAATTTACGATTTCGTAATTTGAAAATGTGACTAAAATTAGTTCACAAATTCTAGGATTAACTGGACAGACAATGGGACAATTAGAATCTGGGAAAAGGTGTGTCAGAAGATCTGACGGAGTATGATGTAAAACAAGTATTATATATATATATATATATATATATATATATATGTATATGGAGATGAATAACAGGGGGATTAGACGTAGTCTGACAGACAGGGTTGAGGTCCCAAAGACGGACAAGATGCTACAGAGATGCGAAAGTTTACGTAAAATAATCGGCATGTTCCGTAGTACAATATTCGAAATAAGCGTAAAAATTATCATTCTTAAATATGTTGTTGATGTCTGATTTTCAAATCCAATGAAACGAAAGTGCGAATCGTGTTGCTTCCATCGATTTATTGCCATTACACTTTGCGAAAAAAAGGATTTGAAAACAGATTTTAATATTTAATTCTGTTCTTGTAACAAAAATGTATATAGTACGCCCTTTGTATAATTTGGGTTATTCGGACTACATTTCTCATCTTGAGTGTTATCATCACAACGTTTCGGCCGCTGTAACCTCTGGACGTCTTCAGGTGTATCTATTCGAACTCGGGAATATTTCTGTCGAACTCGGGAATATGGCAAGAATTTCATTGTGATGATAACAATCAAGATGAGAATTGTAGTGTGAATAACCAAAATTATACAAATTATCAATCCTCATCTCAATTTTTTAATTCAGAAATATAGTACGCCCTTTGTTAGGATACAACCCCCTTACCTCTACTACACCTTATAGGCTATGACTTGTCTTTAAAATAAAATGTGAAAAAATGCTAAAAACCGAAAAAGTTGAATAATTAAAAAAACAGAAAACTATGTTAAAAAGCTATTTTAAACACTGGTCTGCCGGGCCCAACCGTACTTTGTCGAGTGGCAAATTTCATTACTGTAGGTTTTTGCTGAAAAGACTAATTTTAGAAAAAAAAACGCATGCAAAAAATAATTATACCAGCCATTTTGGCACGTTAAAATTAAGGCGGGTTCGGTAAAGAATTTCATTCTAATGCGTTTTATATAAATCATATGTGGGTCTTTTGGGGAGGGTTTACGGGTTCACGGATGTTATATATTTGTTCTTACACCGTTATTTTTGCTTTGAAATTCAAGATGGCGGCTTTTGATTTTGACGCATCACTGGACGAAAGTAGAACCCGCAGGAACACATCTTTTTCGCTTTGATCAAAATGTCGAGAATTTGAAACTATTCAAAATATAATGATCATATTATATTTGTGTTCAGTTACTTTGTTATCTTCAGTAGCAAATCTCTTGTATACATTTATGGAGGGTCATTTTAAATAAATTCCTTTAGCGGAAAGATCTATTTGCACCGAAGATACGACGGTGTTGATTCATTCATGCTAGAAACTGAAGTTTTTGTCTCTGTGTGGACATTGTCTTTCTCTCTGCCCATGCGCAGAGCAGTGGAAACTTGATATTTCCGGTACAATGCTCGTAAGCGTTGATGACCCGGTCACTCGACGTGTCTATTTACCTTTCATTCATCTTAACTGCGTTCACCTCAAACAGTTTATTTGAGCACGAAGCGATGCGATATATCATTCAGACTGTATGTCGTCACTGATGACACTGTTCTTTCTTTCTTTTCTTTTACTGTCATGGACGGAGATGGTCAGGGGAACGTTCCTGCTAAGTATTGTTTTGCCTTTGACTGCACATATTAAAAGCTGAAAAAAGGCTACACATTTTAATGAGACGAGAATATATCTACGCTTGATTATTCTAATATAATAAAGTACATATATAACTAAAAGAGTGAATGAATATTTTAGTAGCATGCGAATATAAAGGGTCGATATTGGTAACACATCAACATCTAAACTGGAAAATTAATGGGATCGGCCATGTGCAGAAGGTGCTTTTGACTGCGTATTTTCGAAGTAAAAGAGGTTCAAGATTTTTATGAGATCAAAAGAATATATGACAGTTTGGCGATTTTAATCAAATATAATATATATTTACCAAAAAACGTAATGCATGTTTTACTAGCATCCGGATATACATGTCCATATTTGTGACACATTTCCACCTGAAATGGAAAATTAAAACTCAATGTTCGTAACATACACTTTATATTTTTTGTTTAATGCTAGTTTTCCTTTTTATTCGAAATGCACCATTTGTTCAGTTCATGTTGTAAAGGAAAACGCTTGCAATCTATCTGGTAACACGAAACTGGATTTTATTTGTCAACCTCCGACGGTGGGAAGATTAGACACGAGGTCGCGAAATTAAGATTTCAAAAGCCAGCACCCTAGCAGAAGAGCACTGTGGCCGAACAAAAATTGCATGGACAGCCCCGTCGGCATTTCACCGTAAAGACGCATCAGGCGCTTATCAATAAACTAATCCTTTTCTCAAATGACGAGAAGGTAAAATCTGAGAGGGTGGATACGATAGAACTGCACAGAACCATACTTCAACCCGGCAAAGAACAAGGCTACACCAGCACAGCATACCGAATTCTCTGTTGGTCTGATTTTAGTATGGAATAGCCATCCCGGGGGGTAATACGAAACTGGATCCTTCACAGTCTCCCATCAATAGTATGTAAGGTATTTCGACTGGTCAGTGTATATTCTTCCCGTCATTTTCCGTTCCCTTCGGCGCTGTTACATTTTCAGTTTAATGCTTATTTCTAGTTTTGCGTGTTTGTACAGACTGTCGGTCGGACATCTGTAATTGGTTTGTACCTGGTCGGCACCTTCTGGGGATGAAGTGTGGTTTGATGTGATTTTCGTACACATATTTACATACCCACACCCACCTCATGCCGAGTGAGGATGTCTCATGAAACGTGACAACATCGCATGTCTTGTCTTGTTTAAGGCGAAAGCTGAGGAGAGACTGTTTCAGTTCTTGGTTTAGTTTGGTTTGTTTTCTTTTACGGTATATCGACCTTATATGAGTCATTTAATGCCGAAACGTTTATGTTTTATGTTTATGTATTTTAATATCATTTTTGGTGTTTGGTTTGGTTGTTTTGCTGAATATCAACGTCTTTCTGGTTATCTAATGCCGAATCTGGTCATTTTGGTAAAAGTTTTAATGCTTCAAGTTCGTTATATGTTTAAGTATTTATTCATGGTGTTCGGTGTTTTATAACAAAAAAACATGTCAAATCTCATCCCCACTCCCATCCAATAACAAACCTTATCTACGATTTTTGTCAAATTTGATAACAAGTTATAAATTTTCTACTCTGATATCCGCTAGTATAAAAAGTATATTTTTTGTTAATATTTCCTAAACATGGCACAAGACCACAACAGCAATTCACGCTTCAAGTCTAATACAAAGAGAACAACAACAATAAAATAGAAGATCCACGTTAACATTCAATAGATTAAATAAAAAAAGTTATAGTCGCCAGCCACGGTTTGAGAGAAAATACGGACGATTAACATTGTATTCCCTTTTATTTGGTCGAAACTTCTTTCTCTTCACGTCTTTATATGAAACTAGCGGAACCCGTCGCCCGGCGTTGCGCGGGAGAAAGTACTACCTATTGAATAAAAAAGAAACCGCCTATTGTTCTCCCCCCCATCTCTACCGTGTTGGTGAATGTTTTAAATTTAAAAAAAAGAAAAGAAAATGGTTTAGAGAAGAATGGGACCGAACGCCGATACTGGCGATAATGAAACCTCCCTTCTTAACCATTGCGCCACAGTTCCTACTTGAAAAATGCATGTGAAAATATGCCACTTAAGGTAAGCTTGTTTACTGGCAGCTTCTGGCAGCGAAAAATAAAGTTCAACAATGACACGGTTTATGTCATTTATTTGGGAAGGGTTAAAGGTGTATGATTTTGAAAATATAAATGTGTCGAGGTCTAACAGCATCTTGGCGGCTATTGAATTAAGTAGGAAGTCGATTTAATGAAGGAATTGTAGCCGCCATATTTGAAGAATAAATGTTGCAAGAACTGTGTTCGTTAATGTCATTCGCTTCATTCCGGAATGAATGTAAATGTGGAAATCATAGTTAGAAATAGGAAAAACGTAATCTGATATTCGCGGAATATCATCGGATTCAACGGGAGCGGTCATTATTTGTTTGCGTATTGTTTTATATTATGTAGTAAATTAATACCAGGAATATAATAAATAAGGACGGACTGTTTTGTGAAAAGTAAACTGTGTTTATTACTTCCCGGTGTCGATGAGTGTAGTCACAGTACACAATTGTTAGGGGGAAAAGTCTTTGCTACCACCTATATGGAGTAGGTTTTTTCGGAGAGACGTTGATGGTGGGCCAAATGTAATATTGAGTCTTAGGTTGGAAAAAATAATAACAACTTTACTAAAACACTCTCGAGTGAATAAGTGTAGTATAGAGGTGAGTTTAGTAGCCTGTTTTGTATATGTTATTTTCCTATACTCCGAGAAGGTACAGGGGAAAAAACGTCTCTACTTTATATATTAGAAATTAACTTTTCCTTAGTATCAAACTATCATAACTATTCAGTGAATTCTACTCTCTGCCATGATTTATTCGTTCTACTACGAATGCTTCTTTGCATCCTTGTGTGCTCGCCGACTGTTTCTTGCAACATGAATACATTCAATGAAGCCAAAGGAAGCCCCAAACCTGCACATACTTTATATTTATGCACCCAAAAAATACTAATGGCAGCGAATGGCTTGCATGCATAAACAAATCATATCAAATAGTTAACTGTAATACCTTCAATTTCCGCTTTTATCTCAACAATGTATTCGACGCGTTCGAATGCAAAACGCGATACACGCCGTTTTCAAAATTGCAAAGCTATCACTATAAAAAGCGTTTTACTTCAACACTCTACCATACTCCCATATCATGTTTTGCATGATGTGATATCTAGATAATTTTTATTTATTTTCAGTTGAAATAAGCCGCGCGTGCATGGTCCCCTCTGTATGTGACTCGGTGTGGCGAGTGTAAAATGCAATGAATTTGGGCAATTTGGGGCATTTTTGACCCCCCTTTGACCCCCTGGGGGCGCGAACCAGGATTTTTCTGAAGTCAAGGATGCTCATTTTATATCCAGAACAATTGCCTCTACATTTTCAAGTTTCAGAAAAATTGAATGGATAGATAAAACGTTATCAGAGAAAAGGGTAATTTTTTGCCATTTTTGGGGCTTTTGACCTCCTGGGGGCGCGAACCAGATTTTTTTCCAAGATCAGCGATACTTATTTTCTATTAAACAAAATTGCCTCTACATTTTGGCCAAGTTTTAGTGAAATTGAATGGATGGATGAAATGTTATGGAGCAAAAAATGTCATTTTTTGCTATTTCGGAGATTTTTTACCCCCTGGGGGGCTAACCAGATTTTTTTTCAAAAATCGGAGAATGTCACTTTCTAAACTGACAAAAGTTACAACTTCATGCAAAATTTCAGAGAAATTCAATGGATGGTTGCGGGGAAAAATCCGGACGGACGGACGGACATACCTTCAAAACATAATCCCCCGATTTATAAAATCGGGGGACCAATAATATTTTAGTATAAGTCTACAATTTATGTGTCCGTCTTTTTATTGTTTACTTCCTTAATTTAAAGAAATTCGATCTATCGCGTTTTCCATTCGAACTCTTCATTTCTGTCTTTCATAAAAAAAAAAGAATAATTACGTTATCTCATTATTTACAGCAATGACCGCGATTAACACGAAACGATATACACAGGCGTGTTGTCGCTTGTCCTCCATAATTTACTTGTTCTCTCAAAGGACAAAATTGAAAAACTAATTTTAATCTTATTTTAATTAATGTCCTAAAAATAATATGTTTCAGTCGTTGTGTTATGTACTTTTTCATTGTGTCTTTTTAACACGTTTTTTTTACTGTTGTTTATAAACTTTAGAAGTAGTTTTGTCTAGTCGTGTTATCCTCTATTGTTGTCTGTTGCGTATTAGCCATAAATGTCTCCGTGTGGAAGATAGTGGTCAGCGGCTCCAAATCGATATATGTTGCGCTGTTCTCCTGACTGCTGCTCGTAGATATTTAATTGACTTCGATGTAAAAGGGAAGTATGCAATGGAGTAACTATACGTGCTGTTACCAGCTGCGTCTGTATAGCTCTAGAATGCAAACCAGTCACGGGGGTGAACATTCAAATCATCAAATATATGTATGCGACTTTTGTCGATCTTGGTTAGATTTGAAACCCGTCCATTTTGGAATCTCACGAATTAATATGTTGTTTTTGTTTCCTCACTCCATCTCACCATTTGCAGGTTCACACGTGGCCACTTCTTTGGGATGGAACACTCAATGCCAAAGCTGTGAAGTGCTAAAGCATTTACTTTCAATGGTTTCAGGATCACCAGGCGTGGATTAAACTCTTCCAATTAGGCGTATTTCTCCACATTAAAACCGTCAGTGATGAGAGGTTTGCGCGTCTACACTCGTTTAATTTCTGTATGACGTCACATTCACCCAAGTCTTTGATCAAGCCTAGGGGTTTGAAACGTTATCTGTCTTATAGCGAAAGCGGTAGTGACATATGAAAGGAAGTACGTAGCGAAAGCGGTAGTGACATATGAAAGGAAGTACGTAGCGAAAGCGGTAGTGACATATGAAAGGAAGTACGTAGCGAAAGCGGTAGTGACATATGAAAGGAAGTACGTAGCGAAAGCGGTAATGACATATGAAAGGAAGTACGTAACGAAAGCGGTAGTGACATATGAAAGGAAGTACGTAGCGAAAGTGGTAGTGACATATGAAAGGAAGTACGTAACGAAAGCGGTAGTGACATATGAAAGGAAGTACGTAACGAAAGCGGTAGTTACATATGAAAGGAAGTACGTAGCGAAAGCGGTAGTGACATATGAAAGGAAGTACGTAGCGAAAGCGGTAGTGACATATGAAAGGAAGTACGTAACGAAAGCGGTAGTGACATATGAAAGGAAGTACGTAACGAAAGCGGTAGTGACATATGAAAGGAAGTACGTAGCGAAAGCGGTAGTGACATATGAAAGGAAGTACGTAGCGAAAGCGGTAGTGACATATGAAAGGAAGTACGTAGCGAAAGTGGTAGTGACATATGAAAGGAAGTACGTAGCGAAAGTGGTAGTGACATATGAAAGGAAGTACGTAGCGAAAGCGGTAGTGACATATGAAAGGAAGTACGTAGCGAAAGTGGTAGTGACATATGAAAGGAAGTACGTAACGAAAGCGGTAGTGACATATGAAAGGAAGTACGTAACGAAAGCGGTAGTGACATATGAAAGGAAGTACGTAGCGAAAGCGGTAGTGACATATGAAAGGAAGTACGTAGCGAAAGCGGTAGTGACATATGAAAGGAAGTACGTAGCGAAAGTGGTAGTGACATATGAAAGGAAGTACGTAACGAAAGCGGTAATGACATATGAAAGGAAGTACGTAGCGAAAGTGGTAGTGACATATGAAAGGAAGTACGTAGCGAAAGCGGTAGTGACATATGAAAGGAAGTACGTAGCGAAAGTGGTAGTGACATATGAAAGGAAGTACGTAACGAAAGCGGTAATGACATATGAAAGGAAGTACGTAGCGAAAGTGGTAGTGACATATGAAAGGAAGTACGTAACGAAAGCGGTAATGACATATGAAAGGAAGTACGTAGCGAAAGTGGTAGTGACATATGAAAGGAAGTACGTAGCGAAAGTGGTAGTGACATATGAAAGGAAGTACGTAGCGAAAGCGGTAGTGACATATGAAAGGAAGTACGTAGCGAAAGCGGTAGTGACATATGAAAGGAAGTACGTAGCGAAAGTGGTAGTGACATATGAAAGGAAGTACGTAACGAAAGCGGTAATGACATATGAAAGGAAGTACGTAGCGAAAGTGGTAGGGACATATGAAAGGAAGTACGTAACGAAAGCGGTAGTGACATATGAAAGGAAGTACGTAGCGAAAGTGGTAGGGACATATGAAAGGAAGTACGTAACGAAAGCGGTAGTGACATATGAAAGGAAGTACGTAACGAAAGCGGTAGTGACATATGAAAGGAAGTACGTAACAAAAGCGGTAGTGACATATGAAAGGAAGTACGTAGCGAAAGTGGTAGTGACATATGAAAGGAAGTACGTAGCGAAAGTGGTAGTGACATATGAAAGGAAGTACGTAGCGAATAGAAGAAAACTGGTCACGTCTCTTTGTTTTTGTCTGCGCCACAAAACAGACTATTTCTCTCTCTCTCTCTCTTTCTCTCTCTCTCTCTTTCGTTCTCTCTCTCTCTCTCGTACGGTTGGATAGACTAAGACTGTAGAGTAAGACTGTGTTATAAAACTAGACTAAAATTTATTAAAGGCAAAGGGATAATGGCTGTTGTTATTATACGAAAAAATTATTAAAACTCTCCTACGAAAAAACGGATAGAGAGGTACACGGTCTATACATTCACTACTACGACTTATTCTTCTTTTTCATCCACTGGTCACTGTTACTACTATTACTACTAAAAATGTCAACATGGTAGAGGTAGTGACAACACATGGCAGGCACGCTGGCCATATCTGTACATGACGAATAGTCGTCCTCTAAGTTAAAATACTACCTAATGTTAAATAAATTGCTGTAAAAAGTGCCAAGTGGTTTCGCAAGTATTGTATAGCCAGAACAGAATAAATAAATAAATAAATACAACCAAACTCGTTTGGTGACTGTGAGCGTGTGTACAGTAACTGGTATTGATCGCCTCAAATTTTCTTATATCATTTGGAACTTTGACTACGATAATTAGATTCGAAAATATCTCGAGAAATGCCAATTACCAATTCGTAAAAATTAGAACTATCTACTGAGAAGCTGACATTTATAAAGTATAGTTTAAGGTAAATTGATACTTGAGTAGACACACACACACACACACACACACACACGCATATATATATATATATATACAGGGTGGGCAAAAATAAGAGTTCTATTTTTAAAAATTCATAACTTTTTTATTTATTGATTTTTTTTTTTTTTTTAGAATAAGTAAAGGACCCCTTCCGAAGCAAGCATGAGCCGTATTAGCCCTAAGGAACGTACCCTCATTTAGAAAACATTATTTTTGCTTAAAAAACTCAAAACAGTGTAAAAAACAATACTTTAGTTTTTGTAAGTTTTAAGAAGTGTTTTTCGGCTAAAATTTGTTTTGTTTATTTCAAAAAATCTCGGAAGGGTCAGTCTACACACACATAAGGTTTGGTGAGTTTAACTTTTATTTTGTGGAAGTTATTCAAATTCAAGTTATTCAAATTTAAAGATAGGACCCTTATTTTGGCCCACCCTGTATATATATATATATATATATATATATATATATATATATATATATATATATATATATATATATATATATGTGTATATATATATATATATAAAGAGAGAGAGACAGAGAGATACAGAGGAGGGAGAAAGAGAGATATACAGATGGAGGGAGAAAGAGAGAGAGATTAATTTGAGACAGGCAGAAACGAGATTGAATATTTTGATAGAATTGACAAATTAGTATTAATTATTTAAACGACATAAATATTAAATGTCTCAAAGATCGTTTCTATAGAGCTGTTGTTGTTGCTATCGTTATTATTACTGGTCGAATAGAGTGATTACACACATCTTTCTTTGTGAAAAACTACGTTATTCATTCCATACGATATTTCAGTATATTGTAGCTTTATTTAAGTTTAATGTAAAATAAATTTGCATATACTTTTTGGTCTTTTCTGAATTACTGACCATGCTCCATGTTTAGCTTCAGTGACGTAGCTATAACTGCGGCGTGTCAGATCGCAACGAACGGTTCAGACAATGAAATCAGTTTAACGTGGGGAGAAGTCCAGCTTTCTCTAGGGGGCATTCTGGAAGGTTATAAAAATAACCGAGATCGAACCCGTCGGCATTCTCCGGCAGAGTCGTCTCAACCGACAGGGAATAATAAACCAATAAATAAACAAATCCCCGTCCCACAATAGGAAGTAATGCCTGGAAGGATAGTTTCCTAGAACGAAACGGAATCATACTTTATTCCGAAAAAAAGAGTTGGTCTTAGAACGAGTTAGTCATTAGTATCAGACCCGTCAAGGTTAACCCGTGTGCCAGATAAGTAATATTCATTGTAGTTTCAATTTCGTAGCCGGTTCTCCGCTTCCGATTCCCGTAAGACCGCTTCAACATGCAACACTTGTTATTTCCATATGGTTACCCATATAAGTACTAACCATGCTTAACGTCGCTACAGAGTACATAAATGTTACCCTCACTAAATAATAATCTAACCATTACTTTTAATTGCATAAGGTATTTTACGTGAAACGACGAAAACAAAATATTTAAATTCTTCTCAATATTGATACTAATGTCGAAGAGAATTTAAATATTTTATTTTCGAAGATTCATATAATATACATTTTAAGTTTTGAATATGAATCTTTCGTAGAAGACATTACAATAAAAATTCAATTTGCAAAACATAGCACCACCAATCACGCGCAGTGAACGCACAGGCTCTTGATCTCTTTTTCTTCTCATGCGTCAGGTTAAGATAAGCGTTATATAGGGGGAAGGTTGGAGTTAAGCTTAAGGCTATATTAAAGTTAGAGTTAGAGTTGGCTGTACAAAATGCAGAATAAAAACCACTGTGGAACGCATCGCGAAATTATGGACAGCTATCTGTGTAAGTTTATTTGGAGGCAAGGATGTAAATGGAAACATTTTTTTATGTGAATATTCAATGATATACATCGGTTCCATCCTTCTGAGTAAGGAATATAACTTTTCGGGGCAACTCCCCGTATTTTGTCTGTTTTAGTGGAAGCGGGGAGTATGTTTTTGGCGTGGCTCTTTTACAAAAGTTCCAAAAATAGATTAGCATTCGCTTAAAGCTTATATACTCTGTAGATCATTATAACTAGTAAAAGCATATGCGAGCTGGGGCCGTATACGTTTAATAGCATGGTGCTTATACGTATTGGATGTTTGGTGTGAATTTTCCTATTTGCTGTTGATTTTCACACTCATCAAAACTTTCTATTTGCTTAAATTCATGCAGATGTCATACAAAAAAGAGAAAGACGATAAACTTGCATAAATTTGAATACCGTTGTGGAGGTGAGTGTATAGTTTACGCTCTGTTAGCAGAACCGCATAATAAACGATTTTACACGTAATATGTAAATGAAATATCGCACATTGGGCCTCCACAGACATTCTCACTCTATCTACACCATCTAATCTGATGTACAGGTGTATACTTAAAACATATATGCATAGACTATATATATATATATATATATATATATATATATATATATATATATATATATATATATATATATAAATGTATATGTCATTAGTATATGAATTACGTATATCTTGATTGCATATATCTGAAATACATATATATCAAAGAAAACAAAACATTTTTAATACAATTTATCTATTGTGTACCTAAAAAGCATAATATATATATATATATATATATATATATATATATATATATATATATATATATATATATATGCTCTTATTTGTATATATATGAATACATTTTTTTAAGATTGTACAGATAAAAGGGAAAAACGGATAGATCACGCAATATTATCAAATCAACTCATATGATAATATGAATAGTTCATCTTTATAATCAAAACTGGCATCTGGAATAACGTAGGTCGGGGTACTTTTTTTACTATGGATTCACCACTTATCAAGGCCCAATATCTACTCAAGGATAATAATTAATGATGATTGTCAAGTTGACGGTGAGACAACACCGTGATGATTGGTAACGATGGTAGCAGTTTTGATAATATTTAATTACTCAGGAAAACGGTTTAACAAGAATTGGATTACATAGAACTTGAAAACGACAATGTTGTAGTCAGCTGGGAACAAGCCCTACAATAGTAAGTTCCACAGACGAGTAGTTTTAAGAAAGAAACTTTGCTCATGGAAGTTTCGTTTTATTTTAGGCAAACAGTGGGAGAAAGAGAAATTATTGACAGTGATTGTGGCTAGACGAGTTTTTGGAGGTGGGCATAGAATGGAGCTGAACCGAGCATCTACCATGCTAATAATGACAGAGTAGAGAAAGATTAGCAACGTCTCTTCTGTGAGAAAGAGCTAATTAGGAGGAGAAGAGGATATCGCCCAATAGATTTGGAAGTCAGATTTGTACTCTGTCAAGGCAGGAAAATGTGGTAACAGTATTCCATCTATGGACGAATTTGGCCTTTATGTCGAAAATAAATCAACAAAGTGCTCGATCGTTAGAATGCAAGGGGTAAAGTAAAAACTATTAATTTAAAATCTATACATTATATTTTTCAGAGACGTAGCAGATCTTTGGCGAATCACAGAATAATAACAGTTAGAAAAAATAGAAGCCGATGTGTCATCTGAAATGAATGAAAATGTGTTATTTTTCAAATGACATAGAAAATATCGTGCAACAGATGAAAAAAAGAAGAGAGAAAGAAGAGAGACAATGGCAGAAGAGAAAGAATAGAATCTAATGTTATTTGAAAATTTATGAAATGACATTTGAATTTTAGAAGAGGAGTACGAGAATGAAACCTAAGAAAAAAGGAAAATAATGTCAGAGAAGCGTAAAAAAGAGAAATCTTACGCGGTGATGAGAATTACACATGAGGTTAGAAAGAGGGAAACAAAGCCAGGCTTATGGAACATATTCATTTTTACTGTAAATGTGAAAATAGTGACATTAAAGTAAAGAGAACGATAGTGTGTTCAATATTAAAATTAAACTATATGTTTGTGGTAGAAACCTATTCGTTGTTTAATAGCTTTTTCCCGTAAATTAATGAAGCTTAACGCAAAGGAAAATAGTTGAAAGTATGGAAGAATGAAATAGAAAAATCACTTTCAAAATATATATGCAAGACAATTATTTAACCAATTCATTCAAATTGATGTTATTTACTTGACGTATCATTTCAGCTAAATTTCGTTTGATGTTGTAGAAACGTATTTTAGTAGTCTGTTTCGATTAGAATGTGCTAGAAGACTCAGTAGATTGGCGAATTCTTCTGTCATGAAAAATCAATGAAATCGATCCAGTTGTACTTGTTTCAAACGCTTTCTAATCATTAGATGTCAAGGAATAGATGCCGCATGAATTTATGGGAACTCACATTGGTCGATGAAATAAAACAATTAAATGACCCCCCCCCTGTGATCACTTCTACTTGAACGATCTGAACATCGATTAATCCTAGATTTGTTATAAAAAATGGCACACGTCAATGGGTAGAGTATAATTGTCGATTCATACCTATCTCAACGATATTAATGCGTTATTAACATTGAAAAAAAACCTAGAACAGAGCTAAACCCATCATAACGATTCCAGAGTCTGAGACCGTATCCATTAGCTCAATCATGCATACCTGATAGAAATTAGAGCATCGTGTTTAGGACCGCTTTCAAGAAATCACTGCAAACAAAAGCAACATACAAACTCAGTCATTAAATGTCGAAACATGATGTAAAATGACAGGAACGACGTGGATTAGAAAACAGTGAAAGCGGTAGTGACGTAAGAAAGGAAGTACGCGTCGAAAAGACGAAGAGGGTCAGCTTTTTAGGGGTTCTCTATGTAGCGGAACAGAATAAGGTTTCTTCTCCTCTCCCGTACGAAGAACGATGACGAAGACTAAGACTGTGTCCTGCTAATAATGCGCAATAAAACTAACTTAAAATGATTAAACGCAAAGCGATAGTGTGTGTCGGTAAGAAAGAGAAAAAGAGAGATGGACGACCTCTACACTCACTACTATATATATATATATATATATATATATATATATATATATATATATACAGAGAGATAGAGAGAAAGAGAGAGAGTAAACTTTTCATAAGCTGTTATATATCAGATATACATGTATGGATTTAAAATGTATTGTATTTTTATAAAACGGAAAAGTATCAGTTTTTATTGAAAGTTTAAAAAATACATAAACTTATACAAGAAATAAATCTGATTAACAACAGACAAAGAATGTCTGTGGATTTTCATGAGTCGATGTTCTCTAATATAAACATTGATAAGAAACACCTATGGTGAAATATGCAAATCTATTGGAAATTATTTAATCTGATATTCACGTCAGCAAGTTATTTTTGTTATCTTGAGCAAGAAAAGAAATGTTTTAAGTGCAAAATTATTAATACATAAAACTAGAAAATCAACGGCTGTTTATCCACCGACTTCTCTCTCTTCTTACCGTAGAAATACTTGTCGGATAAATATATATATTTTTAATAAATAAGACGAATATTTTCATATCTTAGTTTGTATATATACTGTAACAATTTAAATAATTTTGAAATAAATAATTTACTTATACAAAAATGTAACAGATCTATTAAAATAAGAATAATGCAAAGAATATTTTGTAAAACTGTTTAAGTGGAGGGGGACAACAACATTCTATTTATGGCCGTTGGTTTCATTTCGAAATGGGTAAAATTCAAATTTTTGCCAAGTAGCGAATTTAGGTATTTCTCATTTTTTTTTAAATTTCTGTCTTTGACGATCGGACTATCACGCTTTTTACAAGGTTCTGAAAAGTGATGACGAACGTACTAACACGAAATGCCTTAGGGTATTTGTATATAGATAATTGAAAAAGCAGGGAAATTATATAAACTAGTGGGACTCAGTGTTGAGTTTTTCATGGAAATTATATTTTTTAAAGTGTGCGGCGGCCATTGTGACATCTTTGTTTTTTTTTTTGCTAGGAGCAAATTGTAGAATCTTTTCTAATACTACACTTCATATGTTCTCTCTTCGGTCATTGTAGTAGAAATCTTTCTAGACAGAGCCAATTTTTATTTTTGTCTCAATCCAGTGCCCCTTTCCTGGAACCTGGAAACTGTTCCCTCCTCGAGACGGGGGGGGGGCAAATAAATAGGGGCCACTAAGAAAATTAATATTTGCATATTTTTTACAAAATAGACTCTAAAATAAAATAAAATAAAACGTAATATATATGTTTGAGCCAATGAGAAACGCTAAAATATTTCCATCAAAAGCATAAAAAGAATTTGTTAAATATTTGGCGCCAAGCCGCTGAGAGCCTCATAGGCCCCCTTTTATTTTGTCCTCTCCCCCTCCTTTTTTACCCCGACTTTTATTTTATAATTCCCATTCCCGACCCCAATTAGGTGACTGATCTGTTGTTTTGTCAGAGATGCAGGTCTGCTTTCGTAATTTCGAAAGAGGTGTCAGAATAAAGCTTTCATGACCTGCATCGCCTTTTTTCGACTGGCAAAACTACTTATCGGCCACATTCTTTAGTGGGAGGTACTTATACTAACACTTAATTTTATTTATTTTATCATAGTATATATATATATATATATAATTTTATTCCATCACTTCCCATTTCATGTATATATTTTGTCATTTTTGGGTTTTATGTAGGTAAATCATGGAGTAAATTTTTTTTGGTGATTGTGACTAGTTAAGTTAAGAATGTTAGTTAAGTCAACATTTTCCCAATCCCCCTTTTCGGCCTCGTGCCACATTTTGAATTTTTTTTCAAATAAATATATAGCCGCTGAGAGCCTTTTATCCGACTATATAAGATATAAATATAGCTTCTTTTCACTCCAGATTCATGTTTAACATTTAGACAAACACACAGACACACTCGCGTTAAATAACAACTACTTCCAACAACTTGGCAGAAAAATACACATACGCTGAACTGTTCATGCTCACACAATCAGTAGGAATCTGTCAGTTGCTAAGTTTATTTCAACCGAAATATGTTGGACTCAACTCAATCGTCGTATGAACATTTAACCCCTCTATACTATTACTTTCTGATGTTTCTAAATAAATGTATATATTTTTATTTTACAAATAGGGTTCGAAATATACGTCATGTAAGTATTTTCTTCTCGAAAACGTCAAAATAGTAAAGTACTTTTTAAAGTGTTAGTATTGTTTTTTAGTAGTATACTTTGCATTTCTTGTTATCGCTTGTTTTTGTATTGTTTTATTGAATTCAATCATTCACTTCAACGCGCAATGGGAACACTTTACCCTTTTTTCTAATTGTAATAGTATATATATATATATATATATATATATATATATTGAAGTAAAATCGGTTTCTTTCTCAATTTTTGTCATCAATAACTTTCTTCCTATTAAATCAATATTTTATTCTTGGTGGATGTGTGCAGCAAGTTGCGAACAATAAAAAAAATAATTCGATTCCATTTAGAATATATTGTGTCCGGCTCAGAATTATTTTAAACGAAAGTCATCTAAAAAAGACACGTAAGTCTGTATGCCGCAATAGAGTATTATCTACGTTTCTTTGAAAAATACATAATATTTTGGAAAAGAAAACAACATAGATAAAACCAAAACGCAAAGCAAAATTACAGTAAAAATCACTATCGTAAAACCAAAACGCAAAGCAATTCTTAAGTAAAAACACTATCGTAAAACGCCGGATATTTACAAGTAATAATTAATGATAACCTTTGCATTTGTAGAGCTGAGATCTGTTGTCTATTTGACACCATTTTCTTCTACAAATTTTGGTTCATAAATTTCTCAGCTAAACTGTTGGGATTAAAATAATCCTGAAAATAAAGTTCAATTCTCCCACGTGAGAATGGGGTAACAATGTGCAGATAAAATCATCAAAAGAGAGATATAGGACGGAAGTCTGAGAGAAGGAACACAAAACACAAGAATGTAATTTCATAGCAATTTTAGTAAGAAAAAGATAGATGGGGTCATAGAATATTTACAGAGTTTTAAAAAGTTAAGTTAGGCATTGGTGAATTTGATAGAGAGTTTGTGAAAATGTGGTTCGCGTGAACTTATCTGTATAGAGTTCTGGTAACGGCGGGAGGTCATTCTCTGTGACTGCCGTCTTGGGCGTAATCACTGAGAATGCCAGCCGATGTATTTGTGCCTTGAGCGGGGTCGTCGAAAAAGAGGCAAGGATGTCGTGTGCAAGGGTTTTTAAAGGCTGGCTCACGTGACACCTTAGGAAAAAGGGGTTGCAATGTCTGACAGCCAATCCGTGAGGCCCTTAAGGGACATGGCAACAGCCAATCAGTGAGGGGGGCTTTAATAAATTCAAAAAAAAACCTTTGTAATTACATAAAAAGATCAATTGTCGCCTGTTTCTTGTTTACGTATATGAAAATGTATTTATATAACTAGTCAAGTTTGTCGATAAAATACACTATTGTTTTCTATAGATTTTGGTTAATAACTTTCTTCGTTAATACATTTGCAATTCCATTACTTCAGTTGTCATGTGTTTTTGTTTACATGTATGATGAAAGCTTTATACATTCTACTACTTGATCAAGTGTATATATATATATCATGCCCCTTTGATCTAGCGCATGCTTATTGGAAGTGTTACGATAGTACTAATTAACTAAAGCAAGATAGATCAGTATTATTATATAGGTTGAGCATCTCACATGTAGATGGTTTTAAATGAGCAGGATAAAAATGATTGTCAGTTGTAGAGAATTTACTTGAAACCTGTTGACAGCAAAGAGACGTTATCCATATTTATAGAAAGCAATATACAATTTGTGCCGACACTACCTAAGACAAAAATGACACACTGTTTGTCTTTCGCATAATTTGCTGCTTTTCTCTGACTACATGCAGCTGAAAAGGCGAGCCTTTTGCAGATAGACTCTACCACAGACGACACACACGTGAAGGGGCTAAAATGTGTCTGTGGCGCTTCCACAGAGCACGCCTTCTGATCTAGTATTCAAGATCCATTTTTGAAAGCTCCCACAGGCATAAACGGCTTCCGTTTTTTACGTTTACCGTGCGATAATAATTTAATACATATTTATAAATATTATTCCCGAAACAGTTTTTCATGGTAAACAACTGATGATCCCTTAAAATAATGTTAGAAACTAACTAATATAATAACTGTAAAAAATAAATTGACTTACATGAGTGATTTTCCACTGGAAGACTTGAGACTATAAGTGTTTTTTATATATATATATATATTTTTTTTTATATAGTTTTAATGGTTGAGAAACTTCCGAGACTATATATATATAAATATATATATATATATATATATAAATATATATATATATATAAATATATATATATATAAATATATAAATATATATATAAATATATATATATATAAATATATATATATATAAATATATGTATACATTAATATATATACATAAATATATATATTTATTTATTTATATATATATATATATATATATAATTTGTTAGTTAGATAAACCAAACAGTAATAAAAAATCTATACACTTAGCATGACGATTCCCTGCGATGATAAACGCCATAATTGCCATGAATATTTTTCGTACTTTACTAATAAGCTCTACTCAAATATTGAGCACTTTTAAAATAAATGCTAAAAATCTATACACAATATAATACGATATCACCCTATAATATTAGATGTGTATGCATAAAATAATAAATTATATATATATCTATCTCTATCTCTCTCTCGCTCTCTCTCTCTCTCTATCTCTCTCTCTCTCTCTCTCTCTCTATATATATATATATATATATATATATATATATATATATCGAACTAAATAAATACGAAAGTTATTGATCCCACGATTCATAAAATCGGGGGACTTATGTTTTGAGACATGTCCGTCCGTCCGTCCGTTCGTCCGGATTTTTCTCCGCAACCATCCATTGAATTTCTGTAAAATTTTGCATAAAGTTTTAACTTTGGTCAGGTTAGAAAGTGACATTCTCCGATTTTTGAAAAAAACATCGGGTTAGCCCCCTAGCGGGTCAAAAGGCACGGAAATGGCAAAAAATGACATTTTTTGCCCCATAACTTTTCATCCATCCATTCAATTTCTCTGACACTTGGCCAAAATGTAGAGGCAATTGTTCCTAATAGAAAATAAGTATCACTGACCTTGGAAAATATCTGGTTCGCGCCCCCAGGGGGTCAAAAGCCTCCAAAATGGAAAAAAATGACCCTTTTCTCCCATAACGTTTGATCCATCCATTCAATTTTTCTGAAACTAGGCAAAAATGTAGAGGCAATTGTTCTGGATATAAAATGATCATCTTTGACCTCAGGAAAATTCTGGTTCCCGCCGCCAGGGGGACAAAGGGGGGGTCAAAAATGCCCCAAATTACCCAAATTTATTGCATTTTACACTCGCCACATCGAGTCACATACAGAGGGGGCCACGCACGCGCCTTGTTTATTTATCACTCCTATATTATCATCGAAGCGGGGCACTGTTATCTAAATCAATAATATAACACAATGATTTGAAATGCGGTATATATAGTACCGATTAAAGACGTTCTTAGATCTGTCTAATTTATATAATTGTTTTTAAAACCGTCTATGATAAATTAATATTTACTGTTATTCTTTTTAAATTCATTGTGCTATGTTTCCTATATGCCTGCATTATAGATTGTTATTTACCTTTAAAACGCCCAAAACTAAGCATTAATAAAATTGGATGCCCCAAATTAAATAAATACATAAAAAAATAAAAAATAAAGAAAAGTTACAGATTATTTTACAAATGGACAAATGGAATTAAAATATTACGTCATACATCAGCATAAAAAAATCATGATGCCCGCCCAACTGGAAAAAACAATTGTTCAAGTAATAACTGAAACTTCTTTTTTACTATATATTCACTAATTTTTTAAAGAATCTACAAGTTCCTTCTTAATATAAGTACATTTTATTACTTTGAAATTTCTGGATGTAAGAAACTGGAACTGTTCTAATTGAATATCGAAAAAAAAAACAAATCTTTGGTCAAACTTGTATAATAATTATTTTTATATATAGCTTATATATATTTTTAACGATATATATTTTCTGTTTAAATTGTAAGTTTTTTATTTAAAGTTTTCTTATATTAATTAAAGTCATTAATTAAAAAAAAAGAATAAATTCCAATAACCTCTCTTAAAATAATCATTATCAAGGGAGATAATTTAAAAGAAAACCAATACGTCATAGCTAGCTGGCTATATACCCTAATGCGACATAAGAGTTCACAAAGAGGGGTGGGTTACTGCCCCCCTTTCTCTCTCTCCTTCTCTCACTGGTGGGCTTTTTAAAACAAAAAAAATAATAATAGGTTGTTGTCCTCGGTTAGAAAGCATTGTTTATATGGAAATATTAGTTATTAAAAATAACAAGCAATTTGAACGCCATACAATGCATTTTAGTTTTATTAACTTTTTTTTTTTTTCAATTGAATTTTCGAAGATATACTTCTTCATCAGAATTAAATAAAGATATATAAAAATACCTTTCATTTTTTTTTCTTTTAGATCTCATCTTGTTTTTTTTGGTGTTATCAGTTCGATTTAAATGAACGAATGAGAGTCTTTTTTTTTTCGGACCGCACATGGCGGTGCGATTTGAATAATAGGTTGAATAAAATAATATTTAGCGTCGTTCCCACTCTCTCTTATTCATCTGTTCTCTCTCACACACCCTCTCCTCCTTCCGCTTTCTCTAGCCGTGCCAATTTTTAAATATTATATTTAAGCACGGGTTTACGAGATCAGATAGCAAACATATACATATGTATAGTCTTAAATACAAACATCTTCACTTAAAATACATCGAATTTTCTGTTTAAATTGTAATTTTTTATTCAAAGATTTCTTTCCATTAATAAATCCTGTTATCAACATTTCCCCCCCCCCGCAAATAAATAAACAAATAAAAGAAGCCATGATGGCCTTTCTTGATTAACATTTATTTTATTTTTGTTCGATTTACGTGACGTCAAAGAGTTGGGGGGTTTCTGACTATTCTATCAACAGTAGTCTGAAATACTTTTTTATTTATGATGTAAGCGTGACACACGAACACGCATGCTATCGTATCACTATATAGATAAATCGGACATTATATGTAGACGTTTCAAAAGTCTTTAACAGATCACGTGAACAGGAACCACGCATGTTAGCTTAGAAAGCTTTTATCATTTCATTTAAAGGTGCACATCTAGAAAAGTGTATATATATATATATATATATATATATATATATATATACAGGTATATATGTGCATATTTATGCACATATGTATAAAAGCCATGCGATATGATTAAACTCCGTTGTGACCTTAATAGAGTGTTGAAAAGTTGTAAAATCCCCAAAGGCAATCAAGTCGAAAATCCATTCGGATCGATGCCAAACAGCTGAATTGGTATAGAATTTCTAGACATGAAATGAAGAAAACAGGAGACAATTTCCACGGATCTTTCATTGGAAACACGCCAAGTTACTACGTGGGATACAATGAGATAGTCCTAAACGGAAAGACAGTATTTACTTCCTTCCTCAACACTAACATATTGGATGAAGGAAAGTGAGAAAAAATAAGAAAGAAATTGTTTTCCTATGTCTTAACCCAAACGGATTTAACAAAGGAAGGAAAAAAGAAAGAAAAAAGGAAACTTCTTTTTTCTCCAGCTAGACTGATTGAAATGAGATAAGGGCTTTACCTATTTTTTATGAAGACGAACAGGTAGGAAAAAGAAAGAGAAACAAAATAGTGTTTAATTGTTCTCGACATTAACTAAATGAAAGAAAGAAGTGTCTATACTTCTCTCTCAACACTAACGTATTGAATAGAAAAATGAAAAGAAACATATTTAATTAACTGATTAAAAAAAAACGAAAATGAAGCCTTCATTACTTTGTGAACATAAACTGATTCAATCAAAGAAATACATTTGTAAACAATCGCTTCTTTCCGAACAATACCTGATTGAATGAAGCACAGACATGTTAACAGTAGCAAAAAGGGTATCATATTCTCCCTCGACACTAACTTATTGAATAGAAAAATGAAAGCAACACATTTAATTCTTTTTCAATGCTAAGTGATTTTTAAAAAAGAAAATGAAGCCTTCATTACTTTGTGAACACAAACTGATTCAATCAAAGAAATACATTTGTAAAAAAATCGCTTCTTTCTCAACAATACCTGATTGAATGAAGCACAGACATGTTAACAGTAGCAAAAAGGGTAGCATATTCTCCCTCGACACTAAATGGGTGGTAACAAATTGAAAAGAAAGATTGAGTGAATAGCATGAAAGAACTAACTGAATAAAAGAAAGAAATAATAAAAGTAAACAAATTATTTCCTTTTTTCTCACCATTGATTGAATAAATGAAAGGAAGAAAGAAGATCTTTCATTTTTCTCAAAACGATTGAATGAAAGAAGAAAAGAAAAGTGTTTCCTTTTTCTTAATATTACCGGAATAGCCAAGAAAAATCTTAAATTATCTGAGCAAAGTAGAGAACGAACGAATGAAAGAAAGAAACAGATTAAATGAAAGAAAGAAAGAAAAATCTTAATATTTTTTACGGAGGGCGTACACTCATATTCTCTATAAGAATTGTGCTTCCCTCTCCCTTAAATAGCAAGACCGTTTAGCTGCTAATACGCCTATGCTACATCAAAGGCGGATAATCAATCAAAAATCGACGCAGTATTAGTACGAATACAGCTTTCTCTGTGTATGTAAAAAATGGCACGCGTCAAGTGATTCTCCTAAATTCATGTAATTACATTTTTTTTAACTTAAACCAAAATTTGTAAAAGAAAATGTGTAACAAAAACAACAATGGGACACAATTATTTTTTTTATTAAATAAAATATTTTTTTTATTGAAAAATACGGTTACAATTAATTTTATTCCAAACCAGATGTACTTACTCAGGGTTCTCAGGAGTATTTTTTATTTTCATTTTGGATTCGATTTTTTCTAAACTATGTTATTGTTGTACCAAATTATTATTTTTATTTAAATAGGATTTTGAAAGTTACATTTAATTATTATGTTATTATTGAGGTCATTAACACATCAATTAATTAAAACAAATTGTTATGAAACTATAACTAACTGTTGTTAATGTAATGTTGTTTTAAACTCTATTTATCAAATTATTGAATCTAAGTAGCTACCAAAATTTGCAATCATTTACTTTATGAAGATTTCCTAATGAATTTTAAAGTCAGAAATGGATTTCTATTCGATATGTAAAAAGCTTGAAAATTCCTTAAAAATGTTGAAAGGTCACGAAGTAATGCATTCCTTTTTTCAACAATTAAGAAAATATTAAAATGGCTGATTTGTTTGCGAAAAAAAGAGAAATTACTTTTAGGGGATTACATTTCGTTATTAAATTATCTTTTTTCAAATAGAACTGATTTGAAGTTCGTTTTAATACTTTACGCTTCTTCAGTTTATTAATAACTAGCGAGTAGCCGTCGCCCAGCGTTGCCCGGCACAAAATAAAATTTAGAAACTACCGAAAATGCTTACCTCGAATTGTAACAAAAATACAAATTGCCACAGTGCAGAAGGATATCTCTAGTGTAGAATGCTATTCTTTTCACTGACCGCTCCTACAGAATTAAAACCGAACAGAACCAAACAGACTTTTGCCGAACTAAAATTAAAACATAAAATATCCAAAAATACAGAAAAAATAAAAAAAACAACAAAAAAAAACAGTTCGGTTCAAATATTTTAGAAGTATAAAATGATTTTGTTTTTTTTGTAAATAAATAAAACGTAGAATTATTTGGATATTTTTATTCTTAAGTCTCGGTTTTGTTTTGTTTATAAGCAAATTGTTATTGTAATTTTGCTTTTAATTTAAGTTTAGTTACATAAAAATTAAAATGATTGCTGGCTGGCGTGTTATCAGCAATTGAATGGTGTGGAAATGAACACGGCAGGTCGTTTTACGCTGCAAGTATTTGGAAAAAGATTTTTAACCGTCAAATCAAATGGTCTTGTAGCCGCCATGTTGAATCACGTCTATTAAATGTTTGCGTAATGTATTGTATGATGTATATAATTAATAGCAGCTGAATAATAAATACTAAGGGAGTACGTTGCTTAAATGTAGACGTTGTTTATCAGTTTCCTGTGTAGGTGGGGAGAGTGCCAGTAGTAAAGTGTTAGAGGGAAAATATTTTTACTACCACCTCTATAGAGTATGTTTTTGGGAGAGTCTAGGGTAGTGGGCTACAAGTAACATTTAGTGTTAGTTGAAGAAAATAAACATAAATTTAGTATAACACACTCGAGTTAATAATCTTAATATACTGGTGAGTTTATTAGCCTGTGATGCCTGTGGTTATTTACTGACTCTTGCCGAAAGTACAGGGGAGAAACATCTTTACTTTATATAGAAGATAAATAATCAATTAATAGAAAATAAAAAAGTAATATGTAAGCCACATAGAGACAGAAAACACACTAAGATACATAGACAGACACACGAAAAATGGTAAAAAATGTATTAATATAGATATAAAGCTAAACGTACTCTTCGTATTAAATTAAATTCTTACATTTCATAGGATTTGGATTTTTGAAAAACTTTATTTCAATCAAGAAAGTGTTTTTAATAGAAATCGCTCCAGCCCAGACATGAAGCCACTTGATGTAAGGAGCTTACAAAAATGAAATATGATTATCGCAAAGACAGGAGATGCTTACAGGCCTTAGTCTTGAAAACACCAAGGTTATATGTAGGGGAAAACAGTAAGTGGGAAATAAGTTCCACAAACCTGCACTTCTTGAACAGAACGATTAGAATAAGAAACTGTATTACAATGAGGTATCAAAACAGTGTATTGATGTAGACGACTAGACCAACGAGTATAACGAGCTCGAATAAAGGAAGCATATAATAGATCACACAATTCTGAAAAACATATCCCATAATATTATTTATATAAAAGACTTAAACTAGCAACATCACGTATTGAAGGGAGAGGGTACCGATAGAAGAAAGGCTGGGGCCCATCAAATTACAGATACGTTTTCTAACCTTATCAAGAACCTTCAAATCGGACAGAGATTTACCAGCCTAAATATGACAACAGTACTCCATACACGGTTTGATAGTAGATTTGGAGAAATAGAGTATAGTCTCAAGTGTATTGTTTGACCAGATTTTCTATTTGCGTTGTTATTTAATGTCATACATAACGTCGAGATAATCTCAAGTCCTGGTCACATCGAGGAGAGAAGCAATATCACTGACCTTTACGTTGCGAAATATTTTTTCAGCGATATAGTTTGATCGTCTGAAAACCTTAAGAATATGGTGTGTTTAGTTATTCATTAACTAAACAATAACCTGACGGGCACTTGTAACAAGATGGCTCGCTTATTACTGAAGTTAACTGACACACGACTAGACAAAGAAGCAACATAGAAGAAAATAAAAACAAAAAAATCATTATCTCTCCCTTATACCTACAAACAGTGATAATGTGGTAGCGGTCACATGACTTCAATAATCATAAGTGTTAGTAAAAAAAAATGAATAACAAACTTTTGTTAGTCAAGAATCCGACAATAAAAGGTAAGTACCTTAATTTTCCCCCTCACTGTAGCAAATAGATAAATTTAATTGACGACAGTATCTTTTATCATGATCTGTTAAACTTGTTGGGTATTGTTGCCGTCTTTATCGTTCGTCTAGTAGATGCGATGTTGAAAAGCGCTTGAGCTGGACTCTGGGGAAATGATGATAGCTATCCCGTGTGGAATTTGTTAGCGCTGAAACAGTACATAACATGAAGAATTTTCTTGTTAGACGAAACTCGGAGATGATATTTAGCTCATAATTTAATTTGGGTACTTCTGTCCTTAGTCGGTAATGTGATGTCGAAAGAAACAACATCCGTTTCTTTTAAGAAACGCAGTTGCTCGACCCGCTTTCAATTGCTTCCGCATTTCAAGAATCTTTTCTAATTTTTTTGCTAACCACTCCCCAAACGTAATTCACACTTTTATCACGTTCGACTCTACCGTTCACCCGTTTTGTCAAATCTGGTGTTCTGACCATACCAGACAACTACCTGCTAAGGTTTCTCTTGAACTGTTTCCCATATTAAATACGTTACGAGCGGAAAATAACAATTATTTAAATTAACTGAAATACGCAACATCTGAATGAAACCCAAGAAATCGTTAATTAATTGTACAATCCGTGCTGCAATCCAACTATAGTTGGTACAAATAAACTTCATTGAAGACTTGACTTGTCCACCAAGTTTCAACAATGAATATCCAACAATCATTATTCTATTTCTGTTCTATGATATTCGGCCAGTTTTGTGAGCATCTCGTCGGTAGGAGATAAGACCTCGAATTGGCTTTACACTAATCGGACTTTTACCACTTATATTTTTTTCACATGAAGAGTTTTCTAAAAAGTATTTTCTACCAAAACAATCCGCAGAATATTTCTGAACTGTAGAAGGCCATTACAATTCCCAGTCAGTGTTGTACCAAAAAGGGGCTGAGCAGAATTACTTACAATTCCCAAGTCAGTGTTGTGCCAAAAAAAGGGATGGGGGCAGAATTGCTTCAATTGAGTCAATCAGAGATCACATCAGCGACGCCCCATGGAGGGAAACCATCTCAGTCTCCGCTGACCAGTGTGCAAATGAATTATCTGAATGGGTCAAAGCAGGCAATGAAGCCTATGTCCCCATGCGAAAATTCTTCAGCAAGCCTCACTCCCCCCAATAGTTCCAGTCGGAATGTGCAGCTGCCATATGTATATGTATATATAGGTAAATATACATGTATATGTATGTATCAATATATATATGTATAAGTATATATATGTATATATTAATATATGCATATATATGTATATATATATGTATATGCATATATATATGTATGTATATATATGTATATATATGTATATATATATATGTATATAGAAATGTATATGTATATATATATATGTATATGTGTGTATTTATATGTGTGTATGTATATGTGAGTATGTATATATGTGTATAGATATGTATATATGTGTATAAATATCTGTGTATAGATATGTATATCTGTATATGTATATCTGTATATATATGTATATGTATATGTATATCTGTATATATATATGTGTGTATATGTGTATTTGTATATATATATATATATGTATATATATATGTATATATGTGTAAATATATGTACATATGTGTATATATATGAATATATATATATGTATATATATATGTGTATACCTCTGTGTGTATAAATCTATATATATATATATGTATATATAGGCATGTATATATATATATGTGTGTATGCATATGTATGTGAATATATGTATGTGTAAATGTATATATATATGTATATGTATATATATATATGTGTATATATATATATGTATATATGTATATATATGTCAATATATATTTGCATATATATCTGTATGTATATATATGTATATATATATATTAATGTACATAGAAGTATATATATACATGTATATATATATGTATATATATTGATGTATATATTTATATATATATTAATATTTATATATATATATGTGTATATATATATGTATATATATATGTGTGTATATGCACACATATATGTATATATATGTATATATATATATATGTGTACACATGTGTATATGTGTATATATATATGTATTTATATATATATGTATATATATGTTATAATCCATATGTGTATATATACATATTTATATATATATATATATATATATGTGTATATATATGTGTACATATAGGTATATGTATATACATATGTAAATTGGTTTATATAGATATGTGTATATCTATATACATAAATATGTTTATATATGTGTATATGTATATATATATATGTGTATGTATATATATATATATATATATATATATTTAAATAAATTTTTCGTGGTACAAAATTTGATAACGGCGAGGAATACGGACGTTTAGGACATTTTTGGGAGGGTAGAATGAGATTAAACAAATATAAAAACGAGAGAAAACGATTAAAAAGAAATTAATTAATGTACTGAACCGGTTTTCGTCCACACTCATCAGAGTAAAACGTGGAAGTGATTGAATACGACTAAAACCTAAAAAAATTTGTAATGAAAACTAGTGACAAGTTTAGGAGAAAAAAAAAAATTATGGGGAGGAGAGTCATAAGTTGATCACATTAAGTCCTAAAATCCATTCCTAAAAGCCATATATTAAGTCCTAAAAGTCATATATATATATTTGCATATGTATATGTATATAAATATATACATATATATATATGTATATATATGCGTGTGTGTATATGTATATATGCATACATATATATGTATATGTATTTATATATATATATATATATATATATATATATATGTGTGTGCATATGTATATATATATTTATAAATATATATGTATATATATATGTATATATATATGTATATAAATATATATATATATGTTTATATGTATTTATTTATATATATATATGTATATTTATATGTGTATATTTTTATATATTTGAGTATATATATATGTATATATGTGCGTATATATGAATATATATATATATATGTTTATATATAAGGATATATATGTGTATTTGTATATATATGTATATATATGTGTATATGTATTTATATGTATATATATGTATATATATTTATATCTATATATATTTGTATATATACGTAGATGTACACATTTGTATATATATATGTGTATATATATATATATATTTGTATATATGTGTATATCTGTGTTTATATATATATATATATTTATATATATGTATATGTATATATATACATATATATATATATATATATATATATATATATATTCATATATAACTCGTCTTTACTTTAAGGCATTGCTCATTAAAACTAGTTAGAGCCCAGGGCATTTGACAATGTTTACATAGAGATATCACTTAAATTGAGCCAGTGTCGTATGATAGCGCAGGGGTAAAGTTTGTCAACTCGATGGTTTAGTATAAATTATAGGTTGAGGCACTAGCTGGTCTAGCAACATAGTAGAGCTGTGATACAGCGATATAGTCTGTAGGTTGATGGCCATATACATATATATATATATTTATATATGTATATATATATATATATATAAGAGAGAGTTTTTTTTATCTTTCTCACAAAACTTTAATATGTCGAAGCTGGAGCTATACTGTTACTTTTATTAATGTGCAATTATAATTCTATTACTAATGGGAGGTTTGTATGTGTCCGTCGTAAACCGTAACTATACTATTATTTCTAATTATATACTATGGTAATTCTATTACGAATGGAAGACCGAAACAACATTTTTACTTTTATTAGTATACTATTTCACGATCTTGGCATGTTCAAGTCAGGGGTTTACTTAGTGGCGTATCTATTTTGTAGGCATTAGAATGAATTCCTCATTTGAGGAGATAGTGTAGTATATGTTCTAAAGTCATGGTATCATCCTCCAGCCATAATCCACATCTTTTGGGGGTTGCAGAGTACGGTAGTATCTGTTTTAATTAGACCATCATCCCATACATTTCCTCTTCCTGCAAAGGTTAACGTACCTCAACGTATATATATATATATATATATATATATATATATATATATATATATATATATATATATATATATATATATACCAGCAAAAATTGCAGTTAAGTGTTACTATAAGACACGTTGAGGGGTATCAGTTCAGTGAGTTCATCGGAGCACATTCAGTGAAAGAACTTGTAAAACAAACACATGGATTCAACGTTACAGCAATCCGACAGGTTCTGAACCTGGCAGAGAGCCTATAAGGTTAGAATTCGTTTTTCAACGACACGACTTCCAAAAACCATTCTCGAAGAGCGACGACGACTGACCCCGACTTTCCCTATACACAATACCCTTATGATCGTCACATTTCGACACCAATCTGTGATCTTTCTTACTGCGCATGAATTAATTCGCAGCATATACAACGATATTTTACATATTCAGCATTTATTAGTAAAGATGTTCAGTTTGAATACCTGTTCATAATCCCTGCGTGGCGTTTGCCATCTAAACAGCAATGCTAGAAATGAGCTTCTTGATTCTGCGGCTTTTATCAGATATATTACGTCTTGTGATATTCAGAATAGAAATACGATCTCGCACAATATGCAACTTTTGTATTGTTTGATTTACTTTTTTGAAACACATCCGTGTTTCACTATCATTCATCTTTTTCTGTTTTTCTCGCCTCCAGAAATATGTCCGCCGCCACCGATCTCTAAAGAAGAAAACGAAAGGAATTACATCAACGGCATGTGAAATCCCACATAATAAGAGAAAAAAAGAAAAAGTCAGCACAAAGAAAAATCTTATTGTTCACTAGATGATCTCTATATGATATACATAGATATCCGAGTGTTCAATCAAGGTTCTCCTCTACCTTTTAAACGTTGAGTTAGTAAAGCAGTGAAGAACATTAATTTTTCTTTCCCCAATTATCCACTTAATTATGTTATAGTTTATCTGCATCGTGGTATTTTCTGAATTCTGCTGGATCCCAGGACACGAATTATCTGGTCTGGTGGAGTATCCAGCTAAGTCTGGTTTACTTGAGGTAAAAATCACTTGGATAAGGTGCACTATTCCTTGTATGAGCCAGTGTATAGCCGTGTCTAGATGATCTTATTTGGGCTTCGAATACTATGTTATATTGAATATTTAGTCAAATTTACTTATAGGATGAAGTATCCGCATATCAGGTTGTCCTGACAAACCTTTGTACAGAGAGACAGAAGACACTCGAGGATGTGTCTAGTAGATAATTCGAACTCTTTTGTATATGTCTTTGTGTGTGAATGATATATTTTTCCCATCAACTTTCTTTTTTTTCAACAAATTATTATTTTATTCGGTTTCTTTTCCATTTTGTTTATCTACAAAGTTATATTACGTTTATTTTGTATGTACTTATTTAAAATCTTACATTTTTACAGTGTAATTGCAAAATTTGTATTTTGTTCTTCGCCAAGGAAGTTATGTTTTGTGTCGAATTTATCGTTTTGTCGTTGCGTTTGTTTGTATGTTTGCGTCTAGATAACTGGGTCAATCGTCACCAAACTTTGTCAAAATATCAAAAATGGTCTAGCGTAAAACTGATTTAATCTTGGGATGTCTAGGTCAAGGTGACGGAAAAGGTGAAAGTCACACCTTTAGCGATTACTACGGTTCTGCTGACCGTAGAAACGTGCTACTTGGACCATATTGTAGTCAATGAAGTCGCGCATATTATACTGATATTCGATTTTTTACAATAAATGTTCGTCAAGTTCAAAACGTTGACGGAATTTCAACTTCCAATTTTTTTCAAATTTGATGTAACGATCTGATGCTGTTTGATAACAGTAACTACCATACCAAATATCAGTCTTATTAGATAAATCGATTTTTAATGATCAACTCCGTGAATATGTTGTATTATGACGGGCCCTGTATTTTAAACGGATAGATTAGCTAGTATGAATCGTGAATTGTGTGAAAGAAATAGCATTAAGTAAAAAAAAAATTGGGGCATTGTGATTTTGGGACAAACAACCATGATTCATTAGTGAATCATTTTGTAAAGTCATAACAAATTTTAGGTATGGGAAATGCTCAGATCAAGAGGTCAGAAAGACATGAGTGACGGAAATATTTTGCACCTTGGGTCCACGTGAACAGATGACGTCACTCCTCCCTTTGGTGTGAGAAATTAGTTTTTCAATCAGTCTGCGATGGGAGCTCGAGCCGGCCACGTCGTTTCGAGAAAGCGGGCGAATTTGTTCCAGAGATGTAGACGAACATAATTTAAGACAGCATCTCTAAAAATGAGAGAGAAATCGACATCTCGCCTCATCTAGAAGAAGATAGAAATAAACTATAGAAAAGAGGAAACAGAAGCACATTAACCGACCACTCTCTCCCGACTGAGTAAAAGAAGACCAGACCAATAAATCGTTCACGACTCTCTGAAATTATCGTCGAAGTCCTTTCGTGCCTCTGGGCAGAACTTTCAGTTTCAGGTGACCGATGCTCCACGCCAACCAACAGAAGGCAATTAGACGAAGGACGATAAACCCACAACAGAGCTATCGACAACGAAGAGATCCGACCAAAGGTATAATTAATTAACTCATATCGTTACAAATACATTATACAATATGTAGAAGTAAGAAGTAATACACAGATAAGAATTGGGTCCATCCTCACGTTAGGGTCATTAAAAGACTGTATATGAGATAAACGTTGTGATTAATATAATATATCGTTTCTTCATAATATAACTATTTAACTAAAATCTCTAGAAAAAAAACTAAAAAGTTAAAGAGAATTGTGCTGTCGATAATAACCTAGTTTCTGTAACTAACAAATACAGCATTACCATTATAATATATATATATATATATATATATATATATATATATATATATATATATATACATACATATATATATCTCACTATTATAATAAGGTTATATATACATTTATGAAATGTTCGAATGCAAAACGCGATAAACGCCATTTTCAAAATTACTAAACTACAATTATAAAACGTGTTGCATTTAAATACTCGAGCACGCCCTAAAATCATGGTTTATATTATATGAAGCCGGCATAATTTCATTTTGCTCGTTATTAAAATACGCTTTTGGTCAAAGTTTAGATTTAATATAATTGTCCTTTTATTAGTTAATGTCTTATTTAAAACAAATTAGATTTATCGCATTTTGCATTCGAACTTTTCATATATATATATATATATATATATATATATATATATACCAAAAAGGCAAGTTATAATATTTGAACTTAGTTATATCATAAAGAGACAAAAAACTATATCAATATAAAAAATTAAGCATTCGAAATCTCTATGATACAAGTGAATACTGCAGGTCAAATTATCTCACTGATTAAGACTTTAGGCATAACAGAGCTCACATATTTTAACTTAGTAGAATACAAAACGTATACCTTAATCAATATTTTGTAATCATGCTCCAAGAATTTAACATCAACAAATAATATTAGTATGTACATATGTTTCAGAATTATAAAATAATAATCACCTCTTCAGCCCCAAAAGAAAATTGGGATCGGTTTATATGAAAATCGATTCGGATTAGTAAATGTATGCAGCCGATTGAGGAGAATTTATCCTCCGTTGTAATCTAGGAAGGTTTTATTGTGATATTCTAGTAAAATGCACATTTCACAATGGATATTTTTCGAAAATCATTGGGTGAATGGTAATCACCTGCGATATAAAAAGATGTTTTCGATTGTTATTTCTGCACACCATGGGTATTTTCAAATTAAAAATGATTTACTGTTTAGATAACTGTTCTTTTTACAGAAATTAAGCATCATTTATTAAGATATCATATGTGATAAAACTTTTTATAAACTAGAACAATATATGAAGAGTGAATTTATATTTAAATAAATATATACATTGGACTCTTGAATCTAAATTGTATATCCTGCTGTACAAAGGAAAGACATATAAAAACAGAAAAAAACGTTTTTTGATTTTGTTGGATATTTTTATTTTATGTGTTTATAATCGTTCTACAATCCTATTGCTTACTTGAAAATACTCGAAGCTATATTCATTAAAACGCAACAACCTACAATTAATAACATCACTTATGAAACCAGTAACAACATTTTAAAATGCGTGACGTAATACAATTTAATCCTGTAACGCTAATTCTGGCGTCGTGGAATTTTGTAAACATCTTTCCTGAAACAGTGCGAGAACTTTCTCTTGGCGTCTAACTGACTTCACATGCCCGTTTCTCGGCTATCTTTTGTAAATTTTCTTCTTTTCTCCAGCTTTTTTGTTCATTTGCTTTTTTTTATCAGGTGATGATTCGACGAAGAATTGAAAACGTTCGTTATGCATAAAGAACATACATTATTTTTTTATTATTGTAACTCTAACAAAGCCATTAGAAGAATTGAAAAAAAATATGTATAATTAAGCTGAAGTGTTCCTTTGTTAACAATGTTTGCATATATATATATATATATATATATATATATATATATATATATATATATATATATATATCTATCTCAGGGTGGGCCAAAATAAGGGTCCTATCTTTAAATTTGAATAACTTGAATTTGAATAACTTCCACAAAATAAAAGTTAAACTCACCAAACTTTATGTGTGTGTAGACTGATCCTTCCGAGATTTTTTGAAATAAACAAAACTAATTTTAGCCGAAAAACACTTCTTAAAACTTACAAAAACTAAAGTATTGTTTTTTTACACTGTTTTGAGTTTTTTAAGCAAAAATAATGTTTTCTAAATGAGGGTACGTTCCTTAGGGCTAATACGGCTCGTGCTTGCTTCGGAAGGGGTCCTTTACTTATTCTAAAACAAAAAAAAAAAAAAAATCAATAAATAAAAAAGTTATGAATTTTTAAAAATAGGACCCTTATTTTTGCCCACCCTGTATATATATATATATATATATATATATATATATATATATATATATATATATATATATATATATATATATATGTATAGTGTGTGTGTGTCAAGTAATGTTGAAAATAAATCAATAGTGTGCTCGATCGCAGAAAAGTGAGAGCTAATAAAAATAATGTATTTAAAAACTCTATGTTACATATTTCAGAATCGTGCCGCGGTTTAATCCAGATGGACTGACTTTTTAAAATTAAAAAAGTCTATACCCTAGGGGATACGTCAGCGTACTGAAATGAGATGAAAAAACAGAATGCAAAATGGCGTCAGTGTTCATCTTTAAAAAGGAGATTTCAGTAATACACCGTTTTAAACGATTAATTCAAACGCCGTTCCCCTCTGTTTTCATTTTTCAAGACGCCGAAAATCTCCTAAAATTAAAATACAAAATTACATATAAATAATTAAATAAAACACTTAGTAGAATAAAATAAATAACTTTTTTTTAACACAAACTATGAATAATAAATGAAATACAACTCAGTTAATCCAAACCAATATACTTTTTTTCAAAGAGACACAACTCAGTAATGCACCGGGTTTTAACGATGTACCCAAACGCTATTTCTCATTGTGTTTTTGATCTTATTTCAGTACGCTGACGATTCCCCTTGGGTGTAGACTTTTAACAAAATTAAAAAGTCAGTCCTATCTGGATGAAGCCGCGGTACGATTCTGACATATGTCACATATAGTGTTTAAATAAATTATTTGTATATATATATATATATATCTGTGTGTGCGTGTTTGTATTTGTATGTTAATGGAATCTTCCTTTATTTGTTTAATTTGATATTGTTTAATTGCTTGAACTGTTCCATAACTTAGAGACTAACAAGTTATAAGCGATTTCATTTATTTATCATACCATTGGAAGACAACTTTGCGCCAACCGAAATTAATTTACGTCAACTTCTTTTCTTTTCGTCGATAGATTAAAGCCACAGAACTGTATTTTCAAATAACTCTGTAACTTGTAGATATCTTGCAAAATGTTGACAGTCTGGGAATATTACATATTTGACTTGCTAACTTATCTGTTTACTCCGTACATAAAGAGCGAGGACACTCAAAGTGGTGTCTAGTAGGATTTCAAACACTCTCTAGTATGCTTTAAAATTCTACATTTTTTAAATTTTGATGATATCCATGGAATTATCCGATTTATTTTTAAATTTTAAAAACATTATATTACATAAGTATTAGGTCGTTACAAAAATAATGGCAAATTTCATAAATATACATTTATTCCTGAAAATGCGTTCATCTTTCCGACACTCTGTAAATACGTAGAACTGTTTCAGTGCTGACAGAAAGTGTCCGATACATTTCTCTGACACTTTGACGTGGATTTTGTTTAACAAGTGCTTGTAATAGTTCATTGTCAAGATTACACAGCTGTTCTTAACATTATTTATCTTGAAGGATCCCATGTCCACTACGGAATTCCTAGAAGGTACTACCCGATCGCTTGTTGATCCATCTCCCTATGCTCTATTTATATTGGCAAAAGTTTTAGAGTCATTCTGCCAAAGTTTTGAACTCATGCAACATGATAAGATGAAAGGCATGTTTTGACATGTTCATCATTGAGGGTCTTTTATGCTTCAAAAATACTTTATATTTGAAAAAAGTTAAAAATTATTCTTGAGAACACATTAATATTAACATATATGTTAAAATTTACCAAAAATAAACTAAGAATTCCGTGACAAATAACATTTTTAAACCCAGCGCTTCAGGCGGCTATTATTTTTGTAACGACTTTATCTGTTACTTATATATATATATATATATATATATATATATATATATATATATATATATATATATATATATATATATATATATATATAGTCAGTGATAAAAATATATGGGTATTTAAATAACATCAAGTCAATATTTATTTTCTTCTAAGGGATCTCATTCAAGTTTAAATATTTATAACGACCGGTTATAATGAATCAGGTTGATGTTATTAGGTATCGACGTTATTAGGTATCGATAACAATTATAAACAAGGTTTTAGTTGATAATGGCTGTCCTTCTGATTCTATGTTACAAAACAGTTATACTGTAAGTCCGGTTCACAGAAGAAAGAGTAGATACCGGCATTGTTGTTTAACAGAAACTGCGTTTTATTTCAGCATTACTGGAAAAAGATTCAACACATACAACAGTAACCCTTACACAACGTGAGGCGCCCCACACCCTGGCAGACTTCATTTTAGGCTATGTGTTTGGTGCGACTAGCCTTAGCACGGTAACTTCCTAGTGTGGTCTGACTCCAACTGTTTGAAAGTGTGAAACATAATTGTGTGGGCGCGCGTCGAAGAGCTAGTCTAACAAACTGTATTCATACGCCAAGCCATTGTATTGGTCGATCAGCCAATTACTCAGTGCTAAATTTATCTACTTACATCAAGAGAAAAAGTAGATTAAAGATGACTGCTACATATTAAAGGTTCTTTTGCAGTTAGTCAGATGAGTTGCATTTGTGTATCTCTATAAGTGACTCGTTTGATTGTCTGTCGTAGAGTTTATTTTCACTCGATTATAAATAGACTTGGTTCTGAAATAGTTCCAATGCAATTATTACTTCTTTGAAGTGACAATATTTGATCAAAAGTCTTTCTGAATATGCTTTCATTTAAAATAGCAAGACTTGTTGCTGCACGAGAACTATAGTTTGAGGTATCGGAATTATTGAATTTCGCAAACCCACGTCAGTAAAACGTAAACACACATATACACACGCGTACGAAACTAGAGGCGGGTACGCACATAAATAATTTTGTACCAAATTTATATATATATATATATATATATATATATATATATATATATATAGTCAGTGATAAAAATATATTTATAGCAATTAAGCTACACAGAGGCTTCCGCGTTTCATCCCCGTAGGGAATCGTTAAGCTAAAATGCATGGAGTTTGTGTTGCCGTGTGTTTTTATATATACAAGTAATGTTTACTTTAGTTAGTAAACCAACCAGATTCTTTCTTATTCTCTTAGCCACTCGTTGAGCTTCTCACAAACAAAGGTTCGGTTGATTTTACTTTGTATTTCCTATTCTATTGTACTGTTTTCTATAGGGTGGCCCATCTCTCTTTCTTTTTTGTGTCTTAATAATGACTGACCTTATTTAAACAAGTGGTTGCTTGTATTTCTATTTTAGGTTTTAGTTTCGTAAACTTTTATTTATTTATTTATTAATTATTTTATTGATTTATTTATGATGTATTGTTAACCTAAGGTGAATCTTATTCTGTGTAAGCAGTTGTGTGCTATTTCACTTCTACAGTTTAATAAGTTTTGAGGATATTTAAAGTTTAGGATTTCAAATTTCTCATTCAGGTATTATCAACACGGGTCGTCTTAATATCTACATCTACTGACCTGTCGTATTCTTTTCCATTCGATTATTGGTGAGCGTCCGTTATCATTTAGCTCCCAATAATTGTTGGCTGGTGCTAGTTTAATTTGGCGTTCTTTGTTCTTAAATGTGCTGTTATGGTCGTAATATCTGGAACCGAGGATATCGATGAAAGTTCAATCATATATATATATATATATATATATATATATATATATATATATATATATATATTAATCGTAATATCCTTCTGTATCGACATTGCACTAGTATCCTTGAATACACCAGAATATTACAACCAAGTGACAACATGTCACGTAAGAGAAAAGAAGAAAAATGTCTGTATTTCTTCTTGAAAAGGATGTTTATGTCGAAAATTAGAATTGAAATACATTCATTAAACAATATTATATGCATTATTTTTGTCCCTAACCGAAATATATATATATATATATATATATATATATATATATATATATATATATATATATAGTCTCGGAAGTTTCATAACCATTAAAACTATATAAAAAAACATTTTAGCCCCAAGTGATTCGGTGGAAAATTACTTTTATAAGTCAATTTACTTTTAGCAGTTACTATATTAGTTTGCTTCCAAGAATTTACGCTAGTCTTAACATTATTTAAGGGATCATCAGTTGTTTACCATGAAAAACTGTTTCGGGAATTTAAAAACAAAACACTATTTGATTTCATGGCTTCCCAGCAGAGTTGATCAGACCCCACTTCCCTTAAAAAGCAAGAACATAAACGTTCCATATATTAGATCTAAGTTTTGTTCCAGATAGACGTTTTGCTAACTTATATTAATTGTTAAAAAAAGAAGAAAATGTCCTCCTCACCTGCGCTGCTCGTCTGTGTCAATAAATTATATCCATTAATTACAAATTTTTTTTTTGTATTTTAAAGTGTTCGGACGAATCCATTACACTACTTTTTAGGTGATTTATAGTTTATGTTAAAAATATTTAAAAATTAAATATATATATATACATGTATAGATTTTTTTCCTTAATATAATTAGTATATGTGTTATATATATATATATATATATATATATATATATATATATATATACGTTTATACATATTCTACATTATTTTTATTTATATAGTTATGGACTTACTCTATCAATTGATTTATATATATATATATATAGAGAGAGAGAGAGAGAGAGATAGATAGATAGATAGATAGATAGATAGATAGATAGATAGATATAAACAATGGTATGTAAAATTACAATCACCGAGGCTTTATTTTTTTTGTCGAGATTTGAAGCAATGCGGTGTACATTTACAATTGTTTCGCGCAAAAACAAACAACTAGGAATAAACATATATATATACTAAGATTTTCCATTTATGCAGCTAATCAGAAGACTAAAAGATCGCTCCTAGAAAAATACCCTCGAGCCAAAAAAAATGCACAAAATCTTTATACATGCATTTTTCATAAAACCTTGTTCCGTAAAAGAAGCAAGGATTTATTTATAGTCAATCGGTTATTTCAAATTTATGATACGTGTTATATTACTAACAATGCAGATAGGATAATCTAATATTTAATTGAATGCTTTCATGAAAATGCTATTAGAAGTATATCGGTAATTTAAGATAAGTCATACGGTTATTTCAAATTCAGCGATACGAAAGTAGGGTGCCTAAACGTGCATAAAAATGTTTACGTCGTACGTTATTTCTAATCTTTTCTACCTGTTGTGTTCTATCAGTTTATAATCAAGAAAATAAGTCAGAATTACATATAAAGTATATAAATAAATAAAATAATAAAACTAAAACGAAGAATAAAATAAAAGATAAAAATAAGAAAAACAAATTATGTTGCAGGTTTAAAAGATAAAACGATTCTAGTATATTCTCCTATCTATAATAATATAAGGGTCATAATTACGCCGCTCATAATTTAAAGGTTATCCCCCGCTGTCACAATTATTAATTGAGTGATGAATTATATTTAACTGATTCCTTGAACCAAATTGAAAAAAAATATTTACAAAAATATTACCAATGATTATATACGAAGAAATATATTAAGGAAGTAAGAAGTATTAGTCATATGTTCTTAATTAAGATTTATTTGTAGAAAACGTAGTTTATCAGCCTTATTTAAAGTTTATATAAGGGTACTTATCTAACCTTGGTTTCTAGTGAAAAGTCTATCATAGTTAATTGTTCATAGAGATCGGATTAGACACCCTTGAATCGATGACCCAACAAATAACATTTAGTCCTAATCTTTTACCATACCCAGTTTCAGTATTACTGTGAATAGTCCGAATAGATTAATTCACAACAATAGGTATCAAATAGTTTAAATATTATGCACACATAAGTACTTAAGGGATTAAGGGATTGTAGAGTTTCACTGAATAAATTAATTCTTTAAACATGCCTTTGTTCTATTACTAAACTAATGAATTTACTAATGAAGCGAAACAAATGAAACTAATAGATAAAAAGCATATATCCGTGTGCTAAGTTTATCCATAAAGAACGTCTAATGATTCCCGGTTTCTATCTACATATGGATATATTATACTGAAGAAGACTGAGAGATCGCTGTCGAAAATGTTCATTTTTTAAAAGAAACATTTTTTTATAAAGGACATTTAGTATTCCTACACGTTTTGTATATTAATTTTTATTCATAATCACATATATGTGTCGCCCCCACATGTTGGCTGGGCTCTGTAGTTAGTAGTATTAACACAGCCGTCATATTGGCTTTAATGCAATGTTTCTTTCAATAGTAGAACACTTTACGTCAGCTGTTTTTAATAGGATTAATCTCTCGCTAATATGCCGAGTCATTGACAACAGCTGTGTAAGCCAGGATGTTGGAATCTGAGTTATAAATATAACTCGTGTTCCGGTGTTTGGGTCCGGCGACCGGTGTGAATAATCTGTCTGTACACTGACGATTTCCGTAAAGTATGTAAATAAAAACAAATGTTTATAATTATTTGTCGCCCCAAAATGTAGGCTGCTCTCTATAGTATGTAGTATTAACGCAGCTGTCATCGTGGCTTCAATGCAATGTTCCTTTCAATAGTAAAACACTTTAAGAACGCTGTCTTTAAATATTATAAATCACTCGCTGATTTACCAAGTAGTTGACAACAGCCGTGTGGGTAAGGACGTTGGAATTTGAGTTTGAAATATAACTCGTGTTCAGGGGTTCGAGTCAAACGACCGGTGTAAATAATTCTTATCTACACTGACGATTCCCGTAAGAATGAAACGTATACGTATGTAGATTAAAACGAATATTCATCATTATATATCTCTCTCTCTCTCTATATATTATAAATATATGTATTAATATTTAAAATTAATATTTGTATTTATATACACACATATTTATATATATATATATATATATTATAAATGCATATATATATTAATAGTTCAAATTAATATTCATGTTTATATTTATCCGTCTATATATATATATATATATATATTATAAATGTATTTTTAAATTAATATCTATAATTCTCTTTCTCTCTCTCTCCTTCTCTCTCTCTCTCTATATATATATATATATATATTATAAATATATATATATATAAATTAATATTTAAAATTAATATTTATATTTATCGATCTCTCTCTCTCTCTCTCTCTCTCTCTCTCTATATATATATATATATATATATATATATATATATATACGGAAGATTGACACTTCATTGAATCTCAGAATATTATTTTCGAGTTCACACATTAGATAAACTACTTGTCAGTTTCAGAACTGATTCTCCGCGCGAGAAAAGAAAATAACGACTAACTTTCAAATATGAACCAATTGTCATTCATACGAGTTTTTCATACAAAACGCTATTTCGCTTCCTGTGTTATTCTTCGAAGGAACTTAGAGCTCGTATAAATATTTATCTAACATTGTTTGATATTGGAGAAATGTCATCAACCTTTATCCCCATATGTCTCTGAACGCCATTCATACTGCGGGGAGATGAATATCTATGTGTATATATTATATATGTGTATACGGAAATTGACATGTGCTTCTTTGTGTGTTCTAGAAAGTGTTTCTTCTTATCTGAAATCCTTTCTCTTAACAACACACACACATGAAATAAACAAGAAATTACCAAATCTGGTCGGAAGATACGATATAGCTACGTGACATTCTATTTTTAACTCCCCGAACAGGGATCAACTTTAATTCCTTAAAGGGCCTATAACAATATTTATTTAAGTGAATATTAAATTATATTTACCTATATACGCTGACGTTTCAAGCTTTCGCAATCATCCGTGTAGGAGATGATAATTTCAGACGGTCGCAAGATTCGATCCAAGTTACAGAATAACCCTAGACTCCGCTAGCAAGCGCTTTAGCCAAACGGCCACGAAGAAATTATCACGCAAGGAAAGGGAATTAAGTTCTATTCATGTCAAACAGGCACACACAGTAGACTATCGAGAGAGTGTGCAACGAATGTTTTCCGAACAGATGACGCGAGAATAAAAATCTGAGTTCTTGGTTTTAAAATGTCATTATTTTTCTTCACAAATAGCTTTTTAGTATTGTAGCAGTTACCTCCTCCTTTCAAAACATAACTACACCGGTTTGCCGGTAGGTGTCGCTTTTTCACCGACAGTTGGCACTGTAAAGCGACACCAGATTTATCTGCCCTTCTGACTATAAAAACCGTTGCAAACGGAAAATCCATCTCTCTTCTTCACTGACCAGCCTCGACAGAACAACGCTGGCACCAGCGCTCCGTCTCTCTCTCTCTCTTTCTTCTCTGGTCGACAGAACGACGCTAATACACTAGCGCTTCGTCTAACGCTTTTCTCTTCAAATGGCATCGGCATAACAACTACCAACACACGTGGTCAAACAACGGTAAGAGTTCTCAACTCATTTTCTTTGTGTACGGCTTTCAAAGACTTTCCTCACGCCGGATTCATTTCTTCTTATACCTTTTTCAAGAACTGTTTTTCCATCGACACACATGCATACATCACACACTTCATCATTCCACGTACACACACGTTCAATAAACCTTATTTGAACTACTTCATTTTTGTTTATTAATTATTACTCTGTCTTTGCATGCAACATTGCTTGATTCAACTTTGCACGTTTATAGTCCGGGAACATCCCCCTCTCGATCCTAACAGTATGTATTAAATCGCAATATTTACCTTGTTTATAAAATGACTCTTTCTAGATAAAATTCCAAACTAAAACAAAATTCGGCTAAATTTGTTTGAAAAAATTCTCGCGTCGTAAACCATCAAGAACAAATCTAGGATGAAAAAAAAAACGTTATTTTAAGATCAAAAAGACTACATCATAATTTGTTACTTGCCCAATTTTCTAATTAATTTGTATTTCAATTTTCTCTTAGAATAGCTATGTAATCCTTAAACACATAATCATATCGAAAAAACTGAAAGATTTAATTTCCTATATCCGGTTCCTGATTTTGTTTACCTCCCTTTAATTCAACAAGTATTTTTTATTTACTAATTGCATGTATCGACAAATTCTTAATTTCGATATAATTTATTATAAAAGAATACACTTCAACACTTTACTCAAGTTTCACGATTTTAACCGATCATCATATGTGGTATCTCATGTGTCGTTTAGTATCAAACAAAGTGAGAGCGGAAGATATTATAGTTACCTATGAAAGAACATTTATTTATTTTATTTATTGGTGGATTTACTTTTAATTTATATGTCTATTCATACTTTCTATCTTCTTTAATGTATTTCATTATTCGATAACTATTTCTCCGACATTTTTTATTCATCTACTTTTGTTTTATATATTGATTGTAAATTATTTTTTCACTAATGATCTATTATCTCCTGTTTGATATTTAATGTTAATTGTTAATAATTTCGATAATAATTTTTGTATTCTACAATTGTTTTTAATAAGTAATATGGGCATGGGCTTAATATATATATATATATATATATATATATATATATATATATATATATATATATATATATTATTAATAATGTTACACAAGATCAGGTCAAATCAACATGATGCAATAGGTTTCAAGCATGGGGTTTACCCAGATCGAAAACTAATTTTTGTTGGATTTGTTTATATAAAGGAACAAGTCGCCTTAGCTAGCTTCGGCCATATTTGATTTAAGAAGAACTTTAGTGTCATCCTGGGAGAAAGTTAACTGTTTCGTTTGTATTTAATTTTCCATTTCGGTACAAAAATGAGAAGATCTTAATAAAAGGGTTATGGAGAAATTTATGAATAGGAAAAAAATATTTAGGGCATAGAAAGAACAAAACAAAAATTGTAAGTAATAGTCGCGCCCTTGCAACGTTTACTATTGCATTTCGGGAAATTAATCTATGTTTTTTCCTAGCTTATTTTTGTGCAATGTAATCACAGACATACATGGTCAAAAATTCCTCACTTATCGGATTGAGGTCGTTTGAAAAATTCTCTGATTTTAATTGTTTTAAATAGCCGTAATTTACAATTAACTAACAAAGTGAATTATCTCTCATTACGTTTCTGTCAATCACTCTCACTCTTTGGCATCGTTTTCCCCCGGCTCTTATTTCATGTGCTGTCTATCACTCTTACTTCCGTAACTTTTGTTCTGTTTCTTAACAGTTAAAGGTAATTACTTTTCTACGTTGCCGCTTTCTTTACCAGTCCGCCTCTTCCCCTCTTTTTCTATATTGATAAAAAGAGACAGCGACAAATTTAGTGATACTATTATAGAAAGAGAAACAGAAAGAAAGATATAAAAAGCTAATAAAAAATCATGGGGTTTCCTTTTTCTTAAATTCAACTAACTTTTAAAACTCACTTTTTCTGATTTAAAAAATCAAACCCGAGTTCAATGGGTGATCTAAAGGGTCGCAGTTTTTCCATAACACACACACACACACACACCCACACACACACACACACACATACATACATATATATATATATATATATATATATATATATATATATATATATATATATATATGAGAGAGATATTTACAGATCAGATTAATATCATACAATGATTTCATGTCAGTTTCGGAGCAAAAAGTCTTACACGTGTTTTTGAAGAAAATTCACAGCATATTTAAACAAAAGCCAAGCTAGCATATGACCACCTCGTCTTCAGAAATAATAATAGCCGTATTAAACTTCATGAAAGTCAGTAAAATATCCGGGTCTGATCCGTCATTTTATTTATCTATAACTCTATAGTAATTAAAAAACAACACATTTGGAATAAATTAAAGGTGTACATATTGAATCTTTATTATTGGGTTTATTTTGCTTTGGAAATTGATTCTTATAAGGATCAATCTGCATTATACAACATGATTGAGTCCTTTATATTGTTGCATACTATATTTCTCTATCTCTCTCTTTCTCTTTCTCTCTATCTCTTTGTATATATATATATACATATATATATATATATATATATATATATATGTATATATATATATATATGTATATATATATGTATATGTATATATATATATATATATATATATATATATATATATATATATATATATATATGGGAGATGAAAAAGGATGTTTTTTATGTATACATCAACGTTTCGTCTTTATTTGTTAGACTTCTTCAGGATGATAATATAAAGAAAAATGTCATGCAAGTACGTGCACATATTGGGTTGACATGGTGGGTTGATGGGAAGAAAGTAGTAGCCACTACTGGAAGCAGTGAGACCGAGGTCCGGGCTAGGTGAGGCTGTAGTGTGGAATGAAATGAATGTGGTTGGTTCTTAGTGGAAAAAGTGGAGGGGTTGGGGTGAGCAGGGATGATGTGGATGGTTGTAAGTGAGAAAGTGTGGAGGGGTGGGGTGAGCTGGAAATAACGTGGATGGCAGTGAGTGAAGAAGTGGAGGGGTGGGGAAATAGGAGGGGGAATCTTTGGCCAGCTGACTATGTCAAGAATGAAAGGGGTGAGTAGGTTGGAGGGTTTGGGTTCATGGTAAATGAAAATGTGTGTGTGGGGGGTGTATGCGGAGAAGTGGAAGGTAGGGGAGAAAGAGGAGGGGGGCCTGTGATTTTGGTGAGTGGGTGTGTTGCGGTTTTAGAGAAGATTTGAAAAAAGTGAGGTGGTTTAAGAGTGGGGGGTATGGGTGGGTTAGGGTGGCAGAAACACAACGTGAATTGAAAAAAAGATTGAGTGAACACAAAAGGGACATAAAATACAATAATTCTCTTAGTGCACTTTTCTCTCATGCACTAGAGCACGGTCACGCCTTCAAATTTGAACAAGCCAAAATCACCAAATACATTCACAACAAAGCTCGGCGAAGACTACTGGAAACCGCACTAATCACTGCCTCCAACACCATCAAACAACGAAATGGCTTCTATAATCTATCGCCCTTAATAAGCAAAATCATCCTTTCCGAACAAAACCTCATTCCAGATCATGGATAACATCTATTTTTCTTCTATCAAATCTCAATTACACTCACCCACATACCTCCGCATACACACCCGCACACAACCCCTCCTCCCCCACACACACATCTTCATCGGTTATGAATCCGAACCTACCAAGTTACTCTTCCCTCACATTCTTAACATGCCAGCTGGTCAAAATATTCCTACTTTTCAATATATTTCAAATATTTCACACCTAATCACAACAAATCTCCCCTCCCCCTCACCCTTTTCAATCTTTCGAGTCCTTATCTCACACCCTTACCCACTCATACCCCCCACTCTTAAACCACCTCACTTTTTTCAAATCTTCTCTAAAACCGCGACACACCCACTCACCAAAATCACAGCCCCTCCCCGTCCTGTTGTTCCTATAATTACTGGTATGATGGAGATTTTCCTAAGATTCCAGTTTCAATATTATGTATTCATATATGTTTTAGTATTTACTTTAACAGTTTCTAATACAAGAGCTTACTTGATATTTGTCAATATCTTTGTGAATGTTTTCCAAGTCAGCGTTGCTAGACGTTGATACTTCAATGAATCTGAGCCCAATGAAACGAGGCGTGCAGCGTATAGCAGGTGTCTGGTGAGTGCTATTCGCTTTGTTGAACGTTTTTTGTGAAATGTACTTCAGCTGGAGGGTCAATTTTCAGACGCAAATCGAATTAAAGTCTTACCGTTGAGTCAGAAGGAACGGAATCATCAGAGCGATTCTTGAAATATCGATTATTTTTAATTAATGTGCAACTAAGTGATGTCTATAAAGCATCTCTAAGCAGTAATTGCAAATAAAAGCCCTTCAACTGATTATTAAAATATGTAATCTATTCGTGTGAATGTGTTTTTATATATGTACATTTGTTGTTATTTATTGCGTGTTTTATGTTAACCATTTTGATGAAATTCAAATAATGCCAGAAACATTTTGCGGCTAAAATGATCGAAATGGTTCATAATCTCTAAGTATCACCTACGGAAGTAATGAAAACTAAAAATCCTTTTGAAACTTCAAATATATCCTATTTTGATAACATGTATATTATATCCATAAGATTCTCCGGGGAAAACATGGCTAATAACCCTAACTTTGACCCTGCCCTGACCCTACCCTAACCCTAACCCTAACCCTAACCCTGATCCTAACCCTAACCCTAACCTAACCCTAACCCTAACCCTAACCCTAACCCTAACCTGACCATGATCCTAACCCTAACCCTGATCCTGACCCTGACTCTGAGCCTGACCCTAACTCTATTCCTAACCCTAACCGTAACCGTAACCCTGACCCTGACTCTTACCCTAACCCTGACCCTGACCCTGACCCTGACCCTGACCCTGACCCTAACCCTAACCCTATGTTGATAACAATTTATATTATATACATAAGATTCTCCGGGGAAGACATGCAATGGAATTGTTCCCAAATCTTTACGCTCCCTTTTTGTGTGCCGAATCTCTACGTGCCCCACCTAAGGGGGCTATGGTGTTGAACCAACTTCAAACTTTAAGCAGGTATACTTGATTTTAATTTAATTTAAACCATACGTATACGATTCTAATTCATACAGTATTTCCTAAATTTCATTTTCCCCCGATTTTATAAGGGTGCGAAACCGAGAGAGTTGCCGTAAAAAAAACAAAGAAATTAATATGGTGTCATGAGCGTAGTAGTAAAAAAACAAAGAAATTAATATGGTGTCATGAGCGTAGTAGAAAAAAAAAACATAGTAGTGTTCCCCCATTGAATCTCGAGCAACGTCGGATCTTCCTGCTTATATATAATCAATAAAAGATCTCATATGTGAAATTCTTATTATACCACGATTTGCGCTGCGAAAATGTATAAATTCTAACTAGAATTATTCAAAGCCGTCAATACAATTTATATAACTCATAATTTATAACACGCTAACATTTGAGTCATTATTCGTTCGTCGTGTGATGACTAATTGACTTAACTCGTACGTCACTTCCTTCGCCAGCTACCCTCTCTTTCTCTTTCTATCTCTCTTTCTCTTTCGCTCTCTTTTTCTCGCTCTCTAAATCAGTGTTCGACATATCACATTTCTATAAGGACATATCTATCCAATTCAACACAGAAATGATCTAAAAGTGTCCATATTCTTCTTGAATCTCAAATCAGCCATATTTCCTCATCTTTTATTCATATATTTATGATCAGAAATGATACTACTTTTTCGAATATGAATGAGAAAATGCTTCAATATTGGCATCAGCTGTTATACTCTTCTTTATATTATTTGCTGAAAGTTTCCTTTTGTCCAAGAAAAGCGGCTAATTGTTGGACATCCGTTGAACTATTGTATTATTCATTCATCGCCTTGCGCTTAAAAGAGTGGTTTGCTAAAAAACTGTTTCCTCTTGAAACGTAAAACCAATTAACAACATAAATATTATTCTCGTTTCATAAACAGTAAATGTAGAAGGATTGCAAATAAAGTCAATTAAACAAGAGGGCATTTTACGTAATATGTAATTGGCAAAGCCGACACGCCCTTCCGCCCGCGGACGTAAACGACAAATAATCGCCTGTGCTGCACATAAGATCCTCAAACGGCAAGACATGTAATATACTATAGTCTTAAATATAAACAAGTGAGATGCTGTAAAGCTAATTCGAACAGTCGACTTCCGGGTCACAAGTCATTCGTCATTTCGAGCTCCATTTTAGGTGGATAATTCTAGCTCCCATCTCATTTGTTGCGAGAGAGTTAAAAATGATAACAGGTGTTGGTTTCAGACGGCATCGCTTGGAGGCGTGCAGCGTTTGGTCATCATACACGGTGTTCTAGAAGTCTTAGTTTATAAGTGTCCTACAACTGCTGGGCTAACTCTAGCTTGTAAGATGCTATGTGCATCTTACGTTTATACAGTTGTTGTAGAAAGCTAAAGTTTCCTACTGGCTCGTCTCATCGATTTAATAGGGGTCAGTTCGAACGCAGTTCAGACTCGCTCAATAATATTATCTGAAATTTAGGGGCATCCCGTTCTCTTAGCTGGGAACAAACACTCAACCCTCACGAATTTACCATGCCATCTAAATATCGACTTCTCTTCTGGTACCTTTTTTTGGAAATTATTTTCGAAATACACGTTTAACATGTCTTTGAAAACTCAACGCCGTTTCTGGTTGAGTGAACGCCATCACTGGATCTGAAAAGAATATAAAGAAATCATTAGCATTACAAAACACTTCATTAAATTAGCTTTACAATGATACCAGTTTCATGTTACTACCATTCATAGTTCAGCAGATTTAAGGACTTGAAATGTACCTAAGGCTTCTTGAACATGCTGTATTCTGGGACTTTTTAACTATAGTTTAAATCAGAATACGAGAAACATTACAAGATACTAAAAAATTCAGCTAAAATAGCGACACCTGAGACAAACACGGGAAACATTTGAACCGTTTCTAATAGACATTTAACAAATTAGTGTAGATTCTACTTTTGTAACGTATCCCTTCTTTTGATTTTTTCCGTGATCACAGATAAAATCTCTAAAGTTCCACAAATTGTTAAGCGTGACACTGCTTCTTCTGATAATGTGTCACAGAGCATAGTGACACGGCTCCTTCTTATAATTTGTCACAGAGCATTGAGAGGAAGCACCTGGTTTTTCCTGCGTTGGTGAATTTTTCTTAGTATTTCCCGAAGCACTTCCTCCGCAGGGTTGGTCATATATGAAGACTCGAAAACACAAAAAAGATTGTCATTGCTAAATTTTTTTGCTAGTATCGGGCTACATTATCTTCCGTACACTCACACTCGTTACTTTATGTACTGTGGGCGAATGGGGGGGGGGGTTACACCAGGAGAACAACCGCATACAACGTGACCGATTAAAACACCCATACACACGTCACTTTTAACACAAATTCAACCGCTCAATCCAATTGGTCAACTTCAACAGCTACGTGACAAGCCTGGAAATAAATCATATTCATCTCATATAAAGCGGACAAGATTCCTTTTTGTTCGCAATAACCACTGTGGTATTTTTTACTTCCTAAGTGGAGAGAGTTTCCTCCCCTTACATAAATTATATTGTCGGGGACGAATTTATTTATTAATCTACAAAAGAAATCTAAGTACACATGCGTTTTACGATCTACCGATCTTCAATGGCTTTTGGCAAAATTCGAACCCGCGAATACGTTGCCTATAGTCGTACGTGTTACCTCCGAGCAAGAAGAGCTTGCACGGAATATGTACGATTTTTTATCTCTTTTAAAAAGTTGAGATTTTTCTTTTTATCTTTTTTAACGATATCCGCTGTTGAATGTCTAACTTCCTTAGTTAAGGGAGTGTCCTCCCCTTACATATATATATATATATATATATATATATATATATATATATATATATATATATATATATATATATATATGTGTGTGTGTGTGTGTGTGTGTGCCATTAGTCGCCCCTATTATGGGACGTATTTATGTTATTTATTTATTTATCTATGAAGGAAATCCACGTACACATACGTTTCACGGTCTGTCGATATTCAGCGTGGTGTTTGCCAAGATTCGAACCCGCGACCACGTTGCCTATGTTCTAGCGTGTTACTTGTACGACATATGTACGATTTTTAACAGCTGTTAAATAGTTGAGATTTTAGTTGTTTATTTGTTAGCGATAACAGGCTCTTCATACTCGGAGATAAAACGTTAGACTTTAGGCAATGTGGTCGCTCGTTCGAATTTTGGCAAAAGCCACGCTGAAGATCGGATGATCATGAAACGCATGTGTAGGTGGATTACTAATATCTATCTATCTATCTATCTATCTATCTATCTATCTATATATATATATATATATATATATATATATATATATATATATATATATATAAACATATAACATAATAGGCAAGTAACAGACAATAATACAAATCTGTTATGTGGATACAGCAATCAAGCATACATTGATGACTTTGAAGTATTGATTTTTGGCCACTCATACAAAACAATATCCATTGAGTAGCAAAAGATAAAAAAGATGAGAGAATAAATAGTTCATTAAGTTTCTGAATATTTTAAATGAGAGTTTATAATTTATAATATTTGGATTATTCGGACTACTATTATCAAATTGGTTGTTATATTGATTATAAACAAATATTTTTCGTGTGCAGCTGTTGTCAGTGTATGCATATGTGTTGACTTCTGTGTGCGTGAGTTGAGAATTAATTTCTCTCCTCTGGCCTCAAATGGCAAGGAGCGTAATGTCGTATCGTGCTAGGTGTATTGTTTCTGTATAACTGCATACGCTTCTTCTGCTAGGTTTTTGGTTCTCGAGCATTTTTGTTTTATTATGAATTGATATTTTACACTGGATTATTGAAATTATTATTAAGCGCAGTGAATTCTAAGTGCCCTGTGATTGGATAAAAATCAGCCAATCACAGAGCACTGCTTCAATCTCTGCAGAAACCCCAGGAGAGCGCCTATTTAAAAAATATTGGCCTCTTCTCTCCAGCCTTCGCTGCCGTCAACATCGCTCTTCCTCTGCTGCGGCAGGTGCGAGCGGGCACATGCTTTTATAGCGTATATAATACACACGAAGCTATCTTGATGTTCTGAACTATTCTTCACAGCCTTGTCCCAAAAGGGATCTTGTTACAAGACAACTGGCATTTTCAGTGAGTCCGCAAAGGCACTTCTTTTGCAAGCAACATTCTCTTTCTTTCTTCTCTTTTTTATCCATATAAATATCCTTTCGTTATCTACCCAAGTTGTTTGTTATCTCTGTTCTTGTCTAGTCACGTTTATATGCCACCAACTTTTCTTCCAGCGGACTACAGTCTTTGTCCTTCATTCTAACAGGAAAAAAAACAACAGGATCGCTAACTTCATCGTTTCGAACAAGGGACACTCATTTTGATTGTTTAGAAATTGTTGAGCTAACACGTTTATGTGAAATTCTGTGATTTTGTTTTGTTATTCTGTGTACAGCGAAAAAGAGAGAGTAAACTAAATGAATGGAGACGAAAGAAAGTAACTAATACGTTCGTTCGTTCACATCGCATCTTCACCTAACCAGTCTTGTTGTGGTGTCCTATTCGTTAGTCGATTTTTCTGTATTTAACTGATTGATTTTGTCATTTTATTTGTCTAAGTTAGTATTGTCGACTTTTTGGTTGTTTTGACACATTTGAACCTATAATCAAATTTCCAAGGCACATTTAAATTAGAGTCATTAGGAGAAAGTCGACACAGAAAAATGTCATTATGTGTATGAATATTTTATCTGAGGATTATAATATTATTTGGATTGTTTAAACGACTGCTCCTATCTGAGTTGTTAAACGTAGTACACCGGATAAAGGCGTTCATTAACACCCAGTTTTAAGTCAGTCTTTTGGAGTTTTCATATTGTATGTTAATACTAGCTTTTCGTATCCGGCGTTGCCCAGTAGAGTATTTACCGCAATTTGCATTCCGTTTCTTAATTTTAATCTATGTTGTTTTTATTTTTTCTAAATTTTATATTTTTGTACCAACGAAAAACAAGTAAATTTCTAGTAAACGAATATTAAGTTATGTCTTTTGTTTTCGAAAATATTATGTTCTCTTCAAAACAAAGGGAAGTAAGTATGTATACGGAGTTACCTGCCCTTTTTGAAATAGGAACTATGCGAGAATAAATGCAACCGGGCATAGTATTTTCTGGAAGACGTTAACTCTAATTATATTTATTGTATTTACCAACATTGACGAACGTTTAACAAAATAAAATTGATATTCAGAATCAAATATTGATTTTGTAGGACGAAAGTTGCTGAGTACAAAAGTCGAGGAAAGTACCGACTTTACTTTGTTAAATAGATTATCAAATGACTAAAATTAATATGAAAAGGAATAAAACCAGACCGGACCCATAACAAATATAATTAGATCAACAAATAATTTCAATTTTTAGAAAATACATGTCTACAGAGTAAAATCTTTTTTTATACAAAATAATTTGTTTCTCAGGTATTATTAAAAATCCAAACAAAATGAATTTACGAGTTGATACCCGATCTTTGATTGGTGATCGTACAGTATCTGGTTATTCCCATTTCCATCTTAATCTATTTTTTATGGCTTTAGAGCTAGCATGAAGAAAAATATTTGTCAAATTAGTATTTGCACGAGAGAGTAATTAACTGCATTGAATGTATGTTTTTATTGGTAAAAAGATTATAAATTATTTTTCTAAGCAAAAATAATTCGCTTTGAAAAAATGCTGAATTATCTGTTTGTCTATTTTTTTCGCGGATTATAATCAATAACTTCGTTGAAAAATGTATTTTAGTATTTTTTCTTTTATGCTATTATGTTATGCAAATATATTTACATTTATAAAATACATATATAGTTAATAATCATTTAGACTTACGTGAGAATCGGACTCATGTATTGTCATCGTAAAAACTACTGCCTTAGTAATGTGTATTCTGCCTATTCCTTTTTTGTTAAGCAATAATATGTTTCTATTTGCATACAAATAGACCAAATCTCTTAAAAAATCGTAATGTTCAATAGTATAGAGATGTCTCGAAATTTTTAGATAAGGATTGATAATTTGTCTTATTTGGATTACTCGTACTACTGTTCTTCATCTTGAATGTTATTTTCACAATATGTCAGCCTTCTTCGGGTAGGTTTTGTCGAACTCGGGAATCTTTATTTGAACTCGGAAATCTATACAGAATTTCGAACCGAACCATTTATTACTCCACATGGCACAATATATAATGTTGTTAGGTATTAATTAATTCTATGTTACAGTCTTATGGAGGTTAAAGGTTCAATCCTTACTACACTACGAATAACATGAAAATGACGTCAGAATTCTACCCAGTAATGGTTGACGGTACGAGAACAATCTACCCTCTACTGTGGATTAAAAATGTTAAAGTTCGTAATGTTGAATTAATTAGGAGTAAATCCTGTACATTCAAAGATATAAACATACGCACATGCCTAACTTTATATAAAGTTAGGTAGGTGTATATATTTATATCTCTTTATTTTGTTTATTTTTAAGGGTTTGTATCGTAGATCTTTTTGTTAGTTATTTATTTCGATCCCTTACTCCTATTAGGAGTAGAAAATAATTATATTCCCATATTTCACAAATATTTTCCTCGTGGTAGAATCACTGTCTATTACGTAGCACATCAATATCAGTTGTTTCATACAGAATCTTAATCTGCATAATCTCAATTTGTTATCTAATCTGTCATTCGAATTATTGCGATTCTTGATTTTCGACGGTCCGGATATTTATTGAATTTCTTTTCCACAACGTCTGTCTTCTGTGCTTTGTTTTGCTTTTTATTATGTAAAAAAGAAAAGAAAACATATACCCTCATCGCTTATTTGACCTTTTAGCAATACAGGTTATTCGGACTGTCAATATTGCGGTTCTTCGGTTCCATCAGCCAAACAGAGAACACACAGCCAAAGAAGGTCACATTTCTCTTGGCTCCGACCGTCTGTGCATACGATCAGAATTGATTAAATTAGTGTTTTTCAAGAAAAAAAACTACTTCTCTAGAATTTCTCTGTCCATTCTGTCGCTGGCAAACTTTCGGATACTAAAGAATATGAACGCGTCATTCCTTATCTCTTAGGAAGGGGCAGACTATTCAGAAATGGCTGATACTGAATCACATGGTATAATCAACACAAATGGAGTGTAACATTGCGTTGGGTATAATACATTATCAAAAGAAAGAATTACAAAGTATTTCAATATAAAATAATTCATTTTTATTGACAACTCAGGACAAAGAAATTTAAAAACTTGGTATGATAGAAAAGTTCAGAGAGTCCCCAAAACAGCCTGGTAAAAGAAAAATGATTTGGTATGTAAGAAGAAATTGAGAACAGATGTTTCTTTCGGCTGGCACCGTGTGCGTTTACGTTTGTGTAAATGGGAAATAGGTATAAAGAAGTGTGTGTGTGTGTATACAAACGCGCTTGTTTTGTTAGTGATAGAATGTGGGTGCGTTCATTTTGGCAAATACGTTTACTTGTGTATATGAACTGTGTTCATGCGTTTGTTTAACAGCGTGCGTGTATATGCTGTCGTTGTGCTTAGTAGTCCGTGAAAGTTATGTGCGTGCTGTTCGCCGATGGGGAGCATTCGATATCCAAATAGTGTAGGCTGGATATTGGCGCACGCACGAGTGTTATTTAACGGGCAAAACGGAAAGAAAAACGCTGTGTTTTGTGTTTTGTGTTTTTTTTTACTACACGTGCTATTTGAAAGCGAATATCTCTTGCGTTTTCATTTGCTGAAAGAAGCATGAGTCGAGAGCCAATACGAAATAAGTACGCCCTGGTTCTAACAACAAATTTTATATTTCAAAATTAAATAAATGACGAGTAATTTTAAATATTAACAACATTTCTAAATAACAATTACACATACAGCATTTATATAAATGAAGAAAAGTTGTATGTATGCGTGTATATCTGTCGCGGCATCACGGTTAAATCGTCGATCCAAGAGCTAAAGGAATCGCAGATTTGGAATTATCACGCTCGATCTAATGTCTTTATCGATGTTAGAAGTTATTGAACTTTTTTTTCAAACTCATTATTTAAACTTAAAAGTACGTAAAATAACACTAGAAATAATATTCCAATAATTTTGAGGTTCCCTTTCCAAACCGGCCGAATAACATATTTTGAACATTTTTACTACGAGTAAGAAAATAAATAAATCAACTCATAAAAAATTTTTTGGGGGTCAAATAATCGTAGGTATTTGACATCCTTCTCTTATAAAAACTAAAACATTTATTTTTATTTATTTGTTTATTTTAGATAATTGATCTATTTTAGATGCATGCCGAGTGTGTATCCTTATGCTGAACTCATAAATAGTTGAAAATAGGTTTATTTAATCAGTGGCCGTGTAGATAGCGTTCGCCTTCAGTTCGAATTTTTTTATGCGATATTTCAGCGTTCGAATCTTACACTGGACAATCGTTTTTTCTTTTTTAATTTTGTTTTGCTATAGCGTTCCACTTATTTCCTAGGCGATATTGACTACCATCATACATTTGAATAATGCATTTGTTTTATTTTATTTGCAAATATAATTTATCCTGCTCGGAATTTTTTTCGCGGGCGGAAATTTTTCTTTTTTATCAGAAAATTAACATTGCAGATAGTATCCATTTTTGGTTATCAGCCCATATTTGCTTAATATTAGTGAATAGTCATACTACTACTGCTACTACTACTACTACTACTACTACTTCATTCGTTTTTTACTGATAAAAGATTATATTTTATTCAGATAAAATTTCACGTGAAAACAACTAGGTAATATTTGAATTCATTTACATTTCGATGTCGAATCATGTCACATAACACGTTTTAGTAACCGATGTCTACTAAAAGTACCTAATATTCGATAATGACATTAGCGACAACTTCATTATTAGTAGCAAATGTACTAATAGTAAAAACTACTACTAATAATTTCTTACTTTTATTAGTCTTAATTTCTAATGAAATGTTATTATGTTTTAAGTCATATACAAAAAAGAGGTGTCCGAGATTCTCTGAATCCCCTGTATATTGCACACTTCGCTGTCGCATAGCGCGACATAACAAACAAAATAACATTATGCTTAACAAAATAGTCATTCCCTTTTACTACATATTACACACTTAAGTAAGTACGAACATTCCTGAACCGAAAATAGAAAAGAACATTCTGTAAAAATAAAAATATTTTTGCTAACAAGATAAAAGCTTCGGCGCAACATAGTTTTTTTTAAAAATTCAATCTTAAACTGTCCTCACTCGACTTATCATAATTCAAAATGTTCTTCACTTACATCTTGTTATATAACAAAAACGAAAAAAATGATAGTCTTTTTTTAAACCAAGTAATCTCGGGGCAAGATCGAAACAGCACATTTGATGTTATTCGTCTGAGTTTCTCTAAACTAGGCAATTCGGATATTCGTTAAGTCGTGTTTACACTTATGATAATATTTATATTTATTGTGCCAAATGTTGGAAAAGGGCCCGGAACCTAATTATATGAGCACGTAATATGGGATGACTATTCCCATCATCTTCTTCAGAAAATTCTACACGTGTATAATCTATTATATTTTAGGAACATTCTCTAATTTAAAAGAATACAAATACATACAAAATCAAATGACCATTTATTAAACCTTTCATGTCTTCTGTTGTTTCACAAACATTGGCAAATATTAATTTTCTTCTCCGAAATTAACCACTTAAATATATTTTAAGGTTTATCTTTCTTATTGTCTCTTTTTTAGTCTTACCGAATCCTAGGACAATAATTTTTCTCGTCTGTTGTTCTGTTATTTGTATTAGCATCATTAGCAGAAGATGCAACATTCCACGTATGAGCCAGTGTGTAGACATTTCGAGGGAATTTCATTTGAACACTATGTTGTTTTGAATATTTTATCAGGGTTGACTTCTAGGGCAAAATATACCATAATGTCTACTTGTCCTGAGAAAGCCCCGTACAAAGAGAGAGAGCGAAAACACTCGAGAACAGTAGGCATTCAAAATCGCTCTCCTTTTTGTTTCATTTTACTTCAATCGAAGTTCTCAGAAATCAAGGGTCTCCCCTTCCTGGGGCTAACACTTGATCTCTATATGAGATACATAGATATTCGAATGTTTCATTAGAGTTCTTCCTTACCTAACAAATGTTGAGAAAGTAAAAGATTTAAAACATGAATTTTCCTCTTCCCAATGTACGGTCCACTATGTTATAGTATATATTTCTTGTGGGCTTTGGGTCTTACCTGATTCCAGGACAAGAATGTATCGAGTCTGGGTAAGATACTAGCCTAATGATGTTACTAGAGTCGACGTCACTTGAAGAAGTTGCACCATTCCTCGTATAAGGCAGTGTGGAGTAGCCATACCGAGGGGATCTTATTTTGACTTAGAACATTATGTTATTTTGAATATTTGGCCAGGGTTTACTTTTAGGAAGAAGTATCCTCATGTCAGGTTGTCCTGACAAACATTTGTACCGAGAGACCTTAGACACTCGCGGACAGTGTCTAGTAGGCATTCAAATTCTCTCTGTAGGCATTCAAGTTCTCTCCATGGGCATTTCAGTTATCTCCGTAGGCATCAGAAAAAAGTCTCGTGTGTTCTGCGAATTAATCAAAGATGGCGACGGGGTGGCACGTGGGTCTCAGCTGCAATAGTGTATGCAGGTTATAAACACATCATGAGATGCAGTCACGATATAAGAATTCGATTTATTCGAATAAAACCAAATTATCAAATAAGACACTAAATTTATATTTGATAAAAGGGATAGTATAATGGGTGAGTAAAACAATTCAAATTTAATTCAGAAAACCGACTTGGTGCAAGAGAATAATAATGAATTTAAAAGAAAACAAAGAAAAGCTACATCAGTAGTTACACACTTATGAACAGGCGATGAAGCGAAAATAGACCGCTGAAAATGTGTAAATGAATGTCAATATTATTAACCTTCGATTCCTGTGGCAGAAATAATGAGCAAAAAACTGCATCGAGTGTTAGAAATACGCTTGATGTACCTTATCGCCGCCATAAAAGAACCCATCTTTGCCTAGTGTTTAGAACCATCGATGTGAGAAAGAACAAGTACATCCTAGAACGAGAGTATTTATAGGTATTGACAACGTGTGAACAACGTGCTTTGCCATCCATACAATACGGCTAAACGGAAGTCGACATAAGGTATTTTAGCACTTGAGTGATAGAGAGCATCATTGAAAATTGTGGTGTCAGAGATAAGTCTACTACGTGATAAACATCTAGTGGCTAACACGTTGTTGCATTGAATACGGTGTCACCGGAGAAAAGTATGCTACGTAACAAAGGTCCACCCGTAATAACGTTGTGTCTATAAACAGATACCTATGCCCCTCTTTTTTTCACTTCTTAATATTTGTTCACTTCTTCGATTCGCAATATGAAACTAAATTATTAATCAAATCGCTAACTTTTTTCGTGTCCACACAAAACTAACCTACATACTTTAAGTATGAATTATTGCTACCAGTTTTTTAAATTTTGATTAATTTTATGTAGAACATATTTATTTCTGAATTTTTATTCTATGCAATCAAAGTAAAGAAAGTAAAATAAGGGAAAAAGAATTTTCTTCGAACAATGTTTACTGTTCTTTTGTCATTTTTTACCTTGGCTTCAGTTTGCCCGTCATATTGTGCGATAGTGCACATTAATTAAGCTAACAGGGTAACAAAAAAGTTGTGCCTGGTGTGGCCCCATCCACTTAACAATGCAATATTGCATGAAACATTTATAAAAGCCGCGGGACTCAGAACGAAGATCTGAGTATCATGATCGACAGATGTTCACGCCATAACCTACATGGTGAACTCATTCGGCATCCTCCGAATGTTTACGCCTCCAATTTCAAGTACCAGAATGTGACAGACCAACTACAAATAGGACGAAATCGTCAATGAAGCAAACCAAAAACAAAGCCAATGGAAACAAAAGACCACAAAGAAAAATAGGTTAGTGACGGAATACTAGTAAAAAGCAGTCCAACACAAAGAGCTTACACGAATCAAAAAAAAATTATATGAGACATATATACTGAATATCACCTAGCGTAACAGAATATTACAGACCAATCAATTCGTATCCTTACAAGAAGATGATTCTTGGAGCTGGAACTAATGGAAATTAAAGGATAGTGACGTAACAACACATCAGGAAACTTATAAACATAAACATTTAATAACTGGGTTCGCGCCCTTTCGACCGTCTGAAATTGTCACTTCTTACACTGATGAGAGCCATTAGCTATAAACGCTGGTGCCTGTAGGTAATAATAATTTAATATTTATTCATAAATATTTTTTATTAAGCCTCTTTAAGAAATCACAGTTGAGCAATCTCCAGTATGTTAAAAATAGACTGTCACTTAGCTTTTAAGCAAGGTTAAAAAAAAACGTTCGTTGAGCTATCTCGATAGTCCACTGTCTGCGACGCGCTTACTCTAGACACAAATAGAACTAAATTACTACTAAATTACGTGATAATACCCGGTGGCCGTGGGGATAGTGCGATAGCTTGCCGAGTCTAGGTTGACTCTATGAACTGAGTTTGCGCCCCCCTCCCGATTGTCTGAAATTGTCACTTCCTACGCTGATGAGAGCAATAAGCTTGAAACGCTGGCGTCTGTAAGTGATAATAATTTAATATTTATTCATAAATATTATTATAATAATCGCTGGTGACAACAATCTCGTAACTCTCTCTCTCTCTCTCTATATATATATATATATATACATATATATATATATATATATATAGAGAGAGAGAGAGAGAGAGGGAGAGAGAGGGATATATTTATATATATATATATATATATATATATATATAGAGAGAGAGAGAGAGGGATATATTTATATATATATATATATATATATATATATATATATATATATATATATATATATATGTATATATATATATCCAGTGTTTATATGATACTGCCTAATAACAAATTCAGCTACTTATATAATAGTTTGATTTATACAAACATGTGGCTACACATCATGAGACGTCACAACTGGAACTCTTGGATAACCGGTATCTTACAACCGAGAGAAAAAATATAATACAAACATACATACACACACACATATATATATATATATATATATATATATATATATATATATATATATATATATATATATATATATATTTATATATATATAGGAGAGAGAGAAAGAGAAGTAGTGAGAGACATGCGTGTAGAAATTATATAAATAGTTTAAACAATTAGTTGAAAATACGATTTAAAAATCTCATCTGATTCAATTTTTTACTAACTTGCAAAGACAAGAGAAATCTCGATATTTCATGCTCTGCACATATTACTAAAAAAACTATTAAAGCAAAAAATAAAACACCAAAACCAATAAAAAGAAAAATATTAATTATTATAGATGCATTTAAAACATATATTAAAAGGTGTTAGAAAGACAGATTCCTATAAAAAATGTACATGTTTCAAAAGTTTTATTTTAATTTGGTATGAGATTAGATCAAACTTTTAATCTATTAAATCTTTAAAATAAGGAAATACAGTCATTCCCTTTAGTTAATATTTGAAGCCAAAACGCACAGATGAACACGTTAATTATGGTAAAAATTCTAGTGAGTCATTTGACTAAATGAGTTTTTCTTAGGGATTCTGAATTATCTTCTTTAATTACGCATGGTTAAACATTTCAGATGTTGGATAATGGCCCTGTGAGGCCGGACGCATCTTGAAGTGGACGTATGTGTGAGGGATCGTTTTGTTTGGCTTGCGCGATTTAGTGCGGGCGAACCCGTACAACCGAGTGCAGAATAGGGCTGTTCTCACAGTCGGGGCTCACAGACGTTGATAGGGCCACACGTTGACGATACATCAGATCAAGGGTCAAGGTGCACCTGCGCATGGGGGCTCTGTGATGTCACGGGCTTTTGTGTGAGAAACTGAGTTTTGCCAGTCTGGGTTTTTGGAAACGGGCCGAACGGACGATTTCTCTATGTAGTTATAAATATACAAAGCGAGAACTGCCACGGCCCATTCAGGGACGGCTATGCAACATGTTCAATCTAATTAAAGGTATGCAACACAAGGAGTGTCTAACGGATCCAGGTCAGGATTTTAGATTGTGATTTTACAGGGTGAATAAGGATTTTAGATGAAGGTACCGATTTTAGAGAGCGTTTAAGGATTTAAAAGGGTGAGTAAAAAGTTTAGAGGGTATGTAAAGTATTTTAGAGGATGGGTAAGGATATAAAAAGATGGATAACAATTTTAGAAAATGGGTAACGATTTTAGATGGTGAGTTAGGATTGTAGAAGATGGTTAACGATTTTAGTGGGGTTAAGATTTTAGATGGGAGGTAATGATTTTAGAGGGTGGGTTACAACCACCGCCATGTTTTTGTCGTCTTTAATTTGAAATTCTAAAAATAAAATTCGTATTATTTTTTTAATGATAACATTTTTTGCATTGCAATACAGATATTTTTCTTATACAGATCAACCCTCAGAGCTGCCGACATTTGCTCGGTATAAAATGACGACAACAAATAAAATCGAACATAGTTCCTGAAACTGAAAACAACAGATGTAAACCAAATAAAAACTTAATGCTCTATTTACATTGTTGAATTTTATTATATGTTTGTTATTACTAGATCATTTTTAGTCAAGCGGACATTTTTTTAATCTTAAATATACTGTAATTACAAAAATCAAAAAACAAAAATAAAACTGCAAGTGTAATAATTTGCAAAATGAACAATGAAACTAAAGAAGTAGGCGTTTTTTTTTAGCTTTCTGTTTTTGTTTCAGAAATTCAGGTTTCATTGTTTGTGGTTGCCTTTCGGCTACTTTCTTACTTTGTTACCGGATTTTACCAGAAAATATTGGTAGAATTTGCTTGCAAAAGTAGTACGCGTTTTTCCATCTTTTTTTTCCATTTCAGGAATATGTGTTTCATTACTTGTAGTTGCATTTCTGCTTTTGTCATAATTCGTTAGCAGATTTTACGAAGCCAAAGTTGACGATAATTCTCTTGCTAAAACATGTAATTATTCTAATAAAATAAGATATCTTAAAATATTCACTATTTAATGCTTTTATATGTGCGTCATTTGTTCGTACTTCATCTTTCTTCCCCCGCGAAAATATTTAAATCTTATAAAGAAACTAAAAGAATACTCTCCCAGCAAAATGAATTCCTGAACAGAAGAGTTGTGTACCACTTTTGTGTACCATTATCAAGATTAAAAACAATGTATAATGCAACGAAACATTATGTATAGAATCCGTATCACAACTTGTATCAAAATCCTTTACATGATTTTGATTCTAGAAAATGTCTAAAATTAGACTAAAGCTCAAGGGATCTTGAGAAAAAATGAACATCCAGGGAATCTTGCTTAATTTTTTTCTAATGACTGTGGATCAAATTCAATGCAAATCTGAAACATTTGAATTTTCAAATGAGAGGGTGCGCCTATATCATGCTCCCTCAACCCCATTAAAATACTCCAAAAAATGAAATTTGGAAATATTTATTAAATGATGTAATACTTATTGTTAGAATTTCAGAAAAAAATGTAAATATTTGAATTTTAACGAAATAATCGAATGTCCCCGCTTAAAGTAAATATAGTCAAACCACTAATCTTTCGCCTCGTAGCTATGTTCCTAAATGTATCATGATTAGTTGATTAGATGAAGATTCAATAATCTATATGCAAATATATAAGCATATACACTGTGATGTGGCGTGTCAACACCCAGACGAGTACTCGAAATAATGTAAGGGAATCCCGCAACGATCTACAAAAAATGTTGCAACCCAGGCGAGCCCCTTAAAATGTGACGAATACTATGAAAGAAAACAAATTATATATACATATATATATATACATATATATATATATATATATATATATATATATATATATATACATATATATATATATATATATATATATATATATATATACATATATATATAAGTAAACAAGATGTTGTTACATTCCAAAGGCCAATAATTTATTGATCTCACGAAATATTTTCAAAACAGTCAAGCTTTGGTGCAAATTTTAACGAATTCATTTCGTTCATAGGGGGACCAAATTACGTCATTATGCCAATATTGAATCTGTCTTCCTTGAACTCTCTGGAAAGACAAAAGTCCTCAGTTTCAAAAATTATACATTGTGGAAGGAAGACAGTTCAATTATTTACATACTAATGTTGTCCCTCTATGAAAAAACGAATTCGTAAAAGATTGCACCAAAGATTAACTGGTTTTAAAATATTTCGTGAGACCAATAAAATGTTGGTCTTTGGAATGTAACAAAATCTTGTTTACTTATATATGCACTGTATAAGACGTTATGTGCTAAAACATATATTTTATCACTCATATATATGTATATATATATATATATATATATATATATATATGAGACAGATTATGAATATACACTTACGGCATGTAATCTACATAGAAACGTTTATGTTTGATTCTCAGGTACATACTGAATATATGGGAAATGAAAAAGGAAAAACTAATATATATTTTTTATATATTCATCAACGTTTTTGTCTTTATTGTAAGACTTCTTCAGGATGACAATTTTAAGAAAAATTTCATACAATTACATCGAAATATTGGGTTGACATGATGGGTTAAAAAGGAAAAGTAGTAGCCGTGTTTACTAAGAGCGCTGGACGAGGGCCCAGGCTGCGAGAAGTCAGTACTGGCAAAGAGTGAAATGAATTCTATCGAAAACTGTTCCATTCAAAAAAAAATATTTTACTTATGTGACCCCCCAAACAATGCATATTTACACTGAAGTTTAGGAAGCTACTGCGATAGGGGAGTTGTGTAACAATATGTTTGTTCACATTACGTGTAAATTCATGAATGTTGGTACGATTAGGGAAACACGGAGCAGGGAGGAATTCGAAAAGCAAGCGATCCGAGTAAAGAAGATATTTGAGTTAAAAATCCTTCGGCGTCTAAAGACTTTTACAGTAAATGCGTATTTTTTTCTGCTAGTTAGTCTTTTTTGTTAAACTTGTTTTCTTATTAACAAGTCACCGTTTATTAAGGCCTAAGATAAGGGTACAAGCGCAATAAGTTTATCGAAGCAGATTTCATGAAAGCTGTGATCTATTGTGTTCATGGTGCATGGTTTTAGGTTTGTCTACTGTTGGATTTTGTCTAATTGTAAAACTGTTGTGTTCAATTTATTTATCCGACCAGATTAGCTGAACGGCGGATGATCATGTACGCAGCTGGAATCTAGTTGTGTAGCTGACACGCAGTAGTTATTCGTAGGGGCACCTCAGGCGATCAGCTATAAGCTAACCACTCCTCAAAGGGTGAGAAGGCAAAGCCTTGGAGGGTGGACTTTCTAGAACTGCACAGGACAAACCCATAGACCGGCGGAAATCCAGCCCAAAGCTCAAGTAGATACCGGTCTATATAATTATGTTGTGGTTATTTAACTTCCTACCACCGCGGTAAGATGTGACACAAGGTCGGAAAGTGGGATTTGAAAAGCCAGCGCCCGAGAAAGTGAGCACTCTGGCCTACAAAAAATGCTTGGGCAGTCCCGTCGGCATTCTTCGGTAGGGGCGCCTCGGGCAGCAAATGATAAACTTACTCCTCCCCAAAGAGGGGGGGCAAAGCCTGGGAGGGTGGACCTCTTAGAACTACACAGGACAAATCCATAGATCGGTGTAAATCCAGCCCCGAAGGCCAAGACGATACCGGCCTATATGGTGTAGTATCCATCGGAACAGATACTACACTTTGATCTTAGCCAAAAAGCCAATAAGTAGTAATTCGTTCCCTCTCCTTTTCTTCTTCCTTATAATTATGTTGTGATGCGTGTTGAGTAATAGCACGGTTTTAAATATTATCAGCAAATAATCACTTGGAGGTTAACGATGCTTTCAAGTTTTTACATTATTTTACATTATGTAGTATACACAGATATAAAAGTAATAAAAAGACCCCCCCCCCACAAAAATGAGTCATAATGTTTAAAGTATCTGTTTCCGTCGTCGATGGCCAGCACACGGAGCCGTACAAAGCAACTGTAAAAGTTTGAAATATCGATATTATACTCTTCTTGATATTTTAGAGGTGTTTCAGATATCCATATATCTATTCTATATAACCATCTAAGTATAACACGGACCAACGTCAGTTTTAAAAGAATCATATCATGGCTCAATCTGACGATGAACTTAATCAATGGAAAATCGTCACAAGACTTAAATGTCTACTCTTTCCCGAGTGCTTGTCTAATTCATTTTATTTACCTCCCCAGGAGGTTAGGCACAAGGCATGGTTTATCTTACTCCCACAAGTAAGATGTGACCCAAGCTCGGGTCGGGAAAGTGGGGTTTAAAAAGCCAGCGCCCGAGAAGGTGAGCACTCTGGCCATTAAAAATTGCCTGGGCAGCCCCGTCGGCATTCCCCGGTAGGGGCGCCTCAGACAGTAAGCAATAAACTTACTCCTCCCCAAAGAGGGGAGGCGAAGCCTGGGAGGGTTGACCTCCTAGAACTGCACAGGACAGACCCATAGACCGGCGTAAATCAAGCCCCGAAGGCCAAGACGATACCAGTTGATGGCGTGTATCAATCAAGTGCTTGTCTAATTCATCAGAGAGAAAAAAAAATCAATATTATCTCACTTAGGTCGATGAAGACACTCCGAGAGCCGCCTTAATTATTAATGATAACAAGTATTTTAATTTACACCTGTGTTGTATGTGTACATGCATAATAACCGAAACCCATCTCCAATAAAAAAATTAAAAAAATGAGTACAACTGTCCCCAAACACGACTGTTCTATATCGCAGGACACAAAAATAGATAAAGCCTTGATCAGCTTATCAACTACGTGTCACTACTTACTTTCCGTTTGTGACAAAATATCCTAACACGTATGCCTTACTGTAACCTGATATCTAATGGAATTTACACTACTTTTACTTATTCTTATTCTAACTTCATGTAGAAAATACCGTGTTCACCATCATTTTCACTCACCCACATATAATCCTCTTACATAACAAGTTATCTTGATGGTGCAAACGCTATAAAGTCATCCATAAACAACCGTATTTCCCGCAATGAAAAAGAAATTAATTATGATAGAAAAATGAATTCTTTGATTAGAAATATGCATGCAGATAATTAATAATTATGTCATCAGTGAGATTTTTTTAGTCATAATTATCATCATGAAATATGTGTGAAATGTGTCCCCACCTTATTCTATAAAAATAAGAGAAACAACGAAAGCCGCTATATGATAGACTCTGGGCTATATAAGCAACATAAAATACAAACCAGGAACATATGTGAGCACGATAGGATAGGGATAGAGGATGACATACCGAAGCTAGAAAGACTGAAACCTTTGTTTTACTATTATGATCACCACTTATCTAGGCCAAGATCCACTCGAGGATAAGGGTAAATGAGACGGGAATGATTGTCAGACGAAAGATAAGAAACACTATGGGTATAATAACATTAATCAATGGTACTAACTGCGTTTAGTTAGTTTGAGGGCGGTCCATAAAAAGAATTTGTTCACATTGGATTTGAAGATGACCAAGTTGTGATCGACAAAGAAGCAGTTTCGCTGTAATTTCTTCCACAATTAGTAACCCTTTTCAAAGAAGATTTGTACATGGCAATTACGTCCTACGCGAGGCATGCGGTATAAGAACGGAAATTCTTTTGTTCGTTGTGGTTTAAAAACGAGTTCTTGCTGTAAATGTCTTATAAGAAGGAACCCAAACTGGTGCTTAGTCGAACACGGCTCATAGAAATAAAAATAGAGTACTAGGTTCTTGTACAGTAAATGTTCTAGCGAGACTAACATCCTTGGCGATGTGCAGTAGTATTCACTAGAGAGATGAAAATATGTTGAAAATGCGGCAACGTGTTTTGAAACACGCGATATAATCAAATGCTGTATTTAGCGCAGCTTCGTGTACTCAAATGTTTTGTGCTGGGAAATAAATTTGTAAATACCGAGACAAATACAGGAAATGGCAAAAGAGACGAAAGTCTAAACATGCATGTAAATATGCAACTTTCTGCTAAAGTCCCTATTTACTTGTCTTTTCACAAGGACAGACTTAGACACAAGGTCGGTTTTTAATGTGAGAAAATCAAGCTCCATCAAAAGTAAAACTCTAAACAGTGACAAAAATTTAAATTGCCTCATTCTAGAAAGATTTCTCTTTCACGGACAGAGGACAGAAAAGATAAAGTGTAGTATCAGAAAAAATTCTGATAGCAGATCATACCAGTTATTCTAAGTGCAAGGTTGGGCAACATTGAAGCATGCGCAATGCTGCCTGTTTAGTGGAGGGCATATATAAGAATCCCACAATACGCCTTTATTTAATTGCTTTTCTATGAGGGCATAGTAAGACACGAAGTCGGTTTTTAATATGGGAAAATCAAGCTTCCCACAAAGCACTTTAGATTCGGACAAACATTAAAAGCAACTAAGAAAGCTTTCCTACCATTGCGCCGCAGAGAAGTGGTCTAGATTATCGCTATGTTATATTAGTTAAATGACAAACTAAAGCAGTTAAAAAGCTTGAGAGCCTACAATACACTGATTGAGGATCCTGGTACCTAGTAGCTTGTGCAGCACTAACCCTGTGAGGGTTGAGTCGCTTTACCATCAACGAGGAAGTTTCTAGGGAATATTGAATCGACAAGCAATTGCTAGTTCTATTTATATCCAGGTCAGCTGAGATGACGACGTAAGTTTTTTCAGTTCTTTTCATGAGGTGTTTCTTTCCTTTAACTTATAAAGTGGCAAATGGTCACATATATCAACGTTGCTTAATTTCTATTATCTAACGAGAATTTATGTGTTAACAATACATGTCACAACTAAATTCGACACTTGTAATATGTTCATCTCCCAGTATCACATGTGACAATTTCTTATCTATGATATGTATATTCCTTCACACTTTAGACCCTTTTCCTGGTTGGGCAATGCCAGTCAAACAAATAATGCTTCCTTCGTTGGAAGCCATCAAATTAACGAACAAATTTTCAATGAAGAATGTCTTCTTTCCACGGATCTCAATGAAACCCTCGCATCAGTAATTGAATTCATACCAATCTAATTTCCTTTATAACTCGCATCTTAAATGGCACAAATTGAGACAAAATGGTAGAGACTGAACCGTTTCGGCCGTAATTTCCAATTAAGCGTCTTCACTCCTGAACGATTCCGTAATAAAAAAGTGCGAAGCTAACCAAACAACTTGATTCTTGTCAAAAATAGAAAAACAAAGAATATTGACTACACGGAAGCATCATTGAACCGAGACACAACTGGATTCACGTTACAAATGACAAAAGATTAAGACACGTTTATACGATTATAATTTACAGTTTTGAAACTGCTTACATCTTTTTAATTTTTTTAAAGCCAATGAAAACGTTGATTCCATTTGAGGTTCTATCATTTCTCTTTACATTGATATTAAGAGTCTATAAAAGATGAGATTATATTAATCCATTCACATCTTTTTTCATCTTAAATATTAAAACAACGCATCTGATGATTTTGATAACTATAAAAGTTCAAATGATGTCGACCATTGCTTAGTATTACTATTATATACGCAAAGAGGTATTTTGTTTTTCTTGTGATTATATTTTAGACATTAAGATATTCCCCGTTGGTTATTTCATCGGGACGGGAGTCTAGAATATTTTCTTGTGTGAAAACGAGGAATGCGATCTAAAGTTTAACTATATTTTAAACTTAATTATATGGTGCTGTATATCTGCGAAGAGCACTCTTTCTAGTTGTAGCAGAGTACAAAATCGACTTCGCCATCTAGTAGGGAATGATCTCTTCTCGTCCCTACAGTCCCTTTTCACACAGAAGAGATGTTGCTAGTCTCTCTCTACTCTATCGTTATGCTCATGGTAGGTGCTCGGATGAGCATCAATCCCTAGAACCCCCTATAAAACATTCAGAGCAAGAACTCGGCTAGCTACAACTACAACAAATAACACTCCTTTCTCTCTCTCCTAACCAAAAACAAAACGAAACATCCATGAACAAAGATTTTTTCCTAGAACAACTCATCTGTGGTACAATGTACCACGAGTCTTCTTCCCACCTTACTACAACATAGCCGTTTTCAAGTCTAATGTGAGTCGTCCATAATCAATTTCCTCAAAAATAATCTTCTGCTCATCTCAGCCATTGTTTTCGATCTTCTCTTGGTGGCAAGTAGAGGCGAATATAGTCGAAGTGAGAATCTTTTGAACCCTTATCCTCGAGTGACCTCTGTGCCTTGATACGTGTGACACACTAGTAAAAATAAATATCGATCTTTCTTTAACTAGGAGTTTCCTGTGACTCGGCCATCCGGAATAGACATATTGGTATCTGAAACACAAAAAGAATGTCACTTGGTATAAAATATCAATGTTTCAAACGTTTGTTGCTTCTATGTACGGCTCTGAGTACACGCCGTCGACGAAGGAAGCAGAATGGGGGCTACCGAACACAAAGACAAATGTGTATGAATTTAAATATGTATGGATTATTTTTGTGGGATGTCTATTTACTACAATCCGTACATTTATTAAATTCAAGTAAACAATTTTACACACGGATTGTGTAACATATTTTTCAGATTTCACATTTGAATCGTGGACAACTTTTCTCAAATATATTTACCGGGTGAGTTGGTAAGAAACGCCTCTCAATATCTAGAGTAACGGTTTTTTTCTATTTTGTTTGTCTTCCCCTTCAGCCTTTCTGCAGATTCTTTCATTGTGGTTACTTGAACTAAAACAGACAGGTGTCACTTATCTGTCTTCTGTCAGCGGGAATGATCAACTGCGTTCACCTTTAATGTAAATTGGAACATCTAAACATAAGTGCAAGATGTAAAAAGACACACGTATATATATATATATATATATATATATATATATATATATATATATATATATATGTATCTTATTTTTGTAACACTCAATAGTTTAAAGCTAGAGATATATTTAGTATTTTTATGTAGTTCAATACAATATCATTATCACAGAGGACACATTCACGTCATTTTTTCCAACTCATTTTTGTATTTCGCAAACAATTTTTTCGGCTAACGCCAAGATATTTGTAAAATGCTTCTATGTATTTATAAATAATTAATAAATGCATATGAGCGTTTTACAAATATATTTATGTTAGCCGAAACAATTGTCTGCGAAATACAAAAATAAGTTGGAAAAAATGATGTGAATCTGTCCTCTGTGTTAATGATGTGGTATTTAACTACATAAAAATACTATATATATATATATATGGGAAGAGAAGGATGAAGGAAATCCGACGTAATGGGAAAATGAAAAAGGAAAACCAAAAAATGGATGTTTTTTTTATGTGTACATCAACGTTTCGTCTTTATTTATAAGACTTCATCAGGATGATAATATAAAGAAATATGCCATGCAAGTACAAACACATATATGGTTGACATATTGGGAAAAAGGAAAAAAATAGTAGCCATTACTGGAGAAAACAGTAGGGTGGACGTCCGTGCTTGGTGAGGAATGAAAAATGAATGTTTATAAAAATGAGTGGGGAAGAAGTGGAAAGATGGGGGTGAGCAAGGATACTGTGGCTGGTAGTAAGAGAAAGAGGTGGGGGATGAGCAGGAATAATGTGGATGGCAATGAGTGAGGGACTTGAGGGGTGGAGGGGAGGGAGGAAGGAGGTATTTGAACAGGTGGCTGCGGTCAAGACTGAAGCGGAAAAAGTAAGTTGGAATGTTTGTGTGGGGGTGTATGCAGAGAAATGGAGATTGGGTAGAGAAGGAGAGGGGCCTTTGATTTTGGTGGATGGGCGAAAGTTACGGTCTTAGAGAAGATTTTGAGAAAATGAGAGGATTTGAGAAAGGGAGGTATGGAAGAGTGAGGGTACGAAAGAAGTGGTTGAGAGGGGGAATGGGTGAGGGGGAGAGGGGAGATTTGTTTTGATAGGGTATGAAATATTTGAAATAATTGGAAAATGAGAAAGTTACATCGGCTTGCTGTGTTAAAACTGTGAGGGAAAACAGGTATGAGTTTGAAAAAGTAAAGATTCACAGAGAAAGAGGATGGGTGTGAGTAAGTGGGAGAGTGTCATTAAGGTTAGAATAAATATATATATATATATATATATATATATATATATATATATTATAGATAAATAGTTATTCACGGACACGCGTTTCGCCGTAACTGGGACTTCTCGTCGTGACTGACCATTACATGTCCCAACCATTGATCACAAGGACTGTAATCAAGTGCGCTAACATGTACGACACGACGGAACTGTTAGAAATCACGTGATGAATTATACTTTTTAAATTTATGACGTTACTTTTGTTTTTTTTGTTAGCGATATATTTTTGTTAGCTACTGATACTTATAAATATATATATATATATATATATATATATATATATATATATATATATATATTGTATATATATAGATATATATATATATATTTTATAAATATATTTTTTTTATTCATGCAAGCATTATTTGGCTACACATTTGTAGACATGTTCCAGATAGAGATATGAATAACCAAACTTATTTGGGCCAAAAACCTTTTACAATGGTTTCATGAAGCGGACTAAGACAATATTTCTATTCTGCAACTGAACACATGATCAACACATAAATAACAACGTACACTGCATTACATGTTCATTAGATTTGAAATTTATACTTTTATATTTTTGATTTTCATTACGTTGTTTTTCATTCCATTTTAAATGAAAGTCGATTTAACGTTGTGACTTTAATAATCGAGTCAGATTAGACATAATACACATACATGCGTGCGAAAGTATTCACAGCTCGTTCACTTTTGCACTAAAAGATACATAACACGGAAGTTGGTACATTTAGAATCAGCGTTTCCTACGAACACGCACACATGCGCAAATGACATATAAACAAAATATAATGTATAAAAATAAGCTAATATATAAGTAAGTAAATGTTTCACGTATTTTTGTTCTTTGGTCTTTTTGTTAGAAGCAAAGTGTAATATGTGTTCTTATACTACACATATTTTCTGCCCTCGCTCAATGGGAGAGAAATCATTCTAGAATGATGCCATTGTTTTAATTTTAAACTCAATCACGAGCTGGAAAAGCAAGTGAATAAGGTTGTCATTGTTTTGTGAAGTCATGGATTTCGTCCGGATATTCGTCATCTAAGTTTTAATGAATTACATGATTCTTTCGCGACGTCATGTTTTTCAGGTCATTTTTCTAACGTCATCAAGTGTGCACGGGGACAAACATACAAGCAATACATAAATAGTCTTAAATGTATACAGATAGATATAGGTTTTCTGTTCAGTGTCTGTGTCAGTTTTAAATATCATTTTGCCTGAAACCGTATCATATTTTATATTATTTCAGGTCGTTTTTCTTTTGTTTATATTTTCGCAATGCCCTTCAGTTTAGTTTTATTTTTTTCCTCCTGTGAAGATTCTAAATCCGAATGTTCCAAGGCCACGTATTTTCAACGTTATGTTTTCTTCCTATAAAAAGATATACGTATGTGCGATTCCTTGTGTGCGATTAACTTTGTTCTCGAATAAAATAGTTTTGTTTTGATTTTTATACTAAAGAAATACATTTTATAACATTAAGAACCCGACTCTTTGACATATTATCATGTGAATCGATCACATATCTCCAGCAGATAAAAGCAAAACACATCGGAAGAATATTCGATTTTTATGTGAGAATCATCGATTTTTTTACGCAGAATAAGTTTAATACGTCTTAAAGCATTATTTATATACGAGACTAGAAGAAAACCCGTCCCAGGACTAGTAAAATTATTTACCCGAAAAGAACAGATCTACGCAATTTGTATGTTCCCTTACGAATGTTAAAATCAAGAAATAATGATACAACACCTTAAGTCTAGAATCCTCATTCCAATTTTGATCAAACTCCACGTGAGTTTGATTCTAGAAAATATCTAAAATTGAAGGCATCAACTGAATGGGGCTTCAGATTAAGTTGAAATTCAGGGAACCTCGCTGAATTCGTGTCTGACGCTTATTAATCATATTGAATGCAAATCTGAAATATTTGAATTTTTAAATGGGATGCTGTGCCAATATTATGCATTCTCTAAAACATTTAAAATGCTCCGAAGAAACTGCAATTTGGGGAATATTTATGAATTGATGTCTAATAGCTATTGTTAAAATCTCACAAAAATCGGAGAAATCATAATTTTATAAGGGCTTTCCCTTCCTTTGTATGAAATAAAATAAAACTAAACATAGCCCACATTACGAACACTTACGTTAGTAGCTGTGTTCCAAAATTCATTAGCATAAATTAATTAGTTTAAGAGTGAATCGTGTACTTTTTTGCCATAAAATGATCCAACAATGGTTGATATGCCATAAAACCTAACAAAACTCCCCCATTTAAAACTCAAACCTTCTTAACCATCATAGTGGTAGTGGCAAAATGGTAATGTTAGATCTATCCGGCTAAATCCAGTCAGTATCAGAATCCGTCGTCCTCTGGTCTTCTATGACTCTGCATGTGGTAAGCAGAAACGTGTCAGGCGCGGGACAGCAAATCATTAGAGTTATAGTAAAAACGTTCCTTCTGCTGCATCTCTTTGTGTGTTCTTGGCCAATCCTTCTCCGACTTCGCATGCAACTGTTGAGCCTTGCCTCTTTGGTATTGGGGGAAACACCTGTAATCTTGCAGGTTAAAGAATATCTGCGACCAACGAAGAAAACTTCATGCAGACCAGATAATCGTGTTCTTTATGCCGAAATCCGCCTCGCTGAACAAAAACCACGACTGATTGTAAAATGTAGATATGTTAAACAATTAATTATGTAGAAAATTGTTCGTATTCACTTATTTACAACTCAAATGTGTGAGTAGTGTTAATCTGGTTATAAGCGATTCGTTTAAAAAAAAACTTGAAAATAGTAAATTGACCAGTGCCCGGTCGGTGCAAATTATAACGAACTACACAAGATTGTTCTTTGTACAAAGCGGCCTACATAAAAGTAGCCCGACCCCTCAGCCTCGATATTAGTGTATCACGTGTTGAATAAGCTACTTTCGCATTCAAGTGTGGTTGTTGCTGTAATGTACGTACAAATAAGCGAGAAGGAGTTATCCTATATCTCTACAAAACCACCATTCTCCCATGAATGGGGTATGATTGTCACATCTCGGCTGGTTCCCCAACCACTAGCTTCTCCATCCAGACTTTGCCCAATAACCACAGTGTATAGTCTCTGTGCTTGTTTTACAAGTACTTTAAATTTCTCCGGGGAACTTGCTGCACTAATGCCCTAGACATAAATACCTCCGACCAACCCGACAATCAGCAAAATCTTACCCTATTCACTGTAGATGTACCCAGATGCCGCAAGGCTTTTTACTTTAATACATTTTTCATTTTACTGCTATCTTTTGTAATTCTCTCCCTCCAGGTTTCGCTGAGTGTACCAGAATGCACACATGTGAATAAATATCTCGCTGCACAACTCTTCACTTAAGATGTCCCCCTTTAATTTCTGGCCCCTAATTCACAGTAGCCCCTTGTGTCTCAGTAGCAATTCACCTTTTTTTTTTGAGGGGGGGGGGGTGAATAAAACTAAACCTTAAATGAAAATAAAATAATCTCGATGAAAAGCCAACTTCCACCAGCTCATTCTTCCGGTCGACAATATTCCAGCCACGTTTAAATGAGCTACGCGATATTGGTCGATTGATAACCGGTCACTAGGACCAGATTAAACAGACATCACCTGGTGTTTCTAAATGTTTATCCACATATGCCACATTGACCAGGTTGAACGTCGCTTAACATCCGTGATCTTACGGAAACCGATGTGAACGTGGTTTAAATCGTGTATCCATTGGTTAAACCATCAAGATGTGCTTACTCCCTAGTTCAATCGACGAGTAAGTAGAGTATCTAAAGTCTAACACCAAAAGACAGAAGTTGAAATGAGATAAAATTTACATTTATGACATATAAGACCCCCCGTAAACTTTATGGTGAGTAAAAATCTTTATTTGGGTTTTCTATAGTCTTCTCCTACCCTTGCCTCCCCCTATTTTATCCTTAGCTCCTCACATTCAATGAGCGATGTTTCGGACAAAGAGGGGATAATCGCTGTTTTCTGGATCGGCTGTTAAATACTCTCATAGTATTCATCATCATTCAACTGTCAATATATCTATATTATTAAGCCTTATCCTCGAGTTTTTTGGGCCTTGATAAGTGGTGACTTATTAGTAAAATATGAAAATAAGGAAACGTAGTTGTATTTAAAGATACCAAAATGTACGATGCCTAACACATTCATTTTCTTTTACTATATAATATGTTCCAATGTGTGTCAAAATTGTAACTAACAGTCATAAAATGTGTAATATATTAAAACTATATCTTAAATGTCTTATGGAAAGAGTTTATCTTAAAGTAAATACTGAACGTTAAGAAAATTATGGAATGGTTATAGGGCCAACCTAAAGGTCAGTCATCTGCAGTATGTACAACCTTTGATTTCTGTCACTCAATAAATGTATCTTTTTTTCTCGGTCTGATGCTATTCAAATTATTTTCCTACCTTTTATGAGAAGGGAATGTCTGAAGTTGTGACAGACACACAGCGTCTGTGCATTCAGTCAAGGTGCATAAAATAAGGTATGTTTTTAAATAGATGTTTCGAGGTCTACGGTTCAGTTGCTATGAAATAATAATTATTATTATTTGTTTGTTATGCCTCCTTTGGCATCTCTCCTTTAACTATCTTCTCAATTCAACTGTTAAAAAAACAGTATCGATATCCAGATCAAATTCCGTTAAATATTTCATTTGACGACTCCCAACAGTGTACCCTCAATTTCTCCTTCCAACCACTTTCTCTGAATGCATCCAACCTCATCTTAAACTGATCTACGCTAGTGCTGTTCTTAATCCGATCGGGAAACATGTTCCAAAAGCATATTATTGCGGACAGAATGATGTGATTATACTACACTCACAATATATCGAGCTTCAAACTGTATTCTTCAATGACAGAATAAAATAACGTTGGAAACATACTCCTGTCATGCGTGATTACTGAGAATAACAAGTGCAATAGATGAAACGTTTATTCTCATTGTTTAATATCTTTAAAAATGTATCGGAAGCTGAATCTAGCAAACTAGACAGATAAGCAGTATGAATGAAATCTTCATCTTTTTCAAGGTTGTTTAAAAAAATACAAAAAGAAAAAAACAAAAAGAGGTAAACATGATATTTGTTGATGGAAATTATGTGCTCGCCATTGGAATATTGTTACGTAGTATACTTTTCTCCGGTTACACCGTATTTCGGGAGAAAACACCCCTTTTCAAAATGAAGATGGGTGTTATAATTGGATGATAGATTCGTTGAAAATATAAGTTGATTTTACTTGATTAAACGAGATTGATAAAATAATATATTTTAGTATATTCAAGTAAGCGTGGCTACAATTATTTGCATTTCTATGCTAAGGAATTAAGAAGACCGATTTCATGATACATTGACTTAAACTGTTCTGTTCTATGCGAACATTACTCAGCTGGAGATGAATTCTCTTTGGCAAACATAGATTTAATGTTCTTCATGATCAATATTGTAAACCGGGAATAAGGTTGGAAAATCAATAGTTTGATAACACCTCATACGTTTTCATTATATTTTCATCTCCCTGTGGCAAATACTGATTCAATGTCGTTCAATACCCACTTAAATAATTAGAAATGTAGGTCTCTAATATATTTAGAAGGTCACTTGTTTCTATCTTACAATCTCATAAAAACAGATGTATCGCTATGCTTTCTACTGAATCCATTAAAGAAATGAGAGTTGACGACATATACGTAATTTATTACTGTATATATATATATATATATATATATATATATATATATATATATATATATATATATATATAGAGTCTCGGAAGTTTCTCAACCATTAAAACTATATCAAAGAAAAAAAAAAAAATTATAGTCCCAAGTCTTCCAGTGGAAAATCACTCATGTAAGTCAATTTATTTTTTACAGTTATTATATTAGTTTATTTCTAACATTATTTTAAGGGATCATCAGTTGTTTACCATGAAAAACTGTTTCGGGAATTTATATATATATATACTGTAAATATTTTTAAATATTAAAGTGTTTTTATACCTACATCGTTTCGCGTTTTCTACCCTCATCAGTGCAGGAGTGGCGGTTGCAGGTGATCGCTGGAAACAAAAATCTCGTAACTCCAAAGATTACTGTACAATTAAGACTGCTAAATCTTAAAGGGACATTAACTGTAAATATTGTTTTAAATATTAAAATGTTTTTATACCTACAGACGATATCGTTTAAGGTGTTCTACCCTCATCAGTGCATAGTTGCAGGCGGTCGCATGGGATCGAACGCAGTTCGTAGATGAAGAGTAAAACCACGAGGCTAACGTCTATGCCTAAGGTGCTACGTGAAATCGTCACAGACAGTCAGTGAAATTAATGTAGACTTACCCGAGAAGTGTGTGCAAACATCTTGTTGTCGAAGTGTTCGTCGCTCGAGCAGAACTTTGCATAATTGCTGGTGCCATAATCTCGTAACTCTATCTCTCTCTCTCTCTCTCTCTCTCTCTCTCTCTATATATATATATATATATATATATATATATATATATATATATAGAGAGAGAGAGAGAGAGGGATATTTATATATATATATATATATATATATATATATAGTGTTTATATGATATTGCCCAATAACAAATACAGCTACTTATATAATAGTTTAATTTATACAACCGGAACTCTTGGATAACCGGTATCTTAAAACCGAGAGAAAAAATATAAAACAAACTCACACACAAACGCATATATATATATATATATATATATATATATATATATATATATATATATATATATATATATAAGAGAATATATTAATAAAATTAAATTAATCTAAAATCAAAATGATTCCTAAAGATACCGTATTACACTTAAACACTTAAAAAGAGGACATTCACAATATTTAGCAAAAAATTGTACTTATACATACTTTTTATCCAAATTTATTACTATATAATTTGTTATTACTTATACATATGTTTTTCAAAAATGTATTATTATATAATTTGTTAGTACTTATACATATATTTTTTTCAAAATTTATTATCATATAATTTGTTAGTACTTGTACATATGATCTTTCTAAATTTATTATTATAAAAATCTTTTAGTACTTATACATGGTTTTACAAAATGTATTATTATATAATTTGTTAGGACTTATACGTATGTTTTTTCCGAAATATATTATGATATAATTTGTTAATACTTATATATATGTTTTTTTTTAAAATTGATTATTATAGAATTTGTTAGTACTTATGCATATGTTGTTTTTCAAAATTTATTATTATAGAATTAATAAGTACTTACATATATGTATTTTTAAAATTTATTATTTTATAATTTGTTAGTACTTATACGTATGTTTTTCAAAATGTATTATTATATAATTTGTTAGTACTTATACATATGTTCTTTCTAAATTTATTATTATATAATTTGTTAGTACTTATACATATGTTCTTTCTAAATGTATTATTATATAATTTGTTAGTACTTATACATATGTTCTTTCTAAATTTATTATTATATAATTTGTTAGTACTTATACATATGTTCTTTCTGAATGTATTATTATATAATTTGTTAGTACTTATACATATGTTCTTTCTAAATGTATTATTATATAATTTGTTAGTACTTATACATATTTTCTTTCTAAATGTATTATTATATAATTTGTTAGTACTTATACATATGTTCTTTCTAAATTTATTATTATATAATTTGTTAGTATATATACATATGTTCTTTCTAAATGTATTATTATATAATTTGTTAGTACTTATACATATGTTCTTTCTAAATGTATTATTATATAATTTGTTAGTACTTATACATATGTTCTTTCTAAATTTATTATTATATAATTTGTTAGTACTTATACATATGTTCTTTCTAAATGTATTATTATATAATTTGTTAGTACTTATACATATGTTCTTTCTAAATGTATTATTACATAATTTGTTAGTACTTATACATATGTTCTTTCTAAATTTATTATTATATAATTTGTTAGTACTTATACATATGTTCTTTCTAAATGTATTATTACATAATTGGTTAGTACTTATACATATGTTCTTTCTAAATTTATTATTATATAATTTGTTAGTACTTATACATATGTTCTTTCTAAATGTATTATTATATAATTTGTTAGTACTTATACATATGTTCTTTCTAAATTTATTATTATATAATTTGTTAGTACTTATACATATGTTTTTGTCAGAATTATTTATTATATAATTTGTTCGTAACTAAACATATGTTTCTTTACAAAATGTATTATTATATAATGTGTTAGTACTTACACATATGTTTTTTAACATGTATTATTATATAAATTTTTAATACTTATTCATATGTTTTTTTACAAAATTTATCATCATATAATTTGTTAGTACTTATTCATATGTTTTTTTACAAAATTTATCATCATATAATTTGTTGGTACTTATACATATGTTTTTCAAAATTTATTATTATATAATTTGTTGGTACTTATACATATGTTTTTTTCAAAATTTATTATTATATAATTTGTTAGTACTTATACATATGTTTTTCAAAATTTATTATTATATAATTTGTTTAAAATTGTTATATAAGTCTGCAAAGCAAATAATATTCAGGTATAGTTTACCATAAGCACAATTTTTTTAAGAACCTCGAACCCTTCACAAAATATCAATATAAAAATCACCAAACAAAAAAACAGTTAAGGTAAAAAAATCTATTTTCCTATTACTCCAAATAGATGAGTTTACAATGGTTGTGAAAAAAAAACAAAAAAACAGAAAATACAAGCAGGGTGCAAGATTACCAATTTTATTTAATACGTTGTAAATGCAAAATGTATACTAATATCAGAAAATAACATTATTATATATATATATATATGTGTATATATATATATATATATATATATATGTATGTGTATATATATATGTGATTATATATATATATGTATATATATGTGAATATATATATATGTGTTTATATATATGTATATATATGTGTGTATATATATGTGTGTATATATATGTATATATACATATATATATATATTGGTATATATATATGTGTATGTGTGTATATATTTGTGTACATATGTGTGTATATATGTGTGTATATATATGTATATATATGCGTATATATGTATATATATGTTTATATATACATATATGTTTATATATATATATATGTATATATATTTATGTATATATATGTGTATATATATGTATATATATGTGTGTATATATGTGTGTATATATATGTGTGTATATATATATGTGCATATATATATATATATATTGTTTCATTTTACTTCAGTCGAAGTTCTCAGAAATCAAGAGGCTACTTTTGATCTCTATATGAGATACATACATATTCAAATATTCCATTAATTTTCTCGTTTACGAGTCAAACGTTGAGTTTGTTAATAAGTTAATAATATTCATTTGTGTCTCCCTATTAGACCCGTGAACAATATTATAGTATATCTTTCTTGTGGTATATTAGTGTTACCGGATTCCAGGACAATAATTTATCTAGTCTTGTGGAGTATCCAGCTAAGTTGTGTACTTGACGTTACATTACTTTGAAAACTCGAAACTTTTCATCGTATGAGTCAGTGTATAGCCGTGTTTCAAGCGATCTTATTGGGGTTTCGAATACTATGTTATTTAGAATATCCGGTCGAGGTTTTCTTGTAGGAGAAGTATCCTTATGTCAGTTTATCCTAGCAAACCCTTGTACATAGAGACCGAAGACACTCAAGGATGGTGTGTAGTAGGTAACACAAACTCCCCTCTATATGAAGAGTGTCTACATAGTATCCAACATTAGACCAGGAAGACTATTTCAAATACGTGATGGGATTTGGACTGTAATCCCCGTCAAAAAAGGCTCTTCTGCTTGCACACACTTAGCCCACCAATCTATCCAGTGCTAGAAACTTCCCTGGAAGTTTTTTTTATACATATTCTAAAATTAATGCTAACCAATAATTAATAATTGGTAATTGTATGTTTTTTTCTTTTTGAGGAGAAAGGCACTTCTGTGAACATCCATGTATTAATGGTTAGTTTATTATATCCCTGGCTTAAACACCTGATATTTTAATATAATTGTAAACTTTAACATTTTATTCTTTTCACTATTTCAATATTTCATATGTATATATACATACATACATATATATATATATATATATATATATATATATATATATATATATATATATATATATATATGCAAATTATTTATTGGAAACTATACATTACGATTTCTGTAGATGGACAAGAGTGTCATTGATACGGATAGGCTATTACTGTTTAGAAATTGCGCTCCATTCCCGTCTCAACTCGTCAGCATCCTAAGATACAGACATACCGTGACATACTATATATATATATATATATATATATATATATATATATATATATATGTGTGTGTGTGTGTGTATATATATATGTGTATATGTATGTGTATATATATGTATATATATGTATATATATATGTGTGTGTGTGTGTGTATATATATATGTGTATATATATGTGTATATATATGTATATATATGTATATATATACATATATATATACATATATATATACATATATATATATGTATATATGTATGTATATATATGTATATATATATGTATATATACATATATATATACATATATATATATACATATATATATATCTATATGCGTGTGGTTGTACTTCTAATCTTTTTGTTTAGATGTTCTATTTTGCATTGAATGTGAACAGAGTTTCGCGTGCTAGAATAAATCATGCTGACAGAGGACAGCTAAGTGAAGCCTATCTACTTCATAGTCTTAGAGAGGCTGTCAGGGAAAAAGAAGCCAAGTAGAAGTAATCGTTACTTTAGACATTGAAAACCATGTTTCACAGACTCACTTTGTATATTTGAAAAAAATTTGTCTACGATTCAAATTGCAAATCTGAAGAGTCGGAAACATGAAACGCGGTGTAAAATTGTTTACTCTCATTGAAGTTCGAAAATACAGAGACATGACATTAGTAAATAGAAATCCAGCAAAAATAAACATTCATATATGTTGTAATTAATACATATACATCTCGGTGTTCGGTAATCACTTTCTGATTATGTCCACGACGGCCAATATCCGGGGCTGTACAAAGCAGAAATAAAGAGTTGAATCATCTATATTTCATACTAATTGTGTTTCAGATATCAACTTGAAATCATAACACACTATTTAAGTATATACGGCGAGGAATCAGTAGAAGAGATTCAGATGAGCCATATTATCTCAGTTAAATGACATAAAACCTCGGAATTCCACTTTCTATAATTAACCAACTGATTATTCAATCGACCATAGTAGAAATACAATAAATATCATCTAACCTAAGTCGATCACAACTCTCTGATACGATTCTTTTTATTACTAATTATAAAGGATGTATATTCACTTTTATATTGTCTGTGTATTATTATTAGATTTTGTGCGAGTTTCTTGCTTTTAAAGCTCATTTAACTTATGTCTTGACAGATAGATAGAGTCAATAGGTATGTTAACAGGGGGTTGTCTTAGGTTCACATGGCATCCGATACAGATAAAGCGGATCTGATTGGTTAATTTAAGCATAGAAAAGATTTGAAGTTATATAAATAGTTACTGAGTAGACTTTGATTTAGAAACAACGTTATGTGAACTTTGATAAGGGTAACCCAGACATCTCAGTTGTTCTTCTTGCTTGATTGTTTGCTATATTTCTTGTTACCGAGCACAATGGATGGCGTCATAAAAAGTGTTACGTATTACTTTGTAAGGATATGTTTTTTAGTTGAAGTCACCTTATATCTTTCGCAGTGCCTAAGATTAATAGGTACGATTGGCAGGGATTGGCCTTAGGTTAAACTATCGTCCGATATAAGCGAAGTAGATCTGAAAGGATTTGAAGTTATATAAATCGTTGCCAAGTAGAATTTGCTTTCAAAATAATGTTATGTAAACTCTGATACTGGTAACCTTGATAACTCAATTAATTTTATGATAGATTATTTCCTATACCAGATATTTCCACATCTGCAGTAATCATAACAGAACTCGAACCCTGCTTGATTGTTTGTTATTTTATCCGTAGCAGTGCACATTGGATGACGTCACAAAATCCGAATGACCTAAAAGTAAAGGCCGTTTATAAGATAAGTAGTGGAAAGAAGCGACTGATCTAAATACTTAAAATAGAGAGAGAAAGAGAGAATAGAGAGTTTAGCGATACATTATCACTCTGTGCGTATCGTCTAGTCAGAGGGAACTGTTAATTAAGGAAAATAGATATCCATATGGTTAAGATAAGACATATAATTCATGTTTGAGTCGCCCTCGTCGTCTTTCTTCATAAATGTTCCAGCGTCTCGTCCCAATGAAATTATAATCAGAGAATATCTGACTCTCTAAAATTTACTCTCAAGAATATCTGACTCCCTAAAATTTACTCTCAAGAATATCTGACTCTCTAAAATTTACTTTCAAGAATATCTGACACTCTAAAATTTACTTTCAAGAATATCTGACTCTCTAAAATGTACTCTCAAGAATATCTGACTCTCTAAAATGTACTTTCAAGAATATCTGACACTCTAAAATTTACTTTCAAGAATATCTGACTCTCTAAAATTTACTTTCAAGAATATCTGACTCTCTAAAATGTACTCTCAAGAATATCTGACTCTCTAAAATGTACTCTCAAAAATATCTGACTCTCTAAAATTTACTTTCAAGAATATCTGACTCTCTAAAATTTACTCTCAAGAATATCTGACTCTCTAAAATTTACTTTCAAGAATATCTGACTCTCTAAAATGTACTCTCAAGAATATCTGACACTCTAAAATGTACTCTCAAGAATATCTGACTCTCTAAAATTTACTTTCAAGAATATCTGACTTTCTAAAATTTACTCTCAAGAATATCTGACTCTCTAAAATGTACTCTCAAGAATATCTGATTCTCTAAAATGTACTCTCAAGAATATCTGACTCTCTAAAATTTACTTTCAAGAATATCTGACTCTCTAAAATGTACTCTCAAGAATATCTGACTCTCTAAAATTTACTTTCAAGAATATCTGACTCTCTAAAATTTACTTTCAAGAATATCTGACTCTCTAAAATTTACTCTCAAGAATTTAATGTGTACAACAAAATACCTATTGGCATATAGGAGAGTAAAGCTCAAATTACCCGAATGCGACCCCAGAGAAAAACAAAGTCGGAACAGAGCACAGTTAGGGAAAGTATTATATAGGAACGGAGGGTAAGTATCATTCTCTTTCGTTGATGCCAACTGAAGTGTCTACATAAGAAATGTCGAAGCTTGTCACTTAGAAAAAAGCTTGTTTGACATGTCAACGAGAGTAGCTAAAAGCTTTCAAGGAAGCGGCCTGGCGCGTTAATAGTCAGGTCGGAGTTGCTGTCTAAGCCGATATGATCCGAAACTTGAAATCAGTAGTGAGGACAATGCATCACTGAAGACCATGCTTGCGGCATCTGAAAATATATTTTACGATAGTAATACTAAAATGTAGACTTCATCTGAATTTGTATAGCCATTCACCACAACAATTCAGTTGACACATGTTTATTTACGTCAATTCACCTAAACCAAGGCACACGTAAGAGGGTAGTGTGAATTATGGGCCAGATTTATTGGGTCATCTGAAGTGGGGGCATATGAAGCGAGATGTTTGTTCACATTATTTAACATTCCTGTATTATTGTACAGTCAGGAAAACAAAGAAATGAAAGCTAATTCCAAAGGCAAGCAGTTGAAGAAAAAAAGCTAGTAGAGTAGAATGTTTAACTTAGAAGATGGCCAAGTGCAGAAAGTTCGTCGGAGCACATTCCGTTGAAGTACTTGTAAAACAAGCACAGCGATGCAGCAGGCAAAATTTGAAACCGACGGTACCGATGTTGTTCGATCTTCTGTAATACATATATAAATAAATATAAAACTCTTATTTTTTAATTTTCTTAATAATCGAGCACCCTGCTGGGGTTCTCTCTCACTAACCTGGCACACACACACACACACCCACACACACACACACACACACACACACACACACACACACTAAAACGTAGAAAATTAACTTTTAATAGACGTACAAGTTAGTTGGGGTATATTAAGAATGTTTATAAAATTAATCTTTACCCTAACCCGTTCTGTTTAATACACCTTTTATATCATGATACATGAACGTCTGTTAACATTTCCTGTACCATGTCCATGAACTAAGCCAATCTATAACCCGAATTCGGGTTAAAGTAAGGGTAAAGAAGCTATTAAATTATTATTGAATAAATAAATAAATATTCAAAGATAATTTCAAAAGTTTTTTTTAGATTTTACCGTCAGTATTTTTTATCAATCACGTTTGCAAATTAAAATCACTAAATTAAACGAGTTATAACGATTCAAAGAAAGCATGCGTTTTTTGGGGCCGCTGTATACAAATATATATATATATATATATATATATATATATATATATATATATATATATATATATATATAGCAATAGATGAAGTGAAAGAATAAAATAAGGTGCGAATCACATTTTATTACAGTTCAATGTTCAGAATAAGTACTTTAAAGTCCTTAACGCATGAGTTTTCACAGAAAATCTTCTCCTCAGAGGACCATTACCACAATTACATAACTGCAGGTAATAAAAATTAAACTTTGAAAATATATAAAAAATATGAAAACACATAAAGGTATATAAAATATCAAATATATCGGCCCAAAACATACTTTTTTGTAAATCTATACAGTTCATCCAAGTCAAAAAGTTAAAAATAGCCTCAGGAAAGATATCAAATAGGTTGATTAAAAAAGAATCCAAGTGGTGAATGGTAGTCCAAAAACGAAAAAGGTTATCCAGGCGGGAAATTTGTTTGCTATTGATGCAGTGGATAACAGTGAAAAGTGTATTCAAGGTGTGTCCAAATTAATAAAACGATAGAAAAAACGATAGATGAAACAAATCATATGAAAAGTTCAGAAAACTCACTTGGTGTTGAATATTATGATGTCCAAATTCAGGGTTCTTATGAGCTGATAGGAGTAATGTAAACCATAACTTCCTGATTATATGCAAACTCCGATAAATCCAATTCGAATAAAATTGAACTGACCTGATGTATTCGGCCATTTTTTCTTCCGTGTCCGATTAAATTATTGGACAGAAAAAAATTACATTCGAAAGTAATCAAGCCCGCGTAAGCCCAGTAACGAATCCGAAAACTTTTCCTTGATATAACAACCGCACGAAAGTAATTGCTCGATCCAGTATATTGAGCTTCATTTTTATCCGGATGTTCACTAATTAAAGATATTAGTTGCCGCTTATATCTTTTGCTGTATTAACCTTATATATATATATATATATATATATATATATATATATATATATATATATATATATATTTATATAATATATATATATAGTTATATAATATATATATTTATATATATATTTTTGCATTATATATATATATATATTTATATTCTATTTGTATATATATTTACAGTGAATGGGTGGTATTTTGCAGATTGGCGGGTTTGTCTATTGAACTGGAGGCACAAGCGCAGCTAGTTCATCAGATCACAATCTATTGAAGTACTTGTAAAACAAGCACAAGAAAGCAACATTGCGGCGATGGGACAAATACTGGAGCTTGGTTGATAGTGAGGGACCTATTTAGTTGGCGACTTTTTTTGACCTTGTCTAAAAGGGAGAGACATGTGTGTGATGCTCTAGCCCAGATGGGTAGATGGTGGCTTTGTAGAGATATAGGAAAATGTCAGGTGTGAGAAGTTTTCTAGCACGATAGAGGAAGCCTACCTTTTTTGAAGCAGCCCCGGCAATGTCTTCAATGTATTTATTCTTATTCATGTTATCTGTGAAAGTTAGGTCGAGGAGTTTGAATGATGAACTTTAAGTAGGGTGTTATTTGCTATGCCAATCGGTGGTTGAAGAGGTTTCTTGTAGTTGTTGAATGAAAGTAGCTTTGTATTTGTGGCATTAAAAGTTACCATCTATTTATGACCCCAATCCACTACAAACTGGTGGTAATTTTCTAAGGATTCAGCTATTGTCTCATATATGTGCGCGTTGGTTTTGCCTACATGACGAGAGTAGAGCGTTGTGTCGTCAGCAAATATTCTTATCTCAGTCTCAATGACATCAGGAAAAGCATTTATTAAAATAAGGAACAGTAGAGGTCCAAGGATGGATCCTTAGGGTACACCAGCATTAATGTCATGTTGCTTAGATGAACGGCTATCGAGGACAAGATGGATCTTTTTAGGAAGGATCTAATTATATTAAATATTTGTTCAGTAATACAATATAAGTGCAGTTTTAGAAGAAGCTCTTCATGCCAGACCTTGTCAAAAACAACCGCCCTAGCTTCACCTGCATTGTCCATTATGTGTTATATGCGTTCAGAGATGAGCGTTTGGATATCTGCGGTAGATCGTGCTTATCTAAATGCGTATGTATGATCACAAAGAAGTTTAGCATTAACTAGGTGCCAGACTATCGCTAGATTGATTAATGATTCAAAGATCTTAGCAAACATAGGGAGTAGACTGATTGGGCGATAGTTTAGAGGATCAGTTCTATCTCCAGAATTCTTGAAGACTGGTACCACAGAGGCAATTTTCTAACTATCAGGGAAACAAGATTCGGCAAGGAATTTGTTGTACACTTTCGAGAGGACAGGGGCCAGCTCATCAAAGCATTTCTTTATTGCAATTACTGTAATAGATCAGGCCCACAGGCTTTTGAGGTTTCAAGGTTTTATAATGTCTCTGACCTGAGATACGGTGATGACCAGGTTTTCAGGTGCTGATTTTCAGTCCGTAATGGGAATTTAGGGAGGGGGGTTTGCTGAGTCCAAACTGGAGTTTAAGGCGAAACGCTGGGCAAGTAGTTCAGCCTTATCAGTTGCCGTGCAAACAACATCGTTGTAATTTGATAGCGAGGGAATTGTCGATTGTCCATTGTTCATCACACTAGTGTAGATTTCCTAGAAATCACGAGTACCTAGTGTCTATGACTGAATGCGTTTTTTTCACTCTGTATACCTTCTCTTTGCTTCATCTTTCACTACTTTGCAATCATTTCTTGCCTCTATAAATTTCTGTCTATTCGCAGTTTACGTATGGCAGCAGAATTTGTGGAATGCCTTCTGCCCCACAGCAATAGCAGCTGCACATTCTGAGGTGAACCATTAAATTGCGAATTAATGAAGACTTCTTCCCAGTCATGGCAGATAGAACAAGAGCATGCTACCCGCGTGGATTTGATAAAGGATTCCGTTCGAAATTCCGTTCAGATTCCCGAGTTCGACAAGGTACACTTGAAGAAGGTCGGAGGTTAAATCAGCCGAAACGTTGTGATAAAAACACCCAAGATTAGAACAGGAGTCCGAATATACCAAATGCTACGTATTTTATTATATTAAAGTATAAAAAAGCCTTAGGGAAACAAAGATTGATCAAGTCACATTTAGTGTAACGATAAATTTTCGCATTGAACTTTCTTCATAATTATGCAAATGTTTAAACTGATTCATGAAAAATAAATTTGCATCAAATTGCTTCGACGAACGGGGGTTCTCTCAACAGTAATTACATTTTAATTTAATCTCAAGAATCGAAGCAACACAAATCAAAAGATAACAGACAAGTCTTGTTGCTTTCGCTGAATTATCTTTTTTGTTTCTGTCTTAATTGATTGATTCACTTTCTAATGAACTCTTTGTCTGGACTTTTACAATTTCGCAGTGTTTATATACAATGTTTACGGGGAA
>OY744540.1:63742557-63745057 GCA_963556195.1 Sepiola atlantica | reverse complement strand
ACGACAAAAATCTCAGCACCCCTCACCTCTCTCCCACCCTAAGACAAATTCACTAACAGTCCCACCCCTCCCATTTTTTCACTCACAGCCATTTATATTTATTTCACTCACTGCCAATGACTTCTCTCAGCCCGGACCTTGGTCCTGCGCTCTCAGCAGCCACGGCTACTACTTTTTCTCGTCAACCCATCATGTACTTGCATGCTATTTTTCTAAAAATAATCATTCTGAAGAAGTCTTACAAATAAAGACGAAACGTTGATCATTATATAAAAAAATATCTCTTAGTTTTTCCTTTTTCATTTCCCATTACGTCGGATTACTCTCATCCTTCCTTTCTCATATATATATATATATATATATATATATATATATATATATATATATATATATATATATATATAATTCTTTTGAAGTCAGACTGCTGTATTGCTGCTAACCTTTGCCGTGGGTATCCGAATTTCGTGTTGTTGTTCGGTGTGTATCGGGATCTGAACGATAACACTAGACGCTTGCATAGCTGTAGAAGTTTTATTTAATCATAAAACAAATGACACCGATTGAGTGTTCTTGTACGAGAGAGAAAGAGCAGGAGAATTATTTGAGGAGAATTTATCATCAACAGCTAGGCCATTTTAGGATTTACTGTGCTCTTGCCCCCGCTACTGCAGGGACCCTCGCTTCGCACGTCTTTCCTTCTGGTCAGGAACAAAACAGACACAACCTGTAACTGACGTGCTGTCAATTCCGATTTCTGCTGCTACTCCTACTCTCATTTTATGGCGTCCTGTCACTTTCTGCGCCCTCACTATCTAACAAAACAAAAGAAACAAAAACTCGACAGTAATGCTTTAATGAATTGACACAAACAATCCAAAACTCAACTATAGGAAATAAAATCGGGCTTTTATTAAATCATCATTTTTCGTTTTCATAATCTATAATTGCGTTTCGTCAGACGAAATCAAAAATACGTTTTGTTAATTCAACATTTTAAAAAGTTGATAACCTTAGGCTTATCTGTCGAACATTTATATAATATCAGAAGAGACGACAGAAGCGAAAAAAAATGAAATAAAGAAAATGAAAATTTATGAAATTCGACCGTTTTTTTTTCTTTTTCTCCCTCTTTCCTAGTTTTCTTTTATTTGATCGATCTCCAATTGTCTTAATATCAGAACTATATAATTTGTAAAAAAACTCCCGGAAAACTGTAGTTGATTCCCATTTTCCTTTCATATCTAAACTGAATTTAAATATATGTATATTTGTATTATACAATCAAGACATCAATAAATGACACTGTAAACACTTGCAAAAATGACATACTCATAAAAAAGAACAATTACCCGCATTCTATAATCAAACGAAGACACTTTCACATGCGAATTGCATGTTCTAACAGCACGGCAATCAGACCAGTCATGAAGATGATTATAGCACAATTTTTATATGGTTCCAATTAGACTCCCATAAGCTCAGAATCTATATGTGAGCGATTAGGAACGAAATCAGTAAACAAAATTTACTAAAAAGTACCTAGCAATACTCTATTTTATCAATGAACTGGCAGGACCCGAGTCCTAGCGTTGCCCAGCTAAATTAGAAAAAAATGAGTTTAAGCCTCAGTCTGTGTTGCAGAAAAACACCCTCTGCCTGAATACAGGTTGTTTTTTTGACATATAGACTTCCCGTAGGAGGTACATGTACATGCTAAAAAGTGCAAAGTCGCTGTTTAAATGTAAATAATTGATAAATATAAGATTTATCAATATTAGCTTAGCATTGCAGGTCGTAACGGGACGAAATAATCTACGTAAACAAAATTATATATGCAGAGATTGTATTTTGCAACACAGACTTAGGATTATACTGTTTTTTTTATTGTCACACGTAATTCATGTCGGAAGGAAATTAACATATATATGAAGAGCATAATAATGAGCAGTCGAATATAGAAGATTGCAAAAAATAAACAGTGTTTGTACTTCCCTACGCTAAAAAGAACGTGTAAAAATAGTTGGTATAGGTGCAGCTTTTGTACCCGACAAAACCGATTTTTAGTTCGATATGTAAAACGGTGAAAGATGCCTAAAAGCTTGTGCTCGACAATCGTTAGTTTATGTATAATAGAAGCACAAAATTGCGAAAAAAATAAATAAAAAATGTAACCATTAAGTTGCCCGAATAATATGTTTTCATTGAATTTCGTCATTAAAAATACTTCTACATTCAACAGTTTATTTTTCATTCGGCTTTTTCTATATATACTTGCGTCAGAAAATGTCGGTTTTGTGTGGTGTATGAACTATACCAGTGCAAAATATTGTAATATTTTTTTAAATAATATATTTGTATAAATAAGTAGAATTTTTTAGATTAAAACTTTAATATACGAAGACTTAGTAATTTTCTAGTTTAGTGATATGTCAACATTATCCGTTCTGTTCGCAAGTCGAGAAAGTGAAATCTATTTTGTTTGAGTCAATTAGCAACGAAG
>OY744540.1:63722557-63740057 GCA_963556195.1 Sepiola atlantica | reverse complement strand
TTATTTAAATGTTAATGTCGTCTACATTCTTTAATGTGTACCATTGGCTATCTATGAATACACTATAAACTGTCACGTTCATAAATGTCCTTAGGTTTTGTAACCTATATTACAACCTGATATATTACGTGCGTGCAAAGGTATCAAGTGAAAAACTTTCTTGTAATTATGTTATTCGTGACTTAATAAATCTTTGGAGAAAGCGTTTATTTCCGCTTTCTTTTTCTTTTTAAATTATGAAGAACACCAAATATGTCGCCATTCTATATTATTGTACAATCAAGGTTTAAGGTCGATCCGTGCCATGTTTGAGACGTTTAACGGAAACCGAAAAAGTCGAAGATGTAATTTCACATCTATTTGCCGATTCGCTGCCGGTAAACTGATCGAATCGTGTCTGATTGAATATTCCTACATTATCTCATTTAGTTGGGAACAAAATTCTAATTTTCAAACATAAACTGGAACCGGTATCATATACTTAAATCAGAAGAAAGACATTTATTTCACTTGGAAAAAATCTACTCTGCTCCGATTTAGACATCAGATAAGAAATATTAAACATGACAATCTATATCGGGATTACTTGTTTCCTAGAGACACCGTTATTTTATAACTACGAAAAAACGCCATTTTATTTTTTTAACAAAAATAACTATTTCATCTACTTTTCAAAACACAGGCAATAAAAATATTTATAGTAAAGAAAAAAGCAAGCCAGAAAAGGAAAGACATTAGAAGAAATGTATACGAATAAGGAAGCAAGATTATATACAAGTTCATATATATTGAATGTGCGTCTCTCGGGTACGATACTCTTATGCAGCTCGCTCACATATAACCCCTTACCGGAAGAATAACATCCGGCGCTTAACGTTGGGACATCTGCAGCGACAACAGTAAAAATACACCCGTTTTTAAATAAAAATATACTGTTGGAATACACGCTGTTGAGGAGTCGTGGCTGTTCAAAATGTGATATTAACTGGCTCGATTTTCGATCGACAGAAAACATAAAGCTAGCGGATTCAAGAGATCAACTCTCGTGCAGCATCCATCCTTCAACGACTCTCACTCACGCTAATCATTTGTCGCAAACGAATAATAATTATGTACCATTATAGATGTATACAAGTACTCGTGGTCCTTATTATTAAACAGCAGAATAACAACGAATAGAGGATCAAAGATTAAAATCATATATGATTTTTTCCTGATTTTCCAGTTTCCATATGTAAGTTGTTGCTGTCACGAGGTTACCATCATTTTGTCCTACCAGCTCACTTCCGGTTCTTTGTGTGGAACTTAAGAACCGTCATACAGCCATACTGTGTGGTCACCCCGATTGTATTAAAATTAATTATTCCATAAACTTGAATGATGAATTAGTATTGTACCAGAAAATACCTTCTTGTACCATCATTAACAACATACATCATGGGAGGTGACGGCGGTTAAGTTGATATCGAAACGGAATGACGACCTGGGTGTTCCAAGTTCGAATCCAGTCGGTTCCACAGTATCACTTGCACTTAGGGGTGTTGGCAACCTTCTCGTGGTCCTTCCCGTAAGTACCCGGTGTCTTTCAAGAAAGATTTCTAACTAGAAAAACATCGGGGAAACTAATGGCAACACCAGAATCATCTTATTCATACATCAATAATCGAGAAACTTGTTAAAGATTAGGAAATTATTCCCGCATTGTTTTATCTCATTCTTTATCATAAACGAAAGAACAAAAACCTCGCTGAATTAAAGATTGGGAAATTATTCCCGCATTGTTTTATCTCATTCTTCATCATAAACGAAAGAACAAAGATCTCGCTGAATTAAAGGTTGGGAAATTATTCCCGCATTGTTTTATCTCATTCTTTATAATAAACGAAAGAACGAAAACCTCGCTGAATTAAAGGTTGGGAAATTATTCCCGCATTGTTTTATCTCATTCTTTATAATAAACGAAAGAACGAAAACCTCGCTGAATTAAAGGTTGGGAAATTATTCCCGCATTGTTTTATCTCATTCTTTATAATAAACGAAAGAACAAAAACCTCGCTGAATTAAAGACTGGGAAATTATTCCCGCATTGTTTTATCTCACTCTTTATCATAAACGAAAGAACAAAAACCTCGCTGAATTAAAGATTGGGAAATTATTCCCGCATTGTTTTATCTCATTCTTCATCATAAACGAAAGAACAAAAACCTCGCTGAATTAAAAATTGGGAAATTATTCCCGCATTGTTTTATCTCATTCTTCATCATGAACGAAAGAACAAAGACCTCGCTGAATTAAGGATTGAGAAAATGATTCCCGCATTGTTTTATCTCATTCTTAATCATAAACAAAAGAACAGAGACCTCGCGTGATTAAAGATTGGGTAATTATTCCCGCATTGTTTTATCTCATTCTTCATCATAAACGAAAGAACAAAGATCTCGCTGAATTAAAGATTGGAAAATTATTCCCGCATTGTTTTATCTCATTCTACATCATGAACGAAAGAACAAAGACCTCGCTGAATTAAAGATTGGGAAATTATTCCCGCATTGTTTTATCTCATTCTTCATCATAAACGAAAGAACAAAGACCTCGCTGAATTAAAGATTGGGAAATTATTCCCGCATTGTTTTATCTCATTCTTCATCATAAACGAAAGAACAAAGACCTCGCTGAATTGAAAATTGGGAAATTATTCCCGCATTGTTTTATCCCATTCTTCATCATAAACCAAAGAACAAAGACCTCGCTGAATTAAGGATTGAGAAAATGATTCCCGCATTGTTTTATCTCATTCTTAATCATAAACAAAAGAACAGAGACCTCGCGTGATTAAAGATTGGGTAATTATTCCCGCATTGTTTTATCTCATTCTTCATCATAAACGAAAGAACAAAGATCTCGCTGAATTAAAGATTGGAAAATTATTCCCGCATTGTTTTATCTCATTCTACATCATGAACGAAAGAACAAAGACCTCGCTGAATTAAAGATTGGGAAATTATTCCCGCATTGTTTTATCTCCTTCTTCATCATAAACGAAAGAACAAAGACCTCGCTGAATTAAAGATTGGGAAATTATTCCCGCATTGTTTTATCTCATTCTTCATCATAAACGAAAGAACAAAGACCTCGCTGAATTAAAGATTGGGAAATTATTCCCGCATTGTTTTATCTCATTCTTTATCATAAACGAAAGAACAAAGACCTCGCTGAATTAAAGATTGGGAAATTATTCCCGCATTGTTTTATCTCATTCTTCATCATAAACGAAAGAACAAAGACCTCGGTGAATTAAAGATTGGGAAATTATTCCCGCATTATTTTATCTCATTCTTCATCATAAACGAAAGAACAAAGTCCACGCTGAATTAACAATTGAGAAATTATTCCCGCATTGTTTTATCTCATTCTACATCATAAACGAAAGAACAAAGACCTCGCTGAATTAAAGATTGGGAAATTATTCGCGCATTGTTTTATCTCATTCTTCATCATAAACGAAAGAACGAAGTCCACGCTGAATTAAAGATTGGGAAATTATTTCCGGAGTGTTTTATCTCATTCTTCATCATGCACGAAAGAACAAAGACCTCGCTGAATTAAAGATTGGGAAATTATTCCCGCATTGTTTTATCTCATTCTTCATCATAAACGAAAGAACAAAGTCCACGCTGAATTAAAGATTGGGAAATTATTCCCGCATTGTTTTATCCCATTCTTCATCACAAACGAAAGAACAAAGACCTCGCTGAATTAAAGATTGGGAAATTATTCCCGCATTGTTTTATCTCATTCTTCATCATGAACGAAAGAACAATGACCTCGCTGAATTAAAGATGGTGAAATTATTCCCGCATTGTTTTATCTCATTCTTCATCATACACGAAAGAACAAAGACCTCGCTGAATTAAAGATTGGGAAATTATTCCCGCATTGTTTTATCTCATTCTTCATCATAAACGAAAGAACAAAGACCTCGCTGAATTAAAGATGGGGAAATTATTCCCGCATTGTTTTATCTCATTCTTCATCATACACGAAAGAACAAAGACCTCGCTGAATTAAAGATAGGGAAATTATTCCCGCATTCTTTTATCTCATTCTTCATCATAAACGAAAGAACAAAGACCTCGCTGAATTAAAGATGGGGAAATTATTCCCGCATTGTTTTATCTCATTCTTCATCATACACGAAAGAACAAAGACCTAGCTGAATTAAAGATTGGGAAATTATTCCCGCATTGTTTTATCTCATTCTTCATCATAAACGAAAGAACAAAGTCCACGCTGAATTAAAAATTGGGAAATTATTCCCGCTTTGTTTTATCTCATTCTTCATCACAAACGAAAGAACAAAGACCTCGCTGAATTAAAGATAGGGAAATTATTTCCGCATTCTTTTATCTCATTCTTCATCATAAACGAAAGAACAAAGACCTCGCTGAATTAAAGATTGGGAAATTATTCCCGCATTGTTTTATCTCATTCTACATCATACACGAAAGAACAAAGACCTAGCTGAATTAAAGATTGGGAAATTATTCCCGCATTGTTTTATCTCATTCTTCATCATAAACGAAAGAACAAAGTCCACGCTGAATTAAAAATTGGGAAATTATTCCCGCATTGTTTTATCTCATTCTTTCATCACAAACGAAAGAACAAAGACCTCGCTGAATTAAAGATTGGGAAATTATTCCCGCATTGTTTTATCTCATTCTTCATCATGAACGAAAGAACAAAGACCTCGCTGAATTAAAGATTGGGAAATTATTCCCGCATTGTTTTATCTCATTCTTCATCATGAACGAAAGAACAAAGACCTCGCTGAATTAAAGATTGGGAAATTATTCCCGCATTGTTTTATCTCATTCTTCATCATAAACGAAAGAACAAAGTCCACGCTGAATAATATGCATGGGACAGTATGCATCAGCTAAACTGTTTTATATATATTTGACTGTATTTATAAGATCGTGAATTGTTATATAATGTGCAATATTGCTATTAAACGACAGCCTTACTTCAAATATAAATAAATTATAAAAAGGATGTAAATTCCGCATCACACACAATATTCTCCAGAGCACACAGCAACAGATTACTGTCTTTTAGAAGTTTAACACATGTTAGTTTACTAAGACTAATTTCAATAGAAGTCTAAAATAACTTAATGTTATTCGTATGTTTCCCAGATTTCCTCTTTTTTATTGATTATCTTTATTTATGAATTCGTCTTGTTGCATCTTATACGCTATTGCAGTTCTTAATCTAACCCGACAACTTGTTCAAAAATATTATACCCTATTAGCAAAATAATTAAATTCGTTTTTAGATAATGTTTTGTTACATTAGTCATGACAATAACATACCAGAACGAGGAGAAAATATCAACCGTATTTATAAATACTATTTTATATTATTTATAAACTGATCGCCAGAGTGTAAGATGCCATCCCAAAACTCTCAGGAATATCATTAAATTTTACCTGTCACAATTACTATGTTTGCCAAATAGTTTACTTCCTAAGAATGGTATAACGTATGGAATAGCATAAGTAATAAAGCCTTTAGACAAACTACACTAAACAAATTACGGATTTCTAGAGTGCTAATAACTAACACATCAAGCATTATTTTTTTCATGGAGGTACATCAAGAATAAATAAGCGGATATGTCCGTTGCACCTTTAGTTTACATTACGTCGGGGTCACCATTGTATAAGAACGAATCTTAGTATCAATTACTGGACACTTCCAATAACTTATATGTATAAAAAAGAAATAACTGCCATTAGCGAAAATGCGAAGCATTTTGTGAAAAAAAATGGAGAACTTGATAGTGTATATAAATATTGAGATTTAGCTTACTCCCCTAGCCGGTTGAATCCCGTTCCGGTTCGAGGCATTTACCAGACTAGCAACACTCAAAATACATCGAAACAGTCTGCATGTGATAAAGCGAAACAGTCTGTCTGTCAATGACTATATATATATATATATATATATATATATATATATATATATATATATATGCATATATATTAAGTTTTACTAGTTAAATACCCAGAATTATCTTCAGCAAATACCCTTAAATAAAAAGACAACAAATATATGACCAAATCTAAGCCTTGCCGATTCACACAGACCCTCCAAAAAGTCTCATAAAAATTATTAGATATAAGCAAACAGAGTTAATAAAACACAAGTAGCTTACATTGACCCATCCATTTATTTTGATATCCTTAAACAAACTTTTTTTACTGATAGAGTTACTTCCTCCATTAACACCACGTCCCACATAGCTAAGAAACTAGAATTATAACAACAGTTTCACACTGAAATATATGCACTACCTCAACATTATAAAAAGTAATATAAATATAACACTTAAACTCGTTAATAACAGGAATACAACCCCACCCAAAACCCAATCCACTCCCTGACAAATAAACTAAAGCACACACTATCACCCCTAAATATCGAATGCATCATTGAAGCAGAGAAACATACAATATCCATTATCAACAATTATTTTATTCTAAATAATACTTAGCCACGATCAAAACCGATATAAACATACAGTCCGCCTCTATTTACTCGATACTTTTTCCAAAAGAATCGCTTGAATAAACTCACCGAAAGACGTTACCTCGATCTTTGAACTCCATTTTTTCGATTGTTTTTATTTTGTGAGTTGCTGATGATTTGAAGTAGGCTCTAATAACCTTTTTAACAAAAATAAAAGGTCACGCTATCTGAATTAAACCATGTAGTATGTAACGTATATTTTTAAATAAATAATTTATATTTATATATATATATATATATATATATATATATAACCTAGTAGGTTTACCTGGTGTTGCTCGGAGCCATAAAAATACAAAATAGAAAATGTTAAAAAGTGTGTGTAACATCTTTATATTAAACTTCTATTAGTCCAGTCAATCTAGCTGATTTCTTGGCTGAACCTCACAAATTGCTAAACAAAGTTTTTAATTTGGATATTGGGTATGAATAACCTCTCTCTAAGATAAAAAAAGTTACCAGAATAAGCCTTGCAGAAAAGAGTCAACGGGCGCCATCTATAAAGATTGCCGCCGATTCTAGCCCCCTCCCTCAACTAAATTTTGGTACATTCATCTTCAAAAATACCAAATGTAGCAATGTGAAATTGGATAAAACCAACAATTTTCATGAAGATAAATAAAATTATAACTTCTTATGCCTTATTTTTATCTCTTTTGATTTATTACTGTCATATTCTAATTTTGTCAAAGTGAAGTACTGATAATTATGGATGCTGACAAGTGTGCTATTTGCAACAATGAACTGTCCAGTTATGAGGAAATATTCATCATCAGCCAGAAAGGCATCGATTCCATTAACAGAGCTTCTGTACAACGTAGAGAGAAGATCATAATTAAGATTGGTCAACGTCTTCACAAGAAATGTAGACAGCGTTGAATTAACCCCAAATACATAGAAATTGACCGTAAAAACAGGTCCACCCATGATGAAATGCTATCCCGTGCAAGCCGCTATTTGTGTGTGTTTCACTTTAAGGAACATTGTTTTTTTTGTGGTTCTGGAGCAAAATCTGATAAAATAAAAAGAGGTGTTGATGTTTCCCATGTTGAAACTATTGAGTTTAAAGACAGAGTGTAAAACTTTTTTGAGAAAGTCCGAGAAAATTATGGCTGGACATTCACTGTTAAAGGTAGAATAGGTTATGTAGCTGACCTTATTTCAGAAGAAGCACGTTATCACAGAACATGTTTTGCAAACTTTGATGCCAATAAAACATTCCTAAGGCATTCTCTTTTGCTGATTCTTCTAAGAAATAAAACCATAATAGACCAGAGGATTCAGAGATGAAGCAAGCATTTCTGGAAGTTGCTTAATATTTGCAGCAAAATAACGAGGAGCAACTCACTATTGTCGATCTTGTTAAAAAATGGAGGAAATTCTCGAGGACACTGGAGTTGAACCATACAGTCTCTCATACATGGAATCTCGATTATTAGAACATTTCAAAGACAAAATCATTGTGACTGAAATTAATGGGCAACATAATGTTGTTACATTCTTAAGTACAGCTAAATGTATTCTCCATGAATGCTATGCACAGAGCCGCTCAACAAACAATTCAGAATCAGAGGCCATTGGAATCATAGCGACGACAACCAAACTTATCAAGAATGACATTAAACGTATCAAGACAAGTTCAGAATATTACCCGTCTAAGAATGATCTTGAACAGGATGTGCAGGCAAAGATAATAATTTGAAACTTGCGTCAGTTGGTCAAGCGATAATGCAGGCTGCTAGACCCAGAGTTCTCCTTGCACTTTTGCAGTTTGGTTTACAGTGGAAATGCATGACCAATTCGGATCGAGGTTCTTAATTGACACTCTGAATAAGTATGGCGTCTCTTGATCTTACTCGGAAGTCTAGAAATTCGATAGAAGTGCTGCTCTTGTTCATGGCGCTGAAACTCTCTCCCCTGTGTAATTTGTGCAGTTCGTAGCTGATAATGTAGACAATAATGTAAGGAGTATTGATATATGCAACACATTCCACGGTATGGACATCATAGCATCTTTTACGCCCGGGAAAGTTAAAACAAAACCCGTTCCAAGGATTCAGGTCCTTTCAACATCAAGAACCTAGATTCACAGCACACCAACAAACCACCAGTGATATCTAAAGAGCTCCAACCAAAGAATATTGTCGATTCCACTGCTAATGTTTAATGGTCAGGCCTTATGCAGTCAGTGCACAAAGGAACATATCATGGGAAATCAGCAACATTTTTTGCCAATGATCGACATGGACTCTTGTAACCCTAACCTGCGTGTACTCTACGTTATGTTACATTAGTGATTTAGCCAGGAAAACAACATTACACCAATTCTAACATTCGATCAACCACTTTGGTACAAAGCAATGAAAATAGTCGAGTCACAGCCTAGTTCTAGTCCCCTGAAATCATTTGTTTGGCGACTTGGTGGACTCTATACACAGATGAGCTTTCTGGGGTCAATTGGTCATTTGATGACAGGTTCTGGATTGCAAGAACTTTTTGAACTTATGTACGCTTAAAACACAGTCAAGCACATGCTAAGTGACAAAGCAATTGCAAGAGTCATCCGTGCTCACTCCCTAGTTGATGCTGTTCTGAATGCTATTTTGTTAGTGAAAGCCTATGTTTTGACAGTTTCACATATCACTGAGGATGATCAATCTAACACTGATAGAGAAAAGTCATTTACTCCAAACGAAGACCTGAAGGAAGCTCAGGGTCTATTGAAAGGCCCCCTTGATGGGAGTGAGACATTGAATAATGTTCTGTCATCGGAGTCTATGAACAGGATTTCCCAGAGAATCAACCATGTGAAAGATGCGATGGTTGACCAGCGAACAGCCAAATAGTGGATTCAATACCTTGATATGGTGAAGATTCTGCAATTGCTTATTAATACAGAGCGCACCGGGGAGTGAGAATTTCACCTTGACGCTGTAAGACAAATGCTGCCAATATTCGCTGCAGCAAGAAACATCCTATATGCAAAGTCGGTCTACTTATAATTGCAGCAAATGGAGGGGCTGACGAAAAGCCATCCTGAAGTGTACCAAATATTTTCTGAAGGATTCCATGTGATTAAACGGAGTGATTACTACTGGGCTGGCTTGTCGACAGATCTGGTTATTGAGCAAGTGCTAATGAGAAGCATGAAGACGTCTGGAGGTCTGACTCATGGCAGAGGAATGGACGGAATATCAACGATTGGTTGTGACGCTATCACTGCCAGCGTGCGCTGAAATCAAGTTTACAATGCAAGAACTAGCAGGCATTCGTTGTGGCACTAGTGACTAGCAACAGGAGGCTACTTCAGCAAGAAAAGAGCGTGATGTGAGAGATACATGCGAGCTCCTTGCGTTTCTCAAAACATATGACCCTTTGATGGAAGATTCGTCCATTCACAGCATTTCAAGTGGAGTAACTGGAGACAAAAAAGTGAATGTGGACAGAGCAAACTCCATAGGAGAGGCAATCATAGCTTTAATGGTTGGAGAATATGTCAACGAGTACACATTTAAAATAAAGGATCAAGCAATTACACTTGGGTAAAAAGTTTTGCTCAGCAAAGATGAAGCAGTTGAGACTGGTCCACAACTCCTATCACAGAGACTGTGTGTGCTATTTACCAATAAACCCTCAACTCAGCAGCAGCAAGGGCATTTCCAGTATGAGTTTTGTGGTTACCCACCTGCACTTTTTGATTCTTTCCGACTACCGCGAGAGGCAAAAAACGGGTTTGGCCGAGGCGGCAATATGGGAACTGACTTCCCCTGTACAATCAGGTCCACAGTCTTCAGATCTACAGTATCTCTTAGATTGTGGAGCACTACTTCAACGCCTCCCATGGAAGTCATTCACCTAAGCTTTCAGTTTAAAATGTATTGCTCCCCTCACCCTTCCTTAAACATATAATGAAATATATATTTCTTTTTATTTATTTCCGGACAACGCCGACTTCATTATCATCCCCCATAGCTTAAATAATATAATGAAACCTATACTTATTTTAGTGTATTCCCCGGCAACAATGAGTTTTCTGTCTACTCCTTCTCCATCAAGCATATACCACATAGGAAATGTACTCCTGTCTTGTTGCACTCGCTAGGATATTTAGCACTGTGTTCAGGACAACACAGAGTATCTTTTCTGATATACAATAGTGTAAAAACACCTGCTGTATCTAAGCAGGTAGGAACTTTTGGGTTACTAAATACTACTTATTTATTGTTGCCGTTATGATAGATAGATAGATAGATAGATAGATTGATATATAGATAGATAGATAGATAGATAGATAGATAGATAGATATATAGATTGATATATAGATAGATAGATAGATAGATGGATAGACAGATAGATAGATAGATAGATAGATATATAGATTGATATATAGATAGATAGATGGATGGATAGATAGATAGATAGATATATAGATTGATATATAGATAGATAGATAGATATATAGATAGATAGATAGATAGATAGATAGATAGTAACTTAGTAACAATCGATCTGTTTATTGTGTTCATTGCCATCGTTCATTTCGTGATTCGCAAATAACATTCTAAATGTCTTAGTAAATAAATACACATGCACACACGTACATCCTCCAATCGCATGCACACTCTTGAGAGTTACAAAGAAGTTTGAAAAGTTGTCGCTACGTCGGCTGAGTTGATTTCTCTGTGGAGTGATGGTTACAATCGCCCACAATCACGTGATGGCGAGCCTTCGGTAGAGGTTTCATCAAATTTCAAGAATGCACTTGTGAAATATTGTATTTTAATGGAAGTAATGATCAGATATCTTACATAATCTTGAAAATGTTTATATATTCAACTGGAGGCACTCGAATTACCAATTATATGACAACGGTATGATTATAAAGAACTACTAGCGGTCAAATACAAATAGAAAAAAATGCTTCCAGAACTACTTCTCTTGCAAATAATTTAAATATGCCTCATCAGTTATATATACTTAAATATATATATACATATATTTCGATCTAAACTCTTATCTATAATATATATATATATATATATATATATTTATGAAGTTAGGTATGTGTATATGTCTATATATTTCCATATATAGGATTCACTCTTAAACTAATTAACCGATAATTATGAATTTTGGAACACAGCTGCTCGGGGTAACGGTGGGTTATGCGGAGTATAATTTCTTATATTTAGTTGTATGCAAAGGTAAAAAAGAGGGAGTGAAAACCCATCATGAAATTTCAAATACGTCCGATTTTTATGAAATATAAACAATAGGTATTACACACAGGTAATACATATTTCTTTAAATTTCAGTTGTTTTTTATTATATTTAAAAGTGTTAATAATATAGACACTAACTTTCATTTGAAAATTCAAATATTTCAGATTTGTATGAAATTTTATCTACCGTCACTAGACACCAATTACGCAAGATTCCCTGAATTTAATTTTTTTTTTTAAGCTTAAGCCTATAATTTTAAACAATATTTGAGATTTGCATTACATTTAGTGCATAGTCATTAGACACAAATGAAACAATATTCTCTTAATTTTTATTTCTTCATAAACCTCTTAACCGTAAGCTTTAAATGTGTGACATTTTCTAGAACCAATATCATATGATACATTTTAATAAAATCTGGAATAACGATTGTAGACATAAGGATTTGTATCATTATATGTTGAGTTTAATCTTCGTAAGGGAACATACAATTGTTCTATTCAGGTAACACTGGTTTACAAACAAAAAAATTGTGTCTAAGCAAGAATGAGGATAGATGTTTGTTGCTAATTTGGGTGTGCTGAATTTAAATTCATAAATAGTTTTGCTCTATCACCTCTAGTTTTCTGGCTTTTAAATAGTCTCATTTTAGTATAAACAGCGAATAACTGTGCATATTGCAAGAGCTGCAGCAGCTTATAACATATAAAACACGATAGATAAAGAACACTGATTGAATAAATATACTTGGATGACACAATTACACAATTCATAGTACTACAGACAGTCAAGAGTGTGTTTTATTAGAAGATCTGGTATATTTTGCCTCCGGGATGTCACGCAAGAGCATTCAGCAGAAGTCTCCCATCATGCCAGGGTTCCATTTGCCTTGATAGTTGCTCTCCACTTTCGTAATATCTTGGTGGAATGTTTCTCCATACTTATCACTCACTGATCCAAGGTTTTGCGGGAAGAAGTTGAGGTGAGAATGGAGAAAATGAATATTGAATCACATTCGGCACCCCATATCCTCGTAAGACTTCAGCAACTTCTTAACTGCCAAAATCCGCCTTGATATATAACTATATACAGGGTTAGCCAACAATAGGTGGGCAATAAAAAACATTTGTTTGTTGAAGCGTAAGAGGCAGACTTCAAAGCGGTGTAAATCAAGAAGGAAATTGTGTTTTACTGTCCACCTACTTTTGGCTCACCCTGTATATATAATGTAATGCTATCACTTACATTTAGTGCATAATAACTATAAGTCTCACAATATTAGAATTAGCCCTGAATGGATATACGCCTTTATGTATCGTATATGCACAACATGCACACTATGCATATCTAAAAAACCAGATGGGATGAGTAAAAACGGATTTACAATTTTAATTCAGCACCACCAAATTAGGTAAAAAGGGGTATTTTGTGCTTGCCTCAATTTCTTTGTAAATCAGTGTAATTAATCGTACCCATCCTAAGACAGATATTCTTCTAGTTATGTCATACTAGCAAAAATATACCCCCTCCGATCGCAGATTTTTTTTCCAGAGGATGGTGTCATGCTTAAAAAACTATATACACTGACACTCTAACGAGGAGATCATGGCATAGAGGTGTATATCATGACGAACGAATACTACCCCCCCAAATGGAGGCGATAATGCCAGGGAATATGTAATCACAACAACCAAATGGTTAGTACACTACCCTTCTCCCTCAAACAAAAATAAGAGAGGATAATCCTGGGACGATGATATCGTGATGAACAAACATCTACTATCCTGCTCCTTCAAAGAAAAGGTAATGCCTGGGAGGAATGAATCATGACAAATGAAAATATACTACTCTAACCCCAAAGGAGAAGATAAAGCTTTAAAAGATTCTCCCTCCCCCTTAATAGAAGGTGGTCATGCCTGGGATCATTGCATCATGATGAACGAACATATACTACACTACCCCACAAAGGATGGGGTAATGCGTCGTGACAACTGAAAAGATACTAAAATGTTCCCTCCAAGGATGAGAAAGTAATAGCTGGGAGTATACCACTATCTAACATAGTGGTATACTCCCAGCTATTACTAATGCTTGTGAGTATAGTATCATGGCAACAGAACAGATACTACACTGTCCCCTCCAAAATAGAGACAGTAGTCCTTGGAAAGATGGTCTCATGATAACAGAATAAATATTACATAACCGTCTCCTTTAAGAATACATTGGCGAATAACCATTGGGAATTGAACACGTTTGTAACCCATACGGATATTTCATCAAGTTGTTTTATTTTAACACGAAAAACATCATTAGAAGAATTGAAGAGATAAAAATGGTCTAACCAGACAGAAAAGTTCTGTTGTTTTTAATAATGTTTGCATTAATGAAAATATGCTGCGTAAATACACACACTCAATATATATATATAATATATATATATATATATATGTATATATATATATGTATATATATGTATATATATATATGTATATATATATGTATATATATGTATATATATGCATATATGTTTATATATGTATATATATATGCATACAAATATATATGTATATATATAAATGTGTAAAAAATATATATATGTATATATATATATATAAACTAGGTATAACATATCCCAAATAACTAGGCATAAACATATCCCAAATAACTTCTGCAAGTATTATAAATTTAATCAAAACATCGAAACTGAACACGACACCCAATGTCAAAGCTGGCATATACTCCATTCCTTGTCTAGACTGTAATAAGGTCTACATCGGAGAGACGAAGCGTAATCTGGACAAGCGGATTTATGAGCATAAAAGAGCGATTAAAACTAACAACACACTTAACGCCTTATGTGCTCATACTATGGAATATGGTCATTACTTTGACTTTGAGAAATCCACTTTAATCAAAATAATACACAACAAGTCAACACGTCGAATAATTGAATCTGCCCTCATAGCCCTTTCCACAAATAAAATTAAACAAAGAATGGGCTTCTACAATATCTCCCCCAACCTATTAAAAGCAATCATTAGTGAAAACAAGATAATTCTAGACACCGGATGATTCCCTGAGCTTTAAATTAAATATCCTTTGGACCCCTTTCTGCTCTTTATTTTCTCCTCTTCTTTTCCAATGCTACTTCTATGTATATTTGATATATATGTATGTATATGTGTTATATATATGTTTCGATCACAGTTATGTGCATATATATATATATTTATTTCTATTTTTTTTTTTTTTTTTTTTGCATACCCTTCATCTCAACATGAACCCAACCACTATATATATTCCCCATAATTTACAGACTTTCTCGTCTTTTGTCATTTTTGTATTCTTCGTCCGCTCTTGACAAAGCCCACGTGAAATTTGGAAGAAACGTTGAGCGAAAAGGTCTTCCGCTTTTCCATTTTTAATTTCATACCGTCGGATTATTTTTACCCTTTCATATACTCATATTGTCGGAATGGAAGACTATACTTATCAGAAGAAACTGCGCAGATATACCAACATATTATTCGCAGCCCACTCCCATAACAACAGGAGTTCTTTTTTGCAAAATTGCATTAACGAGAAGGTCATCCCCAAAAGCACCACAAAATCTTTTCAGCACTCTCATCACATCTTCCCTAAACACATAGATGAGTACCTACGTTCTTCAGCACTTCTCCTTAAACACACATCCACAAATTTACGTAATTTGGCTAAAACCATTGCACATGACCTACATAAAAACCATTCTCTTTCAAAAAGGACAACTCTAAATATTACACACCGGATCAAATCTTTCAATATTAACCACAACAATAGATTAAACAAAAAACTAAGCACTCTAATTTCCAACAGCAGATGGAGATCCATTGGATGCCCTGAACTTATCCAAAACCTCTCCGACACCATACTCTCCAATACTGAGATGGAAGTCTTAAGTTTTGGACTCAAATTCGCCACTGGAATTTACCCCAAAATAACAACCAACATGGTCTCCCGAAATTACAAACACGAGGACTCGGACTTTACTAAGGGTTTTATCCAGGGAATCATCTCTACTACAACCACTCAATCCATGGACTCAATTCTCCCCCATAGATATCTAAAATCATTACACAACCTTGCTAACAATGATAACATCATCATCTCACCCGCAGACAAGGGTGGTGGCGTTGTTATCATGGATAAATCTAAATACATCGAAAAGATGTCCGAACTCTTATATAATCAAGACATTTACGAAGAAACTAATTCCACCTATATATACAAAGAAATAGATAACTTCAACAAATCCTATAAGCAACTAATAAATAAGAATAACACATGGTTAACATATATAGATTACCACCCCAAAATTCCAACTTTATATGGCCTACCAAAAACCCACAAGAATAATACCCCAATGCGCCCCATAATCTCAGGTATCGGCAGTGCTACCCATAAAATTGCACGTGCCATTACAAAAATACAAACCCCATTACTAGGTACGATTAGTCCATCTCACCTAAAAAATTCCGGAGATCTACTTAATAAATTAAAAAATCTTAACCTAACTAATAAAACTATGAATAGCCTTGACATAGAATCATTATACACAAATGTCCCCACCAATAAATGCCTTAATTTACTTAAAAAACATCTCGACAAAATAAATATCAACTTACCCTTTTCCAGTAAATAACATAATTAATATTATAAATTTATGCACTAATATGACCTATTTTACTTTCAACAATTTCTTTTATAAACAGAAATTTGGCCTACCTATGGGGAATCCCCTCAGTGGTGTCCTATCCTGTTTATTTTTGGAATTTCTTGAGAACGGACCAATAAAATACAGACTACCTAAAAATGTATCTTACTATAGATACATAAATGATATCCTAATTTTCCTCCCGAAAACCACTAAAATAGAAAGCATTACTAACAAATTGAACAAAATAGAACCGACCATTAAATTTTCTTTCGAAAAAGAAACAGATAACTCCATTCCTTTTCTTGATATTCTACTAATAAATAAAAATAATAATTTATCTTATAAAGTCTACCGTAAACAAACCAATAAGAACGATTATGTTCATTTTTATTCGCACCACAATAATAAAATAAAATCTGGCATCATAATTGGTTTTTACCTAAGAGCACTTAGGATATGCAGCAATGAATATTTAGATGACGAATTTAAATACATTGAACACTCTCTCAATACATTACAGTACCCAAAGTATTTTATACAAAATTCTAAAAGAAAAGCTCTACAGATTTACTCAAATTCCAAACAGAAAAACTTATCCACCAGCCCTATAATAAATAGATATATAGCTTTACCAACCAATTCCAACAATAACCCGATTTACACAGAACTTAATAAACTAGGCATAAACATATCCCAAATAACTTCTGCAAGTATTATAAATTTAATCAAAACATCTAAACTGAACACGACACCCAATGTCAAAGCTGGCATATACTCCATTCCTTGTCTAGACTGTAATAAGGTCTACATCGGAGAGACGAAGCGTAATCTGGACAAGCGGATTTATGAGCATAAAAGAGCGATTAAAACTAACAACACACTTAACGCCTTATGTGCTCATACTATGGAATATGGTCATTACTTTGACTTTAAGAAATCCACTTTAAGCAAAATAATACACAACAAGTCAACACGTCGAATAATTG
>OY744540.1:63712557-63717557 GCA_963556195.1 Sepiola atlantica | reverse complement strand
AAGAAAGCAATTTTTACCTAGAATTTAGATTTTAGCAATTTTGTTATGAGAAATATTATCTCTTCTTCACGCTTCAATACCAGGATTATGTAAACTATAAGGAAATATGATAATTAGATTATTATTGGTGAATCTTTGAAAAAAAATATTTTTACGCTGTTAGATAACGTGTTACCAGTTAATAATTAGTTGATAATATGTGTTTATATTATATTTAGTGCACGTATGAAATGCAATAAGAAAATAAATACACGTCCGTAAAAAAAAAGGTAACGGTCGCATAGCCTGGACGCGCACGTGTGTCGTTGTCGGCGGTGATTTGTTAAGAATCACCGTGTCTATGGCACAGCATATGGAAGGCGGAGCCCATCCCTCTCTTTCCGCTGCCTTGAACCTTCCCTGAGTTTTAGTCAGTTACTGCTGGGTGGACATAGGGAGTTTTCAGACCCAAAAATTCGTGAGTGGGATCGAACCCGGGTCGTCCAGCCCAAAGACAAGTGGTATAACCACTCATTCACAGGCTCTCCCTAACGCGTCCGTAACACACATTAAAATAAATTATTCAAACTATATATGTTTTATAAATTGAAAAAAATTCAAAAGATATTTTACATTTCATTTAAAAGTTTTTATTTTTCTGTAGTACAATATTTTTTTACGATTAGTTTAGAAATATGTCAGTTACCATTCTCCGCAATAAAGTAGACTTGAAATATACTAAAAACTACGGGCCTATTTTCTTTTGTTTACAAGGTATTTTCCCAAATTCTCTTTAAACGGATGCAAAACACACTTCACAGAAGTCTACCCAGAGAACAAGTTGATTTCCGACAAGGATCTTCCACTATGGACCACATTATATGGTGTAAGTCAACTCTAACAGAAAGCTAATGAGCACGACATACCACTTTGTTTCGCCTTTGTCGATTATGAAAAAAACATTCGAAACCATCAAATCCACCCCTATGTGTACAGCTTTGAAAAGTTCAGGAGTAGACAGCGCTTACATATACAAGATCTTTACGATGAAGTGACAGCAACTTTAAAATTCTAACTGGATAGTGAAAAGGTCAATAGAAGAGGTACTAGTTAAAGGTGACAACAGTTCACTAAATCTCTTTATGTCTGCAAGATTTGGTGATCGATATCAATGACTGAGAAGTCAGAGGTATTAATAGAACTGGAGAATACCTTGCTCAACTAGAATTTGACGACGATAATATTATAACAAGTTATCCATTCCAAGAATTAGAAGATATTCTTAACGAGATTCACGATGCTAGCCATATAGTTCGCATGAAAGTCACACTGAAAAAAAAACAAGGTCATGTTAAACAAATACGCCACAAAAGCTCCAGTCACAGTGAAATGTTAACATTTCCAGGAAGTTGACAACTACATAAAGAAAGTTCACGATGAACATTAAGCAGAAAGTGTTCAATGAATACACAATGGCTTTCATGGCATACTGTAGTGAAACATAAAAAACTTCATAATGCAGCGATCGAAAAGCTAAGAGTTGCACAATGGAAAATGGAACGCATTATGCTCGGAATCGGTTTACTTGATATAAAAAGAAACACCGGGATCAGACAGCAAACTGGAGTAAATGACATCATCACCACTATACGAACGATCAAACATAGATGGGCAAGTAAGCTTTCGAGATGTGCAAATAACAGGTGGACACATAGAGTGACAGAACTGACCTCTAGGTAATAGAAGATATATAGAGGAAGACCAAAAGCCTGTGGAAAGACGACCTCGATAGACAATTAGGTCCTACATAGCCACGCCAAACCATGGATAAAACAATGTGAAAAGTAACCAGTGAAGGGTTCCTCGTCTAAGAGTAATAAAAAACCATGATGATTATGATGATGATAAAACGTCACAGCGAATCAGTTTCTCTTTTCTCTTTCTTGTTTGATGGATTACGCTTTCATTTTATCACATCATCATCTCTTCACAATTACCATCAACTCTGTTATAATGGATGACATCACAAAGAATTACATCAGGTACTGTGCTAGATGACAGACAAGCAAGCAAGCAAAATCCACAGACTTTTAGTAGTATGTAGATAAATATAGGTATATAGATACATAGATGGTTGTCACGATTGGTAGTTACTCGGAAATACTGTTTTCTAAACCTTGAGTTTGTATGCTCGCGTGATCTAGCAACACTGATAGGTCACGCAGCGACGAAACAACTCTCTGTGTATGACTATTATATATATATATATATATATATATATATATATATATATATATATATATATATAATTATTTATATTTAATATTGTTTTAATATTCACACAAATAATAGTTTCATCTTTCTATAATCATCATTGTGAAAATAACTGTTCCTCTAGTCGCACGCTTCGAACTCGAATCTCGTTTGACTCAAATCTAACGTCTTTGTCGCTACGTCTATCATAAAAAAACTACACAAACTGAAGAATAATAAAGTGTATTATTGTTATTTTTAACGGACATATAGTTAGTCGAAAAGGGAATGAACTCTGTACTCTTTGCTTAATTTAGAGGCTTTTTCCTATTTCTCTCTAAGTGTCCATTCGTGAAAGGGGGCTTAAAATAATGAATTTTACTGAAGATTTTAAAATATCCACACGCATATACCTTTTATATTTCTATAATATATATATATATATATATATATATATATATATATATATATATATATATATATATATATATTCACTTTGAAAAATGTATCTGATATATATTTTGCACGTAAGCGCCGAATCGGAAGAAGGAGATGCACAGTGGTCAGTAGAATGTTAGTTATACATGTGCCCTGTGAGTACACATCGATCACGTGTACACGCTTCTACGTTCCATTGGCTCTGTTGTATTTCGCTGATGCTACAACTGCTCACACACATATCTCTCGACACAGAAGAACATCAAAGGTAATGGCCGAAAATTATTTTTGAATGAAACATTCAGTATTCATCTACGTCAACTAATAAGAAATAAAACGCGAAATATATAAACATACACACACACACATATATATATATATATATATATATATATATATATATATATATATTATTATTATTAAAGTAATGTTTTATGTATACCTATATATACCGATGTATGTATATTTTATGTATACCTATATATGCTAGCAATAATACACTCCCTCTGGTCGCATATGTTTGCTACTATATATGAAAAACGAACATGTACTATATTGAACCCCATTAAAGAGGAGATAATATTTAGGAAAACTTCCTACACTTTCTTCCAAAAGACGAGGTATTTTCCGAGGGTGCTCTCGTGACATCCGGACAGATATTCCACTAATCTTCAGTCTCCAAAAGAAGGCGGTAATGTCTAGGAAGATGTCATACTAACAAAGGGACATGTATTAAACTATCCTTCAAAACTAATTAGAAGGCAATATTTTGGAAGATTACTTCAAAGCAACATAACAGATACTACACTACCTCTACCCTGAATTGTGCTTTGGAAGATAGTACATTAATCTAAAATATTATCGTAAACTTAATTGAGCAGTAATAAGTGGTAATAGTATAGTACCGGCTTCAGACAGACAGACATATACAAATCTGTTCTTGTAATATATATAGATAGATATAGATTATGTAAAGGAAATAGAATGGAATAATTTTAATGTATTTGTGCTTTGTAACGACACCATTGTAATGAGACTTAAAGGAGTTAACCAATAACCTCTTTGTCTCTACGTCAATGAATAACTTCCACTTGTAGTGTGTTGTTTTCTTTTTTGTAAAGATATCTCGGTCGGAAAGATATGAAGATAAAAACTCATAATTAAATAAGTCGTCTGTGTTTCATCTCAATGAACATATAGGTGTTGATTTGAATGTCGCCTTTTTGGATACTTGACAAGAATAAGCGATGCATAATAAGATAATAATTTCAACATTCGTGAAAAAGAAAGAAAATCAATCAAATAAGCAAACAAGAAAGAACGTAAATATTTACATTTTCTACTTGGAAGTAATCAACTGAAATTAAATTTGTGTAAATTATTCTTATTAAAATAGTTCCCGTTGAAGTAGTTATAAATGTTGATATACAATTTTTGTCTATAACAAAGAATGGACACAATATAAATAAGTAAACCACGAGTTATCTTTTTAGATATTACGCAGGTAGATCTCCTAGTATATAGTATATAATGTAGTTAGGTAATCATAACAACAAATGTAAAATCGCTGAGAGGTTAGTCGATGTCAAATTGATGATCAGGAGCTTTAAATTGCTTTGGTTGTGGGATTGTACTAGAAACGGATAAGACGTTGCATAGCTCAAAAAGAGGAGATGGTTGTAAAAAGAGTCGGTTTGAAAGCACGCGAGAGGTTCGAACGTTTAAATTACATTGGCTAGCGAGATATAATTAATTAGTGATTACGATCTCTCTCTATCTCTCACTCTCTGTCTTTCCCTATTGGGTAGTCATTTGGAACAAATATCACATTGAATAAATAACCATTGTCTTCCATCTGTTGTATTTCAGTCGGTCTTTTGAAAGTTTTGCATGAAGTTCTAATGACGGTACGACTTTACCTCGGTACACAACGGAGAACCATACAGGGGGAAAGACCAGCAACCAAAGTATGAATAAGAATTTATGAAATTTAATGTTTCTATTTTATTATGGCAACTTGGTTAGTGCATGTATGACACAACGCTTGCACGCAACCGTCTATCACTGCCATAACTACTTATTGAATGAATTAAACAAACTTAGGATGTGTTCGTGGAATTTGTGCAAATTGTAATTAAATTATTTACAAATGTTTGTAAGTAATTGCATTATTTTGAACATTTGTGTATTATTTTCACCGCCCGTGATACATCCGGGTGTTATCAGTACATAGCTCGTGTAAATAATTCGCACCCCTAATTTTAGGTAATTTAAGTAAAAAAAACCTAATTAACTGATTATTGCTATTTTCATCGTGTTTCGACACATTT
>OY744540.1:63660057-63707557 GCA_963556195.1 Sepiola atlantica | reverse complement strand
GTCAAACATCGGTTTTTTTTTCACAAATATCTAAAATCTTCTTCATTCTTTTTACATTCTAGGAACACAAAACGGAGGCAAAAAGCTGAGTCTGATTTTTTTAGCTTAAAGGAAAAGCAATTGTAAACTTTCTAATTAAAAAACATTTCAGTATAAAGTTTGGCTCATAATTCACAAAAACTTTGAATAATGGTAATTACGTATAAAAGAATTGGTAACTTTAGAAAATGGGGAGGACTGAAATAAAACCATTCGAAATAAGTCAAAAATGAGTCGTGTGCAGAAATCGACGACGATTTATGCTTGAGCTATAATAAACGAGTTCTCATCCCTGCACGCCACTGCACGCCACTGGACGCCACTGTCAAACATTGACTTTTTTTTACAAATAACTAAATGTACATCATTTTACTAAAAATCGAAAAAAAGGCAATTGTTTTTCACTGTATTTAACTATTATAATAATAACTTGCTTCACTTATTGCCACTGTTTATTTTTCGTTTTAGTTCAGTTAGTTTTCAGAGATCAATTATTATTCCCAACACAGGAAGTCCGACACTTTGTATGTCACAATCAGAACTGTTCATTATCGGAATGCAATAAACATGTTATAAACCGTATAATCCGAATCATACCTGGTGTTTTCAACGTTCAGTCACAATGGTCCTTTGATGGTTTCACGTCCCGCCGCGACTGCCCGACGGGAGGTCATTCTCGTTCTGCAACCATAGTCGACGCAACATACACAAACGAAGGCAACACATTTGGAAGAAAATCGGGTTTTATTCAGGCTGTTGGTATTGTCTACATCTTGCTGGCGACGAATAGAAGAAGGTTAAGAGGTGGCTGAAACAGAGTCATATGGGCAGCTTTTTTGTTCCTCACTTAAGTCATTAGATTAGTACTGCTCTTTCTGAATTCCAAAGTTCGACTGAGAATTATACGTGTATTTCCCTATCTCATCTGACTTCATTTCCTTTCCCTATTGTTCCCACGGAAGAGCGATTGCCCCAAAGGTTTACTGCTAGTCTCCTTGCCGACCCCTACTTACTGCCTAACTTGACAACAATCGCACTGCGAACATAAATCTCTAAAATATTTATTAGTTGACGTAAACGCAATATTTAATAGCTCTTCCTAAGGCTAACATTTCATACATATCCGAGTTTTCATTTTAAGATCTTCCTTACAATCTTTGAATAAACTATGATAATAAAGAAAATATAAGAAATAATAATAATAATAATAATAATAATAATAATAATAATAATAATAATAATAATAACAACAAGAGAAGAAACCAACTAAAATAGCTAGACATCGCTAAGAAAAAGACACTTGAACAGAGAAATGGAATCTTTACTTATGGCTGCACAGAACAATGCAATTAGGACAAACTACATTACAGCTAAAATAGATAAAACCCGGGAAAACAGTAAATGCAGACTGTGTTGGCAAAGAGACGAAACAGTAAATCATATTATAAGTGAATGTAGCAAACCAGCCCAAAAGAATACAAGAACAGACATGACTGTGTGGGGAAAGCAGTAAATCGAGAATTGTACAAACAATTGAATTTCGAATACGCAGACAAATGGTACAAACATAAACCAGAAACAGTACTAGAAAACGACAAACACAAAATCATCTGGAATATGGCTATACAAACAGACAAACTCATACAAGCAAGGAGACCGGTCTTATGATAATCAACAAGAAAGAAAAATCTTGCAAAATCGTAGACTTCGTCGTTCCAGCAGCCACAGAGTGAAGATCAAAGAAACGGAAAAACAAAGCAAATACACAGAACTAGCCAGAAAACTGAAAGGAATATAGAGCATGAAGAAAGTCAGTATAATAGCAATAAGCGTAGGAGCACTACGAACAATTCCCAAAAGACTGGAAAAAAGACTGGGAGAAATTGGGATTAAAGGGATCATTGGAACTATGCAAAGGACGGCAATGATCAAAACAGCTGCAATCTTAAGAAAAAAAATCATTGAATGCGGAAACCAAACCGCATAAGCTACGAAGGGTCACATGGAATCTACTACAGGTAGAAAACAACCACAAAAATAACACATCATAAACAAAGAAACAGACAATAGCAAGAAACAGCATCATCCCCCCAAAGAAAATGGGAGCAGCCTAGGCTGACACCACACACAATATTTGCATAGGGTCAAGGAGGATGAGAAGACCGAAGAGGGACAGCACAAACCAGACTTCCACTGGACGTGCAGCGACTGCTGAGACCTTGGGGAGGCTTATTGCCACCCAAATCCCAGAGAAGCCCAATGGTCCTTGCCAGCGAGAAATCAATGGTAAACAGCTGTTGTGATACTGCAAGTTTATTTGCGGTGGCTATCGAAAAGAGGTGGAGAATACTTGAAATCTGTAGAAACTTGTTGTCACTCAGACTCCAGGGAATACCACCGGATTTTGGTGAGCAATTACGGATGGCCTGTGTGAGAACTCCTAGTGAGTACATAATAATAATAATAATAATAATAATAATAATAATAATAATAATAATAATAATAATAATAATAATAATAATAACTAGCGGGGCCCGTGTAAATTACACGAAATGATGTTTTCAATACTAATTATCTTGTTCTTAACCTATACATGTTTGAATAAAATATGATAAGATTTGAATTGTATATTTATTTAAAGAAATGAACACTACATAAAACAATTTACAAAACTTCTTTATATACAATATTTCTAGTGAAGGTAATATTTCGACGACAAAACCTTACTTTGTGAATGCTTTAGATTAAATTAAATTTAGCTCCAATTCATGAGTAGCATACAAAGATTCGGAAGGTCGTGGCTTTTGATGTAATCGTGACACACAAAATAACACACACGCTATTGTATTAATATGTGTCTTCCCGGTCGTCCCCTTCATACCTCCCCCCTTCGATGTAGAAAAAACATATCTTAGAGGTTGGTTGGGATCGAACTATAAACCAGTCGGGCCGACGTCACTAACCGTTTCGCCAAAGGGAAATACTTGAAATATTACGAAAATTAGGTGACTTGAATGCTTTTCAAAATCTAGGTGCAGCACGCATGCGAAGAACTTTTGATGTAAGCGTGACACACGAACATACACGCTATCGTATTAATATATAAATAATAATAACAATAACAATAATAATAATAATAACAACAACAACAACAATAATAATAATAATAATAATAATAATAATAATAACAATAATAATAATAATAATAATAATAATAAAAATTCTCTTCTATTCAATTAACCACAATTCTGTTATAGTTTAGTTTATTGAGGTGTTCGCTGTGTTTTTTATGGATTCCAGGACCTAAATTGGACTAGTCTAATTGAGTATCCAGCTTGGTGTTTTTACTTATGAAGGTGCACCATTACTTACGAGTATGCAACTATGTTAAAACGAATATTATTCGGGTTTCGAACACTATGATATTTTGAATATTTGATCAGGGTTTACTTTTAAGGAGAAGTCTGCTCATGTCAGGATATCCTGACATTCTCCACAGTGAAATCAAATACACTCGGGCGGGGGGATCTACTAGAGATACACACTCTTACCTAAGGCTTCAATTTCTCCCCGTAGACATTCATACCCTAGTCGGTATTTTATGTGATGATAAAATAAGCAATACAATAATTACAAAATAAACATATTCGTTAAAACTTATAATAATAGAATGAATTATTTTACTTTTTAACGTGACGCATGTGAAATTCAGCATAATTACTGAATATATATTGCAAATGTTATATCTGATGCACTTCTCTCTATATTTCTTCATAAAATTAGATATTTTTAGATGTTTATACAGGGTGGGCAAAAATAAGGGTCCTATTTTTAAAAATGCATAACTTTTTTATTTATTGATCTTTTTTTAATTTTTTTTTTAGAATAAGTAAAGGACCCCTTCCGAAGCAAGCATGAGCCGTATTAGCCCTAAGGAACGTACTCTCATTTAGAAAACATTATTTTTGCTTAAAAAACTCAAAAACGTGTAAAAAACAATACTTTAGTTTTTGTAAGTTTTAAGAAGTGTTTTTCGGCTTAAATTTGTTTTGTTTATTTCAAAAAATCTCACACACATAAAGTTTGGTGAGTTTAACTTTTATTTTGTGGAAGTTATTCAAATTCAAGTTATTCAAATTTAAAGATAAGACCCTTATTTTGGCCCACCCTGTACATTTGTATGTAGATGATTCTCTCCTGCACTAATTAACAAATCATTAAGGGGTCCAAATTCGAGCTATAATTAATTTAATTTAGTATTATTCTAAATGAGTAAATTAAAGGTGGCTCCCCTGGTGAGAATTGAGATAGCTCTGATTTTTTTGAATTTTTACAATTGCTATTGGACATTATTAATAAATATTCTCCTAATTTAGATTTCTATGGAGTATTCTAAAGGGGTTTAGGGGATATGATATAGGCACACACACCTATTCGAAGAATTAAATTATATAAGATTTGTATTGAATTTGATCCATAGTCATTCGATACAAATTAAGCAAGATTTCAATTCTTTCTATAGTTGCTTAAGCCTTAAATTTGAGACAAAATTTGAATCAAAATAATGCAATGGCTTTTGACCAAAATTTAAACAAGAATTATTAGCATAAAATATAGCATCATAAAATCTAATTTATTCTTCAAATAAGAGTTTGTAAACACACACGTCCGACGGCTTTGACGGACCAAACAGAAAGACGAGACAATCTTATTCTGAATTCTCCAAATACGTAGAACTAGTTTTCTCAACTTGAGAACAGGATACCACATTCTCTCGAACATACGGCAAAATTATTCCCAAAAATATAACTAAGAAAATTCTGCAGCGAACATCGATATTAAAGTATAAGCGTGTAATTCGAAGAGAATGTAATATTTTCATATGACTTGGTAACGCAACAGCATCCACTTGTAGAACGGTGTTCATCTTTCAAGATTATGGTACATGCATGACATTTTCTGAATTTCTGTTTTGTACACATAGATTAAACATTTAAAATATAATATGGACCAGATTTAATACGCTACGTTCCCATAGAAAAACATTCCTTTACTTCAAGCACTGCATCAACTGAAAATATAGGATGCAAAATTGCTGTAGCATAATTATATGAGGATGTGTAAAAATAATGTTAAAAACAGTATTTTCCACGTCACGTTAGAGTAGTGGAAAATTCCATTACAAGTTAAGAGTTTGGAAGTAGGGCTACATGTCGGTATATTGCGTTACAAGACAGGAAGTCGCCAGTGATACATAGCTGATAAGGTGATCAAATCTTCCGTTCTAACCGGACCACGGAAGAGAGCGGGCGTGTTTTGAGACAGCAGCCACCTCTTCCTTTGAGTAATGTGTTGGAGGAGTATGTAAATATAATGAAAAGAAACAACTCTCCTGAAAAATATTTAATATTCAAATCTACTGTCATTATTTATTAACTTTTACAATCGCTGTTATTTTGCTTAATAATGAGTCACCACGTATCACGGTTACAAAGCCACTCGGGGATAAGGGTTAATGAGATGGATGGATTGTCAGTTGAATGATGAAAAATATTATCAGAGGATTGAAATTGATGACTTAAATGAACAAAGTTTGATTACTAATCATAACGGTATTGCAGTAATGCATACTTACGTTGATAAACACAGAAGTTCAGCGACGGTTAACCTGATCAATACTAAATGGGTGACCATTTGAGAATATCAGGTATGATATGTAGGATATCCTTCTGCTTATTCCGACATTGTTTCTAGTCATCTTGGACTTCTTCTTTCCACTATACTCAAGAAATTATGTTTCAGGATCGGTGTGGGTTGGGATTGCGCAACGCTTGCTTCACAATGAACTATCCGCGCAAAAACCCTCACCGAGGTTATCTAGTGTTTCTTAAGACTGAAAAGAAGCCAACTAGTCCAGTATCATTTAGTGAGTGTTAATAACAATGTATTCGTCGCCTTTTTGAGTCACCATGTATGTAATTTATGTATATTTTTTGATATAATTATCTATCGGCACGTGTTTCGTCGTTATTTGACTCATCAGCGTGGCTGAACCTAGCGAGATTCGAAACCAAGACCTCAGAGTCTGGAGACAATTCCCGCTCGTACTATCTCCTGTTTTTGTAGATGTCATTTATTTATTTGTTTTGTTTTGTTTGTGATACTTTTGAACGGAGAGCACGCTTTCAAAATGCTAATTGGAAATAATTTTCCCTCGCCAATCTGATGCCTCCAGTTTGTTGTTAATTCGAATTTTCCAATCACTCCATTTATTCTCTAATCTTTTACTCTTTTTAATAGTTGTTTTTATTTCCTTCTTTGTATATCTCACTATTGTATTCCAAGTTCTATGTAAATGGATGCACAAATATAATAATGGAAAAGACGTATGTATTACCATAAAAATATGTTAACAAATCGGCCTGAAGGTGAGATTTTATTAATATCTTGTGAACTTAATCTTGGCTACAACTTCTTAACAGGCATCGAAAAAAAACACGAGCTAAAATCGATTTTCTCAATACCAGTGTTATATTAACATACTTACAGACATGTATTCATTCAGTTACCTTTCGCTGTCAGTGTTTGTCTATCGCTGAATAAACAAGTATGCATACCATTGTTTATTACATTCATTCAAACTGAGAATGTTATACTAATGGTTCGTTACTTACCAAGGCCAAAAGCCACTCGAGGGTAAGTTTTAATTACACTTGTCAGCTGGATGATAGAAAAACTGTTTCTGTAATCATTATAAAAACATATTGCTAGGTATACCTTATAGCTGGCCGTTCCCACTGGACCCGGTTCCGCTATAATCCTCACATCCGTCCTGTAATTAAAGCTTCTTTCATACCTTTAAAAAGACTAACTCGAGATAAAATTGATGGACGACAAGGGATATTTATTCACATTGATCTACGTTCTAAATTACTGACCAGTGGAAGGGAAGACAGAGATAGTGTTCGCAATCACTATTCTTTATATGTTCTCAGCCCATGTCATGCAACGCCTGACACAAATGCGTGCTTCACAACGGACTGTCTTATGTTTAACTTTTATCTTTGAACGATGTGACGTCATATTCGTTTCTATTACATTCTCATCGCCTAAGCAATTTACACAAGCTCACCTCGGTTAGAATCGAAGCGGGTTTCCATTTCTGTAATTCGCCACTCCCTAAATTATATGCTAGGGGATTAATATATATCATATCTAACAACAGTACTATTAAAGCATCGGAAAATTTTTTTGATTAATTCACAGGACGGCTCGATAAATATTTGGTCACATTGAACTAAGAAAAACGATTATATTGTAGTATGTAGGGAAGTAATCACGCGGTAATGTGGTCTACAAGTGAGAAGTTCTTGAAAATAAATTCGTTCATGGAAGTTCAGTTTGATTTTAAGTAAACATGGAAGAAAGAAGAGTTCATTGCAATGTTGGTAGTAGAACAAGTTCTTGTTGTGCTGGTTTTACCTAGGGGAACCAGGAATTGGAGCTCAGTCAAGCACCTACCATGGACATAACGATTGAGTAGATGAAAACTAGTAACGTATCTTCTATGATTAAGGGATGTAGGGAAGGGAAGAGATCATCTCCATCTATATTGCGATATCGATTTTAATGATGAAAATGTTGTTCTATATAAAATGTAATGGGACATAGCAAAGAAAATAACATTTTACGAATATAATACATAAAATTAAGTTAGCCGGATTTTCAACTTTAGACTAAAATAGCCTCCTTCGTATCATATGAATATTTTTTCTTTTTTCTTTTTGCTCTTCCCAGCCAGGGCATATTGCTACTGAAATGTAAAGAGCTACTGTGACCAAAGCCATATATATAACGGAGCAACCAGCGTTGGGTCTTGGGTAGAACGGTGTTTATTCATATTACAGTTAAATTTCTGCATATTGATACGGCTTGGGAAACATGGAACAGGAAAGGAATTACAAAGGCAAGCTATTCAATGAACGAAGATATCAGAATAGAAAACTTCCAGCATCTTGGGCTTTTTACAGCGAAGGATGGGATGTTGATGTTAGTCGGATATATCAGGGGTTTTTTGTTGAGGCGGTACAAATGCAGAAAAGTCTTCAGGGCATATTTCATCGAAAAAACAAGCACAAAGAGGTTACGCTGTGTCGATGCAACAAAGGCTACTGCTTGACAGACATTGTAGGATTCATTATTTAGAAATTCTTGTTTGAATCCTGTCGAAGAATTAGAGGCAAGTGATTTGTGAAGCAGCACAAAACAAGCAAAAATACACAATGCGCCCGCGAATATTGGCTTTATAGATGGATGGGATACTGCCAGATGTGACAAGTTTTCTAGCCAGATAGAGGGAGCCTACGTTCTTTTCAGCACACTCACCAACATCTTTTGTGTATTTATTCAAGCTTATATTGCCTTAGAATGTCAACGTTAGAAAAATATTTCATTTTCTTCAGCATTTGTCCATGTTGTTAATAAATAAAATAACGTAAATCGCAAAATCTACCATTTTACGTGTACGACGAATAATAATCGTTGAATACTGTGATAAACATATATGTAAACAGATTAACATATATGTAAACAGATTATAACGCTAGAATCTCTTAAACTGTAACTAATAGATTTATTGGCAGTATGGTAACAGGTGCTTGACTGCTGGTCATGCTTTTATCTGATTGAGCGTTTGTGTTTTAAATCTCGACGTTGATAGAATTGCTATAGTAATTTCGCTCACCGAGTATTTATTAATCATTTTAATCATTTATTATTGTTATAAGCAATATCTGAAACTATCTCGAGTACTTTTGTGTGTGCTGTGTCTGTTGCGTTTCATTTTAAATAGGTATTACATTTTCTTTGGCGTCGCTCATAACTCCCCCCATGAAACTTTAAATATATCCTATTTTTATGAAATTAAAATCATATGTATGAAATTTCCTAGTGAAGACAATTTAAACGAAATTTATTGAATTTCAATTTTTGTAAGGGCACACTCAACTTTTAGATGTCTATCTCAACGCTAGTTTTTACTAGCTCATTAATTGGATTTAAACTATATATCATTTTATGTTATGTCACTATGAATCTAACTCGATAAAAACTATATTTAGGAAGCTCATTGAATTCTCTCAACTTACATCTTAAACTTTGATATTACAACTTTTCCTACTGGCTTACTTAGGTCTTTGAATTGTTTGGCCTTACTAAGAATTCAACGGATTTTACAATTTTTGACAGCAACTTGTCTCGGATTTACCGTTTTTTAACCTGCTTCTACTATTTTAAACGATGAACGTTTTCGAATATTTTCAATCTCTTCTCATATGACATTTTTTATATTGGTAATTATCTTTTATTATCTTTATATCTTTTCAAATTATGACTTTTGGTAATTTACCTTACCGACTTATCTGTTTGTATTTTTCTGACGATACGATTTACTTCTTTGAAAAGCAATTGTTTAACGAAGGAAAGTTTTTTTAAACAACTTGTTTCGAACAACTGATGAAGTAATATATGTTGTAGTTTTACAATCTCTATTTCCATCTTTTACTTGTCTATATACTTCCTCTATCTCGTATATCGAGCATCAATTCTTTCATAATAGGTTCTACTTCAAAGACATACATTACATTTTTTCTTTTTCTTTACATATATATATATATATATATATATATATATATATCGGGGTTGCATGTTTTGTTTAAGACATATTTCATTAAATATGACGGACAATGTGGGTCTACATAATTTTCTTTTGGTCCGTTTTAAGTTCCTTATGAATTTTCAGGTTTTAAGCTGGAACTATCAGATTTATGTGGTGTTCTTGCTTAGTACTTTCAGATCTATCTAGTAATAAATCTAAAAAAGATAGGTTAATTACCTGAACATTGATCCAGATGGATCTGAAAGTATTAGATCCAAACACGAGTACACCAAATATATCGGCTAGTTCCAGCCTGAAACCCGAAAACTAATAAGAAACGTAGAACAGACCAAAAGAACAATATACAGACACACGTTGTCCGACATATTTAATAATAATAATGATAATAATAATGATATATAACAGGGTACCCCACTCGTGGCTCACTCTCGCTGCTCACGCCTCTGGGTCTCTACACAGAGATCTTGCCAGACCGTGAACACTCTTCAGCCGATCGTCGTAGTGGCAATAAAGAAATATGTCGATCGAAATTCCTCTAGGGATGGAGGACGACGATGATGATTATGACTTCGTCGAGCTCGTATACTTCTCACGTTGAAACTTTATATCAGCGAACGATTACTGAGTGATAGCAATCGGCTGACTCTGTGAAGGCAAAGATTATTCAAGCAGAACAAAGCGAAAGGAATAATAGTAAACAACTCGGTCGGGTCTTTTCGTATTGAATAGTAATTATTAATAAAAATAAAAGAAAAGAATAGATGTTACATTGAATCAATGTCTACCGTATGATAAATGACTGTTGCGCTAAACTATTTCGTTGTTTCTCTGTGCGCGAATACATTCGCAAATAGCTGTTAAAGTCCTAAACTATGAGCGAAACAGCGATGGCGAGAATTCTGTTTTCTCTGACGATTTTTCTCCGATTCGCTTTCTCGCCTGTCTTTGGGGATCTGGTTCTCTATTCATGTTCGAACGAGCATGCTACTGGCCCGTGTCGCCGTCCAGCTCGTTCTGTCTCTCCCTTGGTTCTGCCTAACGTACTTTCTCTTATTAAAATGTGTATTGTCACCCCCTCCCTTTCTCTAACATATTTCTCTATGTGTTTCTTCCTCTCTCAGGCGCCCCCCTTCAACGACACAGATAAATGGGATTTTCCTCTCTGGCTTTACCGTTATCATAAAAACAATTACTTTTTTTCTTTCGCTGTGGGGCAGAGGTCGTCTACCCTAATTAATACCGACAAGTTTAGATGATTAACTTGTCCAGCTCGCGCGGGACTCCTGCCAAATGCTGTCTCTGAAATAAAATGGGGTTTTCCGTTATCTCTAAGATGACATCTGTAAAGCGTCGGCCCTGTGTGGAGTTGAACAAAACCGACACCCAACACGACTTTTACCAGACAACCCGACGCCCCTTTACCGTTGACTGAATAAGCCTGTTTCCACGTCAATATATACTAGCTTTATATTTCCAGCTCGTCTCTACGCAGGGCCTAGCATCATCACTAAGATGCATACTAGCGCGTAACTAGAATACCCGATCCCCGTCGGACCCAGCTACTTTGTCACAGATATATATATATATATATATATATATATATATATATATATAAAAGATTTAACATTTATTTATTATTTTGTTATTTTATCATTTTATCATTTTATATAACGCGTTTCAAGTAGTGGTCCGCTTTCAGCAGATATGAAAATCTATTATATTCTTTGAAAAGCAATTGTTTAACGAAGGAAAAAACTGATGAAGTAATATATGTTGTATTTTTACAATCTTTATTTCCATATTTTACTTGTCTATATACTTTCTCTATTTCGTATATCGAGCATCAATTCTTTCATAATAGTTTCTACTTCAAAGGCATACATTACATTTTTTTCTTCTTCTTTACGCACACACACATATATATATATATATATATATATATATATATATATATATATATCGGGGTTGCATGTTTTGTTTAAGACATATTTCATTAAATATGACGGACAATGTGGGTCTACATAATACATATCTGATGAAAGCGGACCACCGCTTGAAACGCGTTATATAAATTATAAAATGATAAAATTACAAAATAATAAACAAATGTTAAATAAAAACATTTTACAAATGTTGGTAGCCTTACTATTTTAAATATATACTTTTCTCTCGTTGCACTACCCTCTTTTCTCTCTCTCTCTCTCTCTCTCTCTCTATATATATATATATATATATATATATATATATATATATATATATATATTAGACCAATAGTCTATACTCTGAGAGTCTATTAATATGATAAAACTAATTAAATTAAACTAAATCACACAGATTTTTACACAACGACTAAACATTTGAAGATGTTAAGAACTGTGTTTACTAAAATGCCTGGAATTTGAAACGTGTTTATATGTTGTAAATATATAACATGAGCAAATACCATGAATGACTATTTGAAGACATTAAGAAGGAAACATGAAAACTTTTCTTTACCAAAATATCTGGAGTTGGCATTACATCACTCGAAATATGTTGATATGCCGTAATATTAAAGAACCAAACCAAATATTAGCAATGGATAGTTCAAGACATAAATAACTCGAAACATAAACAGTTTGGCAAAATGACTGGATTAAACGTTAGATAACGCAGATTGTGTTGATATGCCGTTGAGCAAAACAACCATACTAAACGATCTATGAAAGGCAGAAAAAAAGAGCACATGGACAACGTGGAAATGATACGAAAATAATCAGATGTCAAAATATAGCGTAAAAGGTTTCATTTGCGTCATTTAAATTTTTTTACCAGCAAAACAGGAAATGTTATGATTGTATGGAAACCCAAGTGTAGCATAATTATGACAGGTATTGTCATGGTTTATCTTAAAAATAACTTGTAATATACTGTATTGTCTAATATTCAATCAAATCTAAAGCAGAGCCAGTATTTGTAAATTGTAAGTAAGTCTTCTTTTAGCCTGTATTTATTTGCTTATCATGTATTGGTAGCGTTACATAGTGAAAGTCCGCGGTCTGGATGGAGATAATGTTTGGCGGATCAAGCGCCAGAAACAATGACCCGAGCAGGAAAGCTGAAGTTGATGTTTTATGTTAGTTTCAGAGAAAGGGGATTCGACTTCTTTGCCGGTGAACACTCAAATGAGAAGTCACGCCAAACGTCGCTCGATCACAATACGCTAGTTGGGGTGGAGTCTGACATGCGAGGTGATTTAAATATACGGATTTGACCGCACATAACCACCACTCTCTCGTATACAGTAATCTGTCTTCAAAGGTATATCTCTCTCTCTCTCTAGTCCCTGTAATTTTTTTACTTTGTCTAACTAATAAATCCCCCATTTGTAATAAGCTTCGGCGTTAGTATGAAGTTGATGAGACGACAATGACGACTTGTGTGTGACGACCGGTGTGTATAACCGAATTATACACGCCGCAGACGATACGACAAGTAACAATAGCGGCCACCCGTGAACTCAGTCACGAGATCAAAAGATACCAGGGAATGAGCTCCTACAAATAACCTAAAAATGTTGTATTAGTTACACAATGAACAGTTAAATGTACGATAAACTCTTAAAAAACTAAAATACATGGCGTATTATTCTGCGTTCTATTCTTATAAAATAGTTCGTCGACTTATAAAGAAAAAAACAAATAGTTGCGTCTTTCGTTTCTGTGCAGGAACTAGAGAGATGACGAGTGAATCTATTCGGCCATGGAGTTAGAACCGGATTATTATTTTACGTAACAGGGTAAATAACCTGGACCGTATCTCATAACATCACTATACAAGAATATCTCCATATAAAAACATGAAGATGCTTTAAATTCACACTTCATTTCCTCATTATTGAACATGTACATCAATAAACAAGTATCACATGAATGGCAAAGCAATCCATACAAAATATATTCAGTGTTATAGACAACAAGATAAACTTTGAAAATATTCAAAATAAAGTTAGTGTCCTTTCTCTTTGATGGCCTCGCGTGTCGAGGTAATAGTAATTGCTAGTTTCAAGTTGGTTGTCATTAGCAACGAGGCGATGTGTGATGTGGAAGGTTTTTTATGCAGACTGAATAAATTATTGTCGTGTGTTCAGTGGAACGTTAAAAGTGAAAAAATGGATTATTCTGTATAGCACGAGTGGTATAGATATGTTTTTCTTTTGTCAATGTGTGACTTCGTGTGTAGGTAAGTTCACTGTATTTATTTGCTCGTCGTTACGGCTGGTCTCCCGGGAGAATTTAATCGCGCCCTTCCTTGAAGCAGGTCTTTCAGTAACTAGATTTTGGAGCTGGGCTTTTAAAGTTAAACATGATTATCACCGGCACGCAACGATAAGCGCGAAATGTTGAACGTCCCTTTCTTTAATATTACGACGTGTATCATTTACACGATTCTGATTGGCTGAAAAATTATAAAGAGTATTGGCCAATCAATAGTAGTTATTTCTTACACAATATTTCCTTGATTTTGGTATGTTTTTAAATGAGGTTCATAAATCAGCTCGACTAATACTAAAAAAGTATGAATTTAATATACCTCTTCCAGTTATTGATGATGAATAGTAGGATAGACTATTCTAAAATAAGATAGGGACTGTTTGACGGTAATTTAATCTCGAAATATTTCGGTGAAATTAAGATCCATTTCAAAAATATTAACACGTTCAGTTTCCTGTAATGGACACTTTTGAAAATACTTGTAAATCTTAAATTTGAGGTAATACCAATATGGGAGGCACAGTCTTGTTGATTGGACACGTTTCAAATGCATTATGGCAGGGAAACACAGATGACCTTGAAGAAGGTGAATTATATTTTCCAATGAAATTAATTGTATTTTTAAGCTGTGGTTTGAGGATCAATTAAAAAAATTCAGATCAAAGGTAGATAATTCCAATTTTTTTCTCAACTAAATAAAGATTCATTTATAAATAAATTACAATAAAAACCAAAAAGTAACACTATCAATAAAATAGACAAAGCCATGTATATATATATATATATATATATATATATATATATATATATATATATATATATATATATATATATATATATGATAAGGAATGGAAAAAGTGTTCCGACGTAATGGAAATTTAAAAAAAAACACAAAAATATTATTTATGTATGCATCAACGTTTCGTTTTTATTTCAAGACTTCCTCGGGATAATTGTTTGAAGAAAAACAAACACAAGTACTAATGTACCATTACTTCTGTTTTAAACATTTGTGTGCTTCTGTTTGTTTCTCTTCAGACAATAATCCTGAGGAAGTCTTTAAATAAAGACGAAACATTGATGAATACATAAATATTTGGGGGGGGTTCTTTTACAATTTCCATATATATATATATATATATATATATATATATATATATATATATATATATATATATATATACGTACTATGTAGTTATGTTAAAATATATTTCATAAAAATGTAACAATTTTTATTTATTTTTATGTTTGTAGTATTATATTAATAATTTTAAAATTCATGTTCTGTATTATTCGGACTAGTGTTCTCATTTGGGATATTATATGTACAACATACGAGCGGATGTAATATCCGACCATCCTTTAGGTGCGTTCTACCGAACTCAGGAATCTTTATGCCGAACCTTGGAATCTGTACGGAATTTTAGACAGAACTATTATTTAATCCATGGGAGTAGATTCACTTAGTTTTATCAGCCATAACTGGGTAGATGTCATAATTAATTCTGAATTATATTCTTAGTATCGCATGTAATAAAGATTGAACCTTCAACCTCCAAAAAACTGTCACTTAGTATTAATTACTTCGCACTTTATCCGTTGCGCCACAGGTACGTATACTGAATAACATCTAGGATGAAGAGATTAGTCTGAATAATCCAAATGATACAGCTTATAAATCCCCATCTTAAACATTGATCACTACTTTGTACTTTATATGTTGCGCCATAGACCCATATATCCGATCATGGCTGACGAAACGAGAAAAATCTAATTACGTAGTTTTAAGGATTCAGCTTGAAATGCTCTACAGATTCCCAAGTTAGACATTAAGATTCCTGGTTTCGACCAGATACACTCAAAGAAGGTCGGAGATTACATTGGCCGAAAGTTAGTCAGAATAACATCCAAAATGAGAAGAGTCGTCCGAATAATCCAAATAATATAGAAATAACTTAGAGAAAAGAAAGAAAGGAAAGACTCAACAAGCCATGTTCTGCGGTTTCTACACCCACTCCCGACAATAAAACGCCCTTTCATTAACCTTAAAGAAAAACATACATTAAATGGTGTGACCTTCAAGGGCTGATAATAAATAAGACAAATGGTGGTATATTTACAAGAGTGTACATTTACATGAGAACATAATATTATGTTTTGAGATTTACTTCCTTCCCACCGCAGGAAGATATACCACAAGGCCGGAACGTAGGGAGAATCAATCCAACACCCTAGAAGAAGGGACGCTCTTGCATATCAAAAATTGCATGTGCAGTCCCGTCAGCATTCTCCGGTCGGGGCGACTCAGGTCGTTAGCAATAAACCAACTATCATCTTCTTTCGTGAAAATAAAAAAAATATCACACTTTTCGCTAAATAATTATTTAAAAAAGTAAAAAACGTCAATGAACAGAAACAGTTTCGTTTCTTAATCGGAATAACACAAAAATCGCAGAAAAGAGCATCCTTTTCTGTGATAACAAAAAAAAATATGACACTTTGTATTAAACAAGTAAAAATATAATCGAATGAAACATTTCTTTTTTATATCCCAATAACCACAAAACCGCAGTTTAGTGTATGTAGCCAGAAGTTAGGACCCTATTTTTTATTTCAATTGAAGTTAAATACATTTTGTATGTTTCAACTGCCAATAGTTTCTTCTTGTCTGGGGAGTTGTATATCTTCAAGATAGCGGTGTCTGGAGTGTCTACTCGACGGGTTGCAAGAGAGAGAGTGTATACGTTTTTCTTCCTGGTTGTGTGGAAGCTCTCTGGCTGCTCCATAAACCTCTACATGTTTATAGATGGAGTCCTAAAATAGAGCAGATAGAAATTACTTCGCCGTATAGTCTGACTGGTCCTCATGTGACCAAACAACTCCACTAAGACTGCTATCAGCTAGAGAAAACAGATATAAATGTTTATTACTGCTACAAGAGTGTCCTGAATAAAGAGCCACTGAGTGAGCCTCTAGTAGAGATGCCACAACGTATATATATCTATATATATATATATATATATATATATATATATATATATATATATATAATGAAAATCAGCGAAATATATTCCATCTATCTATCTATCTATCTATCTATCTATCTATCTATCTCTCTCTCTCTCTCTCTCTCTATATATATATATATATATATATATATATATATATATATATATATATATATATATATATGAAGAAAATGAGACAGATCGTTCGAAATTCATGGCATCCCATGCATTGCTAATAAAATCAGATGTTTACAGAACCTGGTATTCCCAAGCGGTTACCTGTCCACCTACTGATTAGTCGCGACGTTATTTAACTTCTGATGAGACGAAAACAAACGTTTTCAACGTGATATAGCTAGAAAAACTTGCACAAAATCTACAAGCCTACCATGTGAAAAAGAATGTCTACGTTTCTACGACTGTTCAACGAGTCACAGTTTTGCAGAATAAGCCGATTAAGAAGATAAGAAGAATAAGCCGCTTACGAAAAAGTGTTATGGACAATTCCTAGGTTATCAGCAGTATAGCTAAAATCTGACTTAGATCAGCATCATGTGTAGAATGTAATAACCGTAAAGGATTTATTATTATTTAATAGCAGGAAAACCCAGCGTTGCCTGATATGAAATTTAAGAATTAATATCCTTCTTTCAACAGCTCATAACATCAGGCGTCCTTTATTCCCAATATGTTCACATTTTGTAAGATTCAAATTTCAAGTGGAATTCATAGAAATACTTAGGATTAATTAGGCAAGATTTTTCTCATCAAATTTATCCTAGGGTTTTGGGGAAATACCCCTATTACCATATATATTCTAAAAACCACATTACCCGTGGTACTTTGATAGTTACATTTAATTTTGATCACAGAGAATGCAATAATATCTTGAGGTCTGCATTTCCGCTGAACATCCATAAAAAGGAAAAACTAAGCTTCACTTTATTTCACTCAAAATTTGAAAATGTTATGAATTAAAAAATAATAAAACAATAAATTGTACGGTGAGGTTCAGTGTTTAGAGCAGGCTTTTATTGGGATCTTAATTTATTCTCGAAGGGTTAAAAATTATAAATTTACCGATACGAAATTATTTGAATAAATGTCACTGTAGTGACACTAGTACAATAGGAATTTAGATTATATATAGTTGTTGGGGTTCATTTACAAACACAAAGAGGAGTAGGTAAAACAGATATAGACATAAACTATCACTTTATATATACATATCAATATATATATATATATATATATATATATATATATATACATATATATAATTGTAATAAAAATATGGTGTGGCTACACATTCAGAACATTTTCAATCGCAGCTTTTATAACGTCGCGATCCTCCGGACAACAATACCGTTCTTTCTAGATATTTCGAGCTTATCAAAGCTGCGCTTGAAAATGTTCTGAATGTGTAGCAGAACTATGTTTGTATAAATAAAACTATTCATTACAAGTAGATAGCTCTATTATTATTTATTATTGATCACTATTATATAATACCACTAAACATTATTTGAGTGTTTAACCTGTGAATACAAACCTTATCCAGATTATGGCCTTAATATATCTTGGTACTAAACATGTCCGCTATGTGTTGCCCAGTCAGAAACCGTAGTTCCAGACGGCATAGCTCTGACGCTACTACGTTGCGACGGTCACAACCACGGTGAGGAATCGTTGTACTTTAGGAGGGAGTCGCTGCTGCTTTTTTTTAAACAAACATATACGTCCACATATTTTAGCAACTAGCCTTCATCCTTAACGACGTTTTCATTTTGAAGTAAATATATCTAACTCTTTGTGATAATTGTACAGTGAAAAGCGCGCAAGCTAACCAGTTTACATGCAACAAGTAAAGTCGTTGACTTTTGAATATTTCAAAGCAGCGGTGGTTTCAAATATGCCACAGTCTTACTTATTGTGGAATAACAAGCGTAAGGATTTACATATTAATTTAAACTAAACTAAAATCCGTACTACAGGCGAAAATCACTAATAATGCAATAAAGATTAACACTTTTACTTGGTACTGGATGACGGGATAAGAACAATATACCTCTGTGATAAAGGGTTCAGTCAAAAATTACCGATATGTTCCGGGTCGATATAAAGAGTCCCTAATTCTCAAAGATGCACCTGGAAAAGATTAGAGGTTATATCGGTCGACACTTTAAAAATAACAATGATGATGAAAATAGTAGTCCGAAACATTGAATACAAATTATCCATCAACACCTTTAAAATTCCGAAGAATAAATACCTTTTGTTTATATTTTAAAATGATATTTGATATAACATTTTCATTATAGCACATGTATATATTGTTTTGCTTTTAAAAAATATATAAAATTGGCTTATCAAGTAAAGTATAAAAATAGCTGTAATATAATTATTAAGAAATTGTCTGATTACTACAATAACAAGTAACTGTAATATAATTATCAAGAAATGGTCTGATTACTAAAATAACAAGTAACTGTAATATAATTATTAAGAAATGGTCTGATTATTACAATAACAAGTAACTGTAATATAATTATTAAGAAATGGTCTGATTACTACAATAACAAGTAACTGTAATATAATTATTAAGAAATGGTCTGATTACTACAATAACAAGTAACTGTAATATAATTATTAAGAAATGGTCTGATTACTAAAATAACAAGTAACTGTAATATAATTATTAAGAAATGGTCTGATTACTACAATAACAAGCAACTGTAATATAATTATTAAGAAATGGTCTGATTACTAAAATAACAAGTAACTGTAATATAATTATTAAGAAATGGTCTGATTACTAAAATAACAAGTAACTGTAATATAATTATTAAGAAATGGTCTGATTACTACAATAACAAGTAACTGTAATATAATTATTAAGAAATGGTCTGATTACTAAAATAACAAGTAACTGTAATATAATTATTAAGAAATGGTCTGATTACTAAAATAACAAGTAACTGTAATATAATTATTAAGAAATGGTCTGATTACTACAATAACAAGTAACTGTAATATAATTATTAAGAAATGCTCTGATTACTAAAATAACAAGTAACTGTAATATAATTATTAAGAAATGGTCTGATTACTAAAATAACAAGTAACTGTAATATAATTATTAAGAAATGGTCTGATTACTACAATAACAAGTAACTGTAATATAATTATTAAGAAATGGTCTGATTACTACAATAACAAGTAACTGTAATATAATTATTAAGAAATGGTCTGATTACTAAAATAACAAGTAACTGTAATATAATTATTAAGAAATGGTCTGATTACTACAATAACAAGTAACTGTAATATAATTATTAAGAAATGGTCTGATTATTACAATAACAAGTAACTGTAATATAATTATTAAGAAATGGTCTGATTACTACAATAACAAGTAACTGTAATATAATTATCAAGAAATGGACTGATTACTACAATAACAAGTAACTGTAATATAATTATTATAAAATGGTCTGATTACTACAATAACAAGTAACTGTTATATACTTATTAAGAAATGGTCTGGTTACTATATGAACAAGTAACTGTAATATAATTATTAAGAAATGGTCTGATTACTACAATAACAAGTAATTGTAATATAATTATTAAGAAATAGTCTGATTACTACAATAACAAGTAACTGTAATATAATTATTAAGAAATGGTCTGATTACTACAATAACAAGTAATTGTAATATAATTATTAAGAAATGGTCTGATTACTATATGAACAAGTTACTGTAATATAATTATTAAGAAATGGTCTGATAACTACAATAACAAGTAACTGTAATATAATTATTAAGAAATGGTCTGATTACTACAATAACAAGTAACTGTAATATAATTATTAAGAAATGGTCTGATTACTATATGAACAAGTAACTGTAATATAATTATTAAGAAATGGTCTGATTACTACAATAACAAGTAACTGTAATATAATTATTAAGAAATAGTCTGATTACTACAATAACAAGTAACTGTAATATAATTATTAAGAAATGGTCTGATTACTACAATAACAAGTAACTGTAATATAATTATTAAGAAATGGTCTGATTACTACAATAACAAGTAACTGTAATATAATTATTAAGAAATGGTCTGATTACTACAATAACAAGTAACTGTAATATAATTATTAAGAAATGGTCTGATTACTACAATAACAAGTAACTGTAATATAATTATTAAGAAATGGTCTGATTACTAAAATAACAAGTAACTGTAATATAATTATTAAGAAATGGTCTGATTACTACAATAACAAGTAACTGTAATATAATTATTAAGAAATGGTCTGATTATTACAATAACAAGTAACTGTAATATAATTATTAAAAAATGGTCTGATTACTACAATAACAAGTAACTGTAATATAATTATTAAGAAATGGTCTGATTACTACAATAACAAGTAACTATAATATCATTATTAAGAAATGGTCTGATTACTACAATAACAAGTAACTGTAATATAATTATTAAGAAATGGTCTGATTACTACAATAACAAGTAACTGTAATATAATTATTAAGAAATGGTCTGATTACTACAATAACAAGTAACTGTAATATAATTATCAAGAAATGGACTGATTACTACAATAACAAGTAACTGTAATATAATTATTAAGAAATGGTCTGATTACTACAATAACAAGTAACTGTTATATACTTATTAAGAAATGGTCTGGTTACTATATGAACAAGTAACTGTAATATAATTATTAAGAAATGGTCTGATTACTACAATAACAAGTAACTGTAATATAATTATTAAGAAATAGTCTGATTACTACAATAACAAGTAACTGTAATATAATTATTAAGAAATGGTCTGATTACTACAATAACAAGTAATTGTAATATAATTATTAAGAAATGGTCTGATTACTATATGAACAAGTTACTGTAATATAATTATTAAGAAATGGTCTGATTACTACAATAACAAGTAACTGTAATATAATTATTAAGAAATGGTCTGATTACTACAATAACAAGTAACTGTAATATAATTATTAAGAAATGGTCTGATTACTATATGAACAAGTAACTGTAATATAATTATTAAGAAATGGTCTGATTACTACAATAACAAGTAACTGTAATATAATTATTAAGAAATAGTCTGATTACTACAATAACAAGTAACTGTAATATAATTATTAAGAAATGGTCTGATTACTACAATAACAAGTAACTGTAATATAATTATTAAGAAATGGTCTGATTACTACAATAACAAGTAACTGTAATATAATTATTCAGAAATGGTCAGATTACTACAATAACATGTAACTGTAATATAATTATTAAGAAATGGTCTGATTACTACAATAACAAGTAACTGTAATATAATTATCAAGAAATGGTCTGATTACTACAATAACAAATAACTGTAATATAATTATTAAGAAATGGTCTGATTACTACAATAACAAGTAACTGTAATATAATTATTAAGAAATGGTCTGATTACTACAATAACAAGTAACTGTAATATAATTATTAAGAAATGGTCTGATTACTACAATAACAAGTAACTGTAATATAATTATTAAGAAATGGTCTGATTACTACAATAACAAGTAACTGTAATATAATTATTAAGAAATGGTCTGATTACTACAATAACAAGTAACTGTAATATAATTATTAAGAAATGGTCTGATTACTACAATAACAAGTAACTGTAATATAATTATTACGAAATGGTCTGATTACTACAATAACAAGTAACTGTAATATAATTATCAAGAAATGGTCTGATTACTACAATAACAAATAACTGTAATATAATTATTAAGAAATGGTCTGATTACTACAATAACAAGTAACTGTAATATAATTATCAAGAAATGGTCTGATTACTACAATAACAAATAACTGTAATATAATTATTAAGAAATGGTCTGATTACTACAATAACAAGTAACTGTAATATAATTATTAAGAAATGGTCTGATTACTACAATAACAAGTAACTGTAATATAATTATCAAGAAATGGTCTGATTACTACAATAACAAATAACTGTAATATAATTATTAAGAAATGGTCTGATTACTACAATAACAAGTAACTGTAATATAATTATTAAGAAATGGTCTGATTACTACAATAACAAGTAACTGTAATATAATTATCAAGAAATGGTCTGATTACTACAATAACAAATAACTGTAATATAATTATTAAGAAATGGTCTGATTACTACAATAACAAGTAACTGTAATATAATTATTAAGAAATGGTCTGATTACTACAATAACAAGTAACTGTAATATAATTATTAAGAAATGGTCTGATTACTACAATAACAAGTAACTGTAATATAATTATTAAGAAATGGTCTGATTACTACAATAACAAGTAACTGTAATATAATTATTAAGAAATGGTCTGATTACTACAATAACAAGTAACTGTAATATAATTATCAAGAAATGGTCTGATTACTACAATAACAAGTAACTGTAATATAATTATTAAGAAATGGTCCGATTACTACAATAACAAGTAACTGTTATATGATTATTAAGAAATGGTCTGATCACTACAATAACAAGTAACTGTAATATAATTATTAAGAAATGGTCTGATTACTACAATAACAAGTAACTGTTATATGATTATTAAGAAATGGTCTGATCACTACAATAACAAGTAACTGTAATATAATTATTAAGAAATGGTCTGATTACTACAATAACAAGTAACTGTAATATAATTATCCAGAAATGCTCTGATTACTACAATAACAAGTAACTGTAATATAATTATTAAGAAATGGTCTGATTACTACAATAACAAGTAACTGTAATATAATTATTAAGTAATGGTCTGATTACTACAATAACAAGTAACTGTAATATGATTATTAAGAAATGGTCTGATTACTACAATAACAAGTAACTGTAATATAATTATTAAGAAATGGTCTGATTTCTACAATAACAAGTAATTGTAATATAATTATTAAGAAATGGTCTGATTTCTACAATAACAAGTAACTGTAATATGATTATTAAGAAATGGTCTGATAACTACAATAACAAGTAACTGTAATATAATTATTAAGAAATGGTCTGATGACTACAATAACAAGTAACTGTAATATAATTATTAAGAAATGGTCTGATTACTACAATAACAAGTAACTGTAATATAATTATTAAGAAATGGTCCGATTACTACAATAACAAGTAACTGTTATATGATTATTAAGAAATGGTCTGATTACTACAATAACAAGTAACTGTAATATAATTATTAAGAAATGGTCTGATTACTACAATAACAAGTAACTGTAATATAATTATTAAGAAATGGTCCGATTACTACAATAACAAGTAACTGTTATATGATTATTAAGAAATGGTCTGATCACTACAATAACAAGTAACTGTAATATAATTATTAAGAAATGGACTGATTACTACAATAACAAGTAACTGTTATATGATTATTAAGAAATGGTCTGATCACTACAATAACAAGTAACTGTAATATAATTATTAAGAAATGGTCTGATTACTACAATAACAAGTAACTGTAATATAATTATCCAGAAATGCTCTGATTACTACAATAACAAGTAACTGTAATATAATTATTAAGAAATGGTCTGATTACTACAATAACAAGTAACTGTAATATAATTATTAAGTAATGGTCTGATTACTACAATAACAAGTAACTGTAATATGATTATTAAGAAATGATCTGATTACTACAATAACAAGTAACTGTAATATAATTATTAAGAAATGGTCTGATTTCTAAAATAACAAGTAATTGTAATATAATTATTAAGAAATGGTCTGATTACTACAATAACAAGTAACTGTAATATAATTATTAAGAAATGGTCTGATTACTACAATAACAAGTAACTGTAATATAATTATTAAGTAATGGTCTGATTACTACAATAACAAGTAACTGTAATATAATTATTAAGAAATGGTCTGATTACTACAATAACAAGTAACTGTAATATAATTATTAAGAAATAGTCTGAGTACTACAATAACAAGTAACTGTAATATAATTATTAAGAAATGGTCTAATTACTACAATAACAAGTAACTGTAATATAATTATTAAGAAATGGTCTGATTACTACAATAACAAGTAACTGTAATATAATTATTAAGTAATGGTCTGATTACTACAATAACAAGTAACTGTAATATACTTATTAAGAAATGGGCTGATTACTACAATAACAAGTAACTGTAATATAATTATTAAGAAATAGTCTGATTACTACAATAACAAGTAACTGTAATATAATTATTAAGAAATGGTCTGATTACTACAATAACAAGTAACTGTAATATAATTATTAAGAAATGGTCTGATTACTACAATAACAAGTAACTGTAATATAATTATTAAGAAATGGTCTGATTACTACAATAACAAGTAACTGTAATATAATTATTAAGAAATGGTCTGATTACTACAATAACAAGTAACTGTAATATAATTATCAAGAAATGGTCTGATTACTACAATAACAAGTAACTGTAATATAATTATTAAGAAATGGTCTGATTACTACAATAACAAGTAACTGTAATATAATTATTAAGAAATGGTCTGATTATTACAATAACAAGTAACTGTAATATAATTATTAAGAAATGGTCTGATTACTACAATAACAAGTAACTGTAATATAATTATTAAGAAATGGTCTGATTACTACAATAACAAGTAACTATAATATAATTATTAAGAAATGGTCTGATTACTACAATAACAAGTAACTGTAATATAATTATTACGAAATGGTCTGATTACTACAATAACAAGTAACTATAATATAATTATTAAGAAATGGTATGATTACTACAATAACAAGTAACTGTAATATAATTATCAAGAAATTGTCTGAATACTACAATAACAAGTAACTGTAATATAATTATATAGAAATAGTCTGATTACTACAATAACTAGTAACTGTTATATATAATTATTAAGAAATGGTCTGATTACTACAATAACAAGTAACTGTAATATAATTATTAAGAAATGGACTGATTGCTACAATAACAAGTAACTGTAATATAATTATTAAGAAATGGTCTGATTACTACAATAACAAGTAACTGTAATATAATTATATAGAAATAGTCTGATTACTACAATAACAAGTAAATGTAATATAATTATCAAGAAATGGTCTGAATACTACAATAACAAGTAACTGTAATATAATTATATAGAAATAGTCTGATTACTACAATAACAAGTAACTGTTATATATAATTATTAAGAAATGGTCTGATTGCTACAATAACAAGTAACTGTAATATAATTATTAAGAAATGGACTGATTGCTACAATAACAAGTAACTGTAATATAATTATTAAGAAATGGTCTGATTACTACAATAACAAGTAAATGTAATATAATTATTAAGAAATGGTCTGATTACTACAATAACAAGTAACTGTAATATAATTATTAAGAAATGGTCTGATTACTACAATAACAAGTAAATGTAATATAATTATTAAGAAATGGTCTTATTACTACAATAACAAGTAACTGTAATATAATTATTAAGAAATGGTCTGATTACTTCAATAACAAGTAACTGTAATATAATTATTAAGAAATGGTCTGATTACTACAATAACAAGTAACTGTAATATAATTATCAAGAAATGGACTGATTACTACAATAACAAGTAACTGTAATATAATTATTAAGAAATGGTCTGATTACTACAATAACAAGTAACTGTAATAATATTATTAAGAAATGGTCTGATTACTACAATAACGAGTAAATGTAATATCATTATTAAGAAATGGTCTGATTATTACAATAACAAGTAACTGTAATATAATTATTAAGAAATGGGCTGATTACTACAATAACAAGTAACTGTAATATAAGTATTACGAAATGGTCTGATTACTACAATAACAAGTAAATGTAATATAATTATTAAGAAATGGTCTGATTACTACAATAACAAGTAAATGTAATATAATTATTAAGAAATGGTCTGATTACTACAATAACAAGTAACTGTAATATGATTATTAAGAAATGGTCTGAATACTACAATAACAGGTAACTGTAATATAATTATTAAGAAATAGTCTGATTACTACAATAACAAGTAACTGTAATATAATTATCAAGAAATAGTCTGATTACTACAATAACAAGTAACTGTAATATAATTATTAAGAAATGGTCTGATTACTAAAATAACAAGTAAATGTAATATAATTATTAAGAAATGGTCTGATTACTAAAATAACAAGTAAATGTAATATAATTATTAAGAAATGGTCTGATTACTAAAATAACAAGTAAATGTAATATAATTATTAAGAAATAGTCTGATTACTAAAATAACAAGTAAATGTAATATAATTATTAAGAAATGGTCTGATTACTACAATAACAAGTAACTGTAATATAATTATATAGAAATAGTCTGATTACTACAATAACAAGTAACTGTAATATAATTATTAAGAAATGGTCTGATTACTACAATAACAAGTAACTGTAATATTATTATTAAGAAATGGTATGATTACTACAATAACAAGTAACTGTAATATAATTATTAAGAAATGGTCTGATTACTACGATAACAAGTAACTGTAATATAATTATTAAGAAATGGTCTGATTACTACAATAACAAGTAACTGTAATATAATTATTAAGAAATGGTCTGATTACTACAATAACAAGTAACTGTAATATAATTATTAAGAAATGGTCTGATTACTACAATAACAAGTAACTGTAGCATAATATTATTAAGAAATGGTCTGATTACTACAATAACAAGTAACTGTAATATAATTATCCAGAAATGCTCTGATTACTACAATAACAAGAAACTGTAATATAATTATTAAGAAATGGTCTGATTACTACAATAACAAGTAACTGTAATATAATTATTAAGTAATGGTATGATTACTACAATAACAAGTAACTGTAATATGATTATTAAGAAATGATCTGATTACTACAATAACAAGTAACTGTAATATAATTATTAAGAAATGGTCTGATTTCTACAATAACAATTAATTGTAATATAATTATTAAGTAATGGTCTGATTACTACAATAACAAGTAACTGTAATATAATTATTAAGAAATGGTCTGATTACTACAATAACAAGTAACTGTAATATTATTATTAAGAAATAGTCTGAGTACTACAATAACAAGTAACTGTAATATAATTATTAAGAAATGGTCTGATTACTACAATAACAAGTAACTGTAATATAATTATTAAGAAATGGTCTGATTACTACAATAACACGTAACTGTAATATAATTATTAAGAAATGGTCTGATTACTACAATAACAAGTAACTGTAATATAATTATTAAGAAATAGTCTGATTACTACAATAACAAGTAACTGTAATATAATTATTAAGAAATGGTCTGATTACTACAATAACAAGTAACTGTAATATAATTATTAAGAAATGGTCTGATTACTACAATAACAAGTAACTGTAATATAATTATTAAGACATGGTCTGATTACTACAATAACAAGTAACTGTAATATAATTATTAAGAAATGGTCTGATTACTACAATAACAAGTAACTGTAATATAATTATTAAGAAATGGTCTGATTACTACAAAAACAAGTAACTGTAATATAATTATTAAGAAATGGTCTGATTACTACAATAACAAGTAACTGTAATATAATTATTAAGAAATGGTCTGATTATTACAATAACAAGTAACTGTAATATAATTATTAAGAAATGGTCTGATTACTACAATAACAAGTAACTGTAATATAATTATTAAGAAATGGTCTGATTACTACAATAACAAGTAACTATAATATAATTATTAAGAAATGGTCTGATTACTACAATAACAAGTAACTGTAATATAATTATTACGAAATGGTCTGATTACTACAATAACAAGTAACTATAATATAATTATTAAGAAATGGTATGATTACTACAATAACAAGTAACTGTAATATAATTATCAAGAAATTGTCTGAATACTACAATAACAAGTAACTGTTATATATAATTATTAAGAAATGGTCTGATTACTACAATAACAAGTAACTGTAATATAATTATTAAGAAATGGTCTGATTACTACAATAACAAGTAACTGTAATATAATTATTAAGAAATGGACTGATTACTACAATAACAAGTAACTGTAATATAATTATTAAGAAATGGACTGATTACTACAATAACAAGTAACTGTAATATAATTATTAAGAAATGGTCTGATTACTACAATAACAAGTAACTGTAATATAATTATTAAGAAATGGTCTGATTACTACAATAACAAGTAACTGTAATATAATTATTAAGAAATGGACTGATTACTACAATAACAAGTAACTGTAATATAATTATTAAGAAATGGTCTGATTACTACAATAACAAGTAACTGTAATATAATTATCAAGAAATGGACTGATTACTACAATAACAAGTAACTGTAATATAATTATTAAGAAATGGTCTGATTACTACAATAACAAGTAACTGTAATAATATTATTAAGAAATAGTCTGATTACTACAATAACGAGTAAATGTAATATAATTATTAAGAAATGGTCTGATTATTACAATAACAAGTAACTGTAATATAATTATTAAGAAATGGTCTGATTACTACAATAACAAGTAAATGTAATATAATTATTAAGAAATAGTCTGATTACTACAATAACAAGTAACTGTAATATAATTATTAAGAAATGGTCTGATTACTACAATAACAAGTAACTGTAATATAATTATTAAGAAATGGTCTGATTACTACAATAACAAGTAACTGTAATATTATTATTAAGAAATGGTATGATTACTACAATAACAAGTAACTGTAATATAATTATTAAGAAATGGTCTGATTACTACGATAACAAGTAACTGTAATATAATTATTAAGAAATGGTCTGATTACTACAATAACAAGTAACTGTAATATAATTATTAAGAAATGGTCTGATTACTACAATAACAAGTAACTGTAATATAATTATTAAGAAATGGTCTGATTACTACAATAACAAGTAACTGTAGCATAATATTATTAAGAAATGGTCTGATTACTACAATAACAAGTAACTGTAATATAATTATTAAGAAATGGTCTGATTACTTCAATAACAAGTAACTGTAATATAATTATTAAGAAATGGTCTGATTACTACAATAACAAGTAACTGTAATATAATTATCAAGAAATGGACTGATTACTACAATAACAAGTAACTGTAATATAATTATTAAGAAATGGTCTGATTACTACAATAACAAGTAACTGTAATAATATTATTAAGAAATGGTCTGATTACTACAATAACGAGTAAATGTAATATCATTATTAAGAAATGGTCTGATTATTACAATAACAAGTAACTGTAATATAATTATTAAGAAATGGGCTGATTACTACAATAACAAGTAACTGTAATATAAGTATTACGAAATGGTCTGATTACTACAATAACAAGTAAATGTAATATAATTATTAAGAAATGGTCTGATTACTACAATAACAAGTAAATGTAATATAATTATTAAGAAATGGTCTGATTACTACAATAACAAGTAACTGTAATATGATTATTAAGAAATGGTCTGAATACTACAATAACAGGTAACTGTAATATAATTATTAAGAAATAGTCTGATTACTACAATAACAAGTAACTGTAATATAATTATCAAGAAATAGTCTGATTACTACAATAACAAGTAACTGTAATATAATTATTAAGAAATGGTCTGATTACTAAAATAACAAGTAAATGTAATATAATTATTAAGAAATAGTCTGATTACTAAAATAACAAGTAAATGTAATATAATTATTAAGAAATGGTCTGATTACTACAATAACAAGTAACTGTAATATAATTATTAAGAAATGGTCTGATTACTACAATAACAAGTAACTATAATATAATTATTAAGAAATGGTCTGATTACTACAATAACAAGTAACTGTAATATAATTATTACGAAATTGTCTGATTACTACAATAACAAGTAACTATAATATAATTATTAAGAAATGGTATGATTACTACAATAACAAGTAACTGTAATATAATTATCAAGAAATTGTCTGAATACTACAATAACAAGTAACTGTTATATATAATTATTAAGAAATGGTCTGATTACTACAATAACAAGTAACTGTAATATAATTATTAAGAAATGGTCTGATTACTACAATAACAAGTAACTGTAATATAATTATTAAGAAATGGACTGATTACTACAATAACAAGTAACTGTAATATAATTATTAAGAAATGGACTGATTACTACAATAACAAGTAACTGTAATATAATTATTAAGAAATGGTCTGATTACTACAATAACAAGTAACTGTAATATAATTATTAAGAAATGGTCTGATTACTACAATAACAAGTAACTGTAATATAATTATTAAGAAATGGACTGATTACTACAATAACAAGTAACTGTAATATAATTATTAAGAAATGGTCTGATTACTACAATAACAAGTAACTGTAATATAATTATCAAGAAATGGACTGATTACTACAATAACAAGTAACTGTAATATAATTATTAAAAAATGGTCTGATTACTACAATAACAAGTAACTGTAATAATATTATTAAGAAATGGTCTGATTACTACAATAACGAGTAAATGTAATATCATTATTAAGAAATGGTCTGATTATTACAATAACAAGTAACTGTAATATAATTATTAAGAAATGGTCTGATTACTACAATAACAAGTAAATGTAATATAATTATTAAGAAATAGTCTGATTACTACAATAACAAGTAACTGTAATATAATTATTAAGAAATGGTCTGATTACTACAATAACAAGTAACTGTAATATAATTATTAAGAAATGGTCTGATTACTACAATAACAAGTAACTGTAATATTATTATTAAGAAATGGTATGATTACTACAATAACAAGTAACTGTAATATAATTATTAAGAAATGGTCTGATTACTACGATAACAAGTAACTGTAATATGATTATTAAGAAATGGTCTGAATACTACAATAACAAGTAACTGTAATATGATTATTAAGAAATGGTCTGAATACTACAATAACAGGTAACTGTAATATAATTATTAAGAAATAGTCTGATTACTACAATAACAAGTAACTGTAATATAATTATCAAGAAATAGTCTGATTACTACAATAACAAGTAACTGTAATATAATTATTAAGAAATGGTCTGATTACTAAAATAACAAGTAAATGTAATATAATTATTAAGAAATAGTCTGATTACTAAAATAACAAGTAAATGTAATATAATTATTAAGAAATGGACTGATTACTACAATAACAAGTAACTGTAATATAATTATTAAGAAATGGTCTGATTACTACAATAACAAGTAACTGTAATATAATTATTAAGAAATGGTCTGATTACTACAATAACAAGTAACTATAATATAATTATTAAGAAATGGTCTGATTACTACAATAACAAGTAACTGTAATATAATTATTACGAAATGGTCTGATTACTACAATAACAAGTAACTATAATATAATTATTAAGAAATGGTATGATTACTACAATAACAAGTAACTGTAATATAATTATCAAGAAATTGTCTGAATACTACAATAACAAGTAACTGTTATATATAATTATTAAGAAATGGTCTGATTACTACAATAACAAGTAACTGTAATATAATTATTAAGAAATGGTCTGATTACTACAATAACAAGTAACTATAATATAATTATTAAGAAATGGTCTGATTACTACAATAACAAGTAACTATAATATAATTATTAAGAAATGGTCTGATTACTACAATAACAAGTAACTGTAATATAATTATTACGAAATGGTCTGATTACTACAATAACAAGTAACTATAATATAATTATTAAGAAATGGTCTGATTACTACAATAACAAGTAACTGTAATATAATTATTAAGAAATGGTCTGATTACTAAAATAACAAGTAAATGTAATATAATTATTAAGAAATGGTCTGATTACTACAATAACAAGTAACTGTAATATAATTATTAAGAAATGGTCTGATTACTACAATAACAAGTAACTGTAATATAATTATTAAGAAATGGTCTGATTACTACAATAACAAGTAACTGTAATATAATTATTAAGAAATGGTCTGATTACTACAATAACAAGTAACTGTAATATAATTATTAAGAAATGGTCTGATTACTACAATAACAAGTAACTGTAATATAATTATTAAGAAATGGTCTGATTACTACAATAACAAGTAAATGTAATATAATTATTAAGAAATGGACTGATTACTACAATAACAAGTAACTGTAATATAATTATTAAGAAATAGTCTGATTACTAAAATAACAAGTAACTGTAATATAATTATTAAGAAATGGACTGATTACTACAATAACAAGTAACTGTAATATAATTATTAAGAAATGGTCTGATTACTACAATAACAAGTAACTGTAATATAATTATTAAGAAATGGTCTGATTACTACAATAACAAGTAACTATAATATAATTATTAAGAAATGGTCTGATTACTACAATAACAAGTAACTGTAATATAATTATTACGAAATGGTCTGATTACTACAATAACAAGTAACTATAATATAATTATTAAGAAATGGTATGATTACTACAATAACAAGTAACTGTAATATAATTATCAAGAAATTGTCTGAATACTACAATAACAAGTAACTGTTATATATAATTATTAAGAAATGGTCTGATTACTACAATAACAAGTAACTGTAATATAATTATTAAGAAATGGTCTGATTACTACAATAACAAGTAACTATAATATAATTATTAAGAAATGGTCTGATTACTACAATAACAAGTAACTATAATATAATTATTAAGAAATGGTCTGATTACTACAATAACAAGTAACTGTAATATAATTATTACGAAATGGTCTGATTACTACAATAACAAGTAACTATAATATAATTATTAAGAAATGGTCTGATTACTACAATAACAAGTAACTGTAATATAATTATTAAGAAATGGTCTGATTACTAAAATAACAAGTAAATGTAATATAATTATTAAGAAATGGTCTGATTACTACAATAACAAGTAACTGTAATATAATTATTAAGAAATGGTCTGATTACTACAATAACAAGTAACTATAATATAATTATTAAGAAATGGTCTGATTACTACAATAACAAGTAACTATAATATAATTATTAAGAAATGGTCTGATTACTACAATAACAAGTAACTGTAATATAATTATTACGAAATGGTCTGATTACTACAATAACAAGTAACTATAATATAATTATTAAGAAATGGTATGATTACTACAATAACAAGTAACTGTAATATAATTATCAAGAAATTGTCTGAATACTACAATAACAAGTAACTGTTATATATAATTATTAAGAAATGGTCTGATTACTACAATAACAAGTAACTGTAATATAATTATTAAGAAATGGTCTGATTACTACAATAACAAGTAACTGTAATATAATTATTAAGAAATGGACTGATTACTACAATAACAAGTAACTGTAATATAATTATTAAGAAATGGACTGATTACTACAATAACAAGTAACTGTAATATAATTATTAAGAAATGGTCTGATTACTACAATAACAAGTAACTGTAATATAATTATTAAGAAATGGTCTGATTACTACAATAACAAGTAACTGTAATATAATTATTAAGAAATGGACTGATTACTACAATAACAAGTAACTGTAATATAATTATTAAGAAATGGTCTGATTACTACAATAACAAGTAACTATAATATAATTATTAAGAAATGGTATGATTACTACAATAACAAGTAACTGTAATATAATTATCAAGAAATTGTCTGAATACTACAATAACAAGTAACTGTTATATATAATTATTAAGAAATGGTCTGATTACTACAATAACAAGTAACTGTAATATAATTATTAAGAAATGGTCTGATCACTACAATAACAAGTAACTGTAATATAATTATTAAGAAATGGACTGATTACTACAATAGCAAGTAACTGTAATATAATTATTAAGAAATGGACTGATTACTACAATAACAAGTAACTGTAATATAATTATTAAGAAATGGTCTGATTACTACAATAACAAGTAACTGTAATATAATTATTAAGAAATGGTCTGATTACTACAATAACAAGTAACTGTAATATAATTATTAAGAAATGGACTGATTACTACAATAACAAGTAACTGTAATATAATTATTAAGAAATGGTCTGATTACTACAATAACAAGTAACTGTAATATAATTATCAAGAAATGGACTGATTACTACAATAACAAGTAACTGTAATATAATTATTAAGAAATGGTCTGATTACTACAATAACAAGTAACTGTAATAATATTATTAAGAAATAGTCTGATTACTACAATAACGAGTAAATGTAATATCATTATTAAGAAATGGTCTGATTATTACAATAACAAGTAACTGTAATATAATTATTAAGAAATGGTCTGATTACTACAATAACAAGTAAATGTAATATAATTATTAAGAAATAGTCTGATTACTACAATAACAAGTAACTGTAATATAATTATTAAGAAATGGTCTGATTACTACAATAACAAGTAACTGTAATATAATTATTAAGAAATGGTCTGATTACTACAATAACAAGTAACTGTAATATTATTATTAAGAAATGGTATGATTACTACAATAACAAGTAACTGTAATATAATTATTAAGAAATGGTCTGATTACTACGATAACAAGTAACTGTAATATAATTATTAAGAAATGGTCTGATTACTACAATAACAAGTAACTGTAATATAATTATTAAGAAATGGTCTGATTACTACAATAACAAGTAACTGTAATATAATTATTAAGAAATGGTCTGATTACTACAATAACAAGTAACTGTAATATAATTATTAAGAAATGGTCTGATTACTACAATAACAAGTAACTATAATATAATTATTAAGAAATGGTATGATTACTACAATAACAAGTAACTGTAATATAATTATCAAGAAATTGTCTGAATACTACAATAACAAGTAACTGTTATATATAATTATTAAGAAATGGTCTGATTACTACAATAACAAGTAACTGTAATATAATTATTAAGAAATGGTCTGATCACTACAATAACAAGTAACTGTAATATAATTATTAAGAAATGGACTGATTACTACAATAACAAGTAACTGTAATATAATTATTAAGAAATGGACTGATTACTACAATAACAAGTAACTGTAATATAATTATTAAGAAATGGTCTGATTACTACAATAACAAGTAACTGTAATATAATTATTAAGAAATGGTCTGATTACTACAATAACAAGTAACTGTAATATAATTATTAAGAAATGGACTGATTACTACAATAACAAGTAACTGTAATATAATTATTAAGAAATGGTCTGATTACTACAATAACAAGTAACTGTAATATAATTATCAAGAAATGGACTGATTACTACAATAACAAGTAACTGTAATATAATTATTAAGAAATGGTCTGATTACTACAATAACAAGTAACTGTAATAATATTATTAAGAAATAGTCTGATTACTACAATAACGAGTAAATGTAATATCATTATTAAGAAATGGTCTGATTATTACAATAACAAGTAACTGTAATATAATTATTAAGAAATGGTCTGATTACTACAATAACAAGTAAATGTAATATAATTATTAAGAAATAGTCTGATTACTACAATAACAAGTAACTGTAATATAATTATTAAGAAATGGTCTGATTACTACAATAACAAGTAACTGTAATATAATTATTAAGAAATGGTCTGATTACTACAATAACAAGTAACTGTAATATTATTATTAAGAAATGGTATGATTACTACAATAACAAGTAACTGTAATATAATTATTAAGAAATGGTCTGATTACTACGATAACAAGTAACTGTAATATAATTATTAAGAAATGGTCTGATTACTACAATAACAAGTAACTGTAATATAATTATTAAGAAATGGTCTGATTACTACAATAACAAGTAACTGTAATATAATTATTAAGAAATGGTCTGATTACTACAATAACAAGTAACTGTAGCATAATATTATTAAGAAATGGTCTGATTACTACAATAACAAGTAACTGTAATATAATTATCAAGAAATGGACTGATTACTACAATAACAAGTAACTGTAATATAATTATTAAGAAATGGTCTGATTACTACAATAACAAGTAACTGTAATAATATTATTAAGAAATGGTCTGATTACTACAATAACGAGTAAATGTAATATCATTATTAAGAAATGGTCTGATTATTACAATAACAAGTAACTGTAATATAATTATTAAGAAATGGGCTGATTACTACAATAACAAGTAACTGTAATATAAGTATTACGAAATTGTCTGATTACTACAATAACAAGTAAATGTAATATAATTATTAAGAAATGGTCTGATTACTACAATAACAAGTAAATGTAATATAATTATTAAGAAATGGTCTGATTACTACAATAACAAGTAACTGTAATATGATTATTAAGCAATGGTCTGAATACTACAATAACAGGTAACTGTAATATAATTATTAAGAAATAGTCTGATTACTACAATAACAAGTAACTGTAATATAATTATCAAGAAATAGTCTGATTACTACAATAACAAGTAACTGTAATATAATTATTAAGAAATGGTCTGATTACTAAAATAACAAGTAAATGTAATATAATTATTAAGAAATAGTCTGATTACTAAAATAACAAGTAAATGTAATATAATTATTAAGAAATGGTCTGATTACTACAATAACAAGTAACTGTAATATAATTATTAAGAAATGGTCTGATTACTACAATAACAAGTAACTATAATATAATTATTAAGAAATGGTCTGATTACTACAATAACAAGTAACTGTAATATAATTATTACGAAATGGTCTGATTACTACAATAACAAGTAACTATAATATAATTATTAAGAAATGGTATGATTACTACAATAACAAGTAACTGTAATATAATTATCAAGAAATTGTCTGAATACTACAATAACAAGTAACTGTTATATATAATTATTAAGAAATGGTCTGATTACTACAATAACAAGTAACTGTAATATAATTATTAAGAAATGGTCTGATTACTACAATAACAAGTAACTGTAATATAATTATTAAGAAATGGACTGATTACTACAATAACAAGTAACTGTAATATAATTATTAAGAAATGGACTGATTACTACAATAACAAGTAACTGTAATATAATTATTAAGAAATGGTCTGATTACTACAATAACAAGTAACTGTAATATAATTATTAAGAAATGGTCTGATTACTACAATAACAAGTAACTGTAATATAATTATTAAGAAATGGACTGATTACTACAATAACAAGTAACTGTAATATAATTATTAAGAAATGGTCTGATTACTACAATAACAAGTAACTGTAATATAATTATCAAGAAATGGACTGATTACTACAATAACAAGTAACTGTAATATAATTATTAAGAAATGGTCTGATTACTACAATAACAAGTAACTGTAATAATATTATTAAGAAATGGTCTGATTACTACAATAACGAGTAAATGTAATATCATTATTAAGAAATGGTCTGATTATTACAATAACAAGTAACTGTAATATAATTATTAAGAAATGGTCTGATTACTACAATAACAAGTAAATGTAATATAATTATTAAGAAATAGTCTGATTACTACAATAACAAGTAACTGTAATATAATTATTAAGAAATGGTCTGATTACTACAATAACAAGTAACTGTAATATAATTATTAAGAAATGGTCTGATTACTACAATAACAAGTAACTGTAATATTATTATTAAGAAATGGTATGATTACTACAATAACAAGTAACTGTAATATAATTATTAAGAAATGGTCTGATTACTACGATAACAAGTAACTGTAATATGATTATTAAGAAATGGTCTGAATACTACAATAACAAGTAACTGTAATATGATTATTAAGAAATGGTCTGAATACTACAATAACAGGTAACTGTAATATAATTATTAAGAAATAGTCTGATTACTACAATAACAAGTAACTGTAATATAATTATCAAGAAATAGTCTGATTACTACAATAACAAGTAACTGTAATATAATTATTAAGAAATGGTCTGATTACTAAAATAACAAGTAAATGTAATATAATTATTAAGAAATAGTCTGATTACTAAAATAACAAGTAAATGTAATATAATTATTAAGAAATGGTCTGATTACTACAATAACAAGTAACTGTAATATAATTATTAAGAAATGGTCTGATTACTACAATAACAAGTAACTATAATATAATTATTAAGAAATGGTCTGATTACTACAATAACAAGTAACTGTAATATAATTATTACGAAATGGTCTGATTACTACAATAACAAGTAACTATAATATAATTATTAAGAAATGGTATGATTACTACAATAACAAGTAACTGTAATATAATTATCAAGAAATTGTCTGAATACTACAATAACAAGTAACTGTTATATATAATTATTAAGAAATGGTCTGATTACTACAATAACAAGTAACTGTAATATAATTATTAAGAAATGGTCTGATTACTACAATAACAAGTAACTGTAATATAATTATTAAGAAATGGACTGATTACTACAATAACAAGTAACTGTAATATAATTATTAAGAAATGGACTGATTACTACAATAACAAGTAACTGTAATATAATTATTAAGAAATGGTCTGATTACTACAATAACAAGTAACTGTAATATAATTATTAAGAAATGGTCTGATTACTACAATAACAAGTAACTGTAATATAATTATTAAGAAATGGACTGATTACTACAATAACAAGTAACTGTAATATAATTATTAAGAAATGGTCTGATTACTACAATAACAAGTAACTGTAATATAATTATCAAGAAATGGACTGATTACTACAATAACAAGTAACTGTAATATAATTATTAAGAAATGGTCTGATTACTACAATAACAAGTAACTGTAATAATATTATTAAGAAATGGTCTGATTACTACAATAACGAGTAAATGTAATATCATTATTAAGAAATGGTCTGATTATTACAATAACAAGTAACTGTAATATAATTATTAAGAAATGGTCTGATTACTACAATAACAAGTAAATGTAATATAATTATTAAGAAATAGTCTGATTACTACAATAACAAGTAACTGTAATATAATTATTAAGAAATGGTCTGATTACTACAATAACAAGTAACTGTAATATAATTATTAAGAAATGGTCTGATTACTACAATAACAAGTAACTGTAATATGATTATTAAGAAATGGTCTGAATACTACAATAACAGGTAACTGTAATATAATTATTAAGAAATAGTCTGATTACTACAATAACAAGTAACTGTAATATAATTATCAAGAAATAGTCTGATTACTACAATAACAAGTAACTGTAATATGATTATTAAGAAATGGTCTGATTACTAAAATAACAAGTAAATGTAATATAATTATTAAGAAATGGTCTGATTACTACAATAACAAGTAACTGTAATATAATTATTAAGAAATGGTCTGATTACTACAATAACAAGTAACTATAATATAATTATTAAGAAATGGTCTGATTACTACAATAACAAGTAACTGTAATATAATTATTACGAAATGGTCTGATTACTACAATAACAAGTAACTATAATATAATTATTAAGAAATGGTATGATTACTACAATAACAAGTAACTGTAATATAATTATCAAGAAATTGTCTGAATACTACAATAACAAGTAACTGTTATATATAATTATTAAGAAATGGTCTGATTACTACAATAACAAGTAACTGTAATATAATTATTAAGAAATGGTCTGATTACTACAATAACAAGTAACTGTAATATAATTATTAAGAAATGGACTGATTACTACAATAACAAGTAACTGTAATATAATTATTAAGAAATGGACTGATTACTACAATAACAAGTAACTGTAATATAATTATTAAGAAATGGTCTGATTACTACAATAACAAGTAACTGTAATATAATTATTAAGAAATGGTCTGATTACTACAATAACAAGTAACTGTAATATAATTATTAAGAAATGGACTGATTACTACAATAACAATTAACTGTAATATAATTATTAAGAAATGGTCTGATTACTACAATAACAAGTAACTGTAATATAATTATCAAGAAATGGACTGATTACTACAATAACAAGTAACTGTAATATAATTATTAAGAAATGGTCTGATTACTACAATAACAAGTAACTGTAATAATATTATTAAGAAATGGTCTGATTACTACAATAACGAGTAAATGTAATATCATTATTAAGAAATGGTCTGATTATTACAATAACAAGTAACTGTAATATAATTATTAAGAAATGGTCTGATTACTACAATAACAAGTAAATGTAATATAATTATTAAGAAATAGTCTGATTACTACAATAACAAGTAACTGTAATATAATTATTAAGAAATGGTCTGATTACTACAATAACAAGTAACTGTAATATAATTATTAAGAAATGGTCTGATTACTACAATAACAAGTAACTGTAATATTATTATTAAGAAATGGTATGATTACTACAATAACAAGTAACTGTAATATAATTATTAAGAAATGGTCTGATTACTACGATAACAAGTAACTGTAATATAATTATTAAGAAATGGTCTGATTACTACAATAACAAGTAACTGTAATATAATTATTAAGAAATGGTCTGATTACTACAATAACAAGTAACTGTAATATAATTATTAAGAAATGGTCTGATTACTACAATAACAAGTAACTGTAGCATAATATTATTAAGAAATGGTCTGATTACTACAATAACGAGTAAGCGACTTCAAATCTATCTATATACTAGAAAATAATGTGACCCGTTGGGTCATCCATTCAGCTCAGGTTAGATTATTTGAATCAGGAAAAGGCGACAGGCAATAAACCAATCACCTTTTGTAAGAAAACATTATGCAAATGGAGGATAGATTCCTTAGTCAGAACTTAACCATACCAAATTCAAGCAAAAATATCGTGCTCCCTGCGAACGAAACCTTTAGTCAGAATATGTCAGCGATTCCTCAGCTTGTATGAAAATGGCCGAATAGCCCTTAATTTAGGTGTCTCTCGTCAGAACAAGATGTGACAAAACTTAATTTCGAGAAAACAAGCTACCCTGAGGGCACACTCAAGAAAAGTAGAAAAATAACCATGAACGGACCCCTCGGTATTCCCCATATAGGGTTTTGCCAAGCTACAAGCAATCAACCCCTCCCGAATGGATTAAGTATCTTTTTGTTTACTTGTATAGTTTTCAAGATAGGCTTTCATAACTATAAGAGGCTTCCTCTGTGCATAAAGGTTCACCCGTCAGGCTGCTAAAACTGAAGTGCAATTAATATTCATGTATTCATTACATATTTTCTTTTTGATGAAAACGTTGAGCATTTTCAGTACAAAATCGGTCACCATTTGGGAAAACCAGATGCTGTATGTGACTTGGAGAGGACACGGACTAACCCAGGTTTTATCATGCTTACAGAAAAAGTTATGACAGATTAATATCTGCCAGACTCCCCAACGATGTCCATTGACGTTATGGGATATCATCATCATCATCATCATCATCATCATCATCATCATCATCATCATCATCATCATCATCATCAGCAGCAGCAGCAGCAGCAGCAGCAGCAGCAGCAGCACCAGCAGCAGCATCACCAGCATCATCATCATCAGCAGCAGCAGCAGCATCAACATCAGCAACAACATCAGCATCAACATCATCATCATCAGTTATCCCTCGTTTGAAATGCTGATAAACTACAAAACCCTTTGGATATTTTCTATCTTTTGGTGCCCACTACTTGTGGAAATTTGGTTACTATACTGTCCCTAACCCTAACCCTTACCCTAACCCTAATAGTAACCCTTACCATAACCAACCTTAACTCTTACCATAGCTTACCCTAACACCCGCCACAAACTTAAAAAAGTGTTTTTCTTACTCGTTTTCTTATTTTTTCTTCCACAGACAATATAGAATCCAACCGAGCCCCTTAGGGCCAAAAAGCTATCGGTAATAGAAGACATTAGCACATACACGCCAATCATCGAATGCACATGGACACAATTTCATAGACACATACACTCTCATACTAACGAAACAGAGGCACGCTAATATACACACATATCTTGCGTGTAAATAGGATAGACATGAAACTATGTGTGTTTACATTAGCGTGTCTATTTTGTTAATGAGAGAGTGCGTGCGTCTATGAACATTTGTATATGTGCGTTCGATGAAATAAGTGATTTTTAGCGTGGAAGAAGAAATTGACTGCACGTATTCATTTCAGCTTGTACGCGTACGTTTACCACCCGAAATGAACACGTGTAGTAAATTTATTTTTACACACTAAACAACGCTTTTTTTACCGGACACTTTGAACTCTTATTTATTTCAAACATATAATTTTGCTTCGTCTTAACAAGTTCTCAATAAAAACAAATTAATTATATTTATGATGGGTTGATCTTGTAACTCTCTCTCTTTATAATTTCCTATCCTCAACATACTTGTTATAATTTCCTATCCTCAACATACTTGTTATAATTTCCTATCTGCAACATACTTGTTATAATTTCCTATCCTCAACATACTTGTTATAATTTCCTATCCTCAACATACTTGTTATAATTTCCTATCCTCAACATACTTGTTATAATTTCCTATCCTCAACATACTTGTTATAATTTCCTATCTGCAACATACTTGTTATAATTGCCTATCCTCAACATACTTGTTATAATTTCCTATCCTCAACATACTTGTTATAATTTCCTTTCTTCAACATACTTGTTATAATTTCCTATCCTCAACATACTTGTTATAATTTCCTATCCTCAACATACTTATTATAATTTCCTATCCTCAACATACTTGTTATAATTTCCTATCCTCAACATACTTGTTATAATTTCCTATCCTCAACATACTTGTTATAATTTCCTATCCCCAACATACTTGTTATAATTTCCTATTCTCAACATACTTGTTATAATTTCCTATCCTGAACATACTTGTTATAATTTCCTATCCTCAACATACTTGTTATAATTTCCTATTCTCAACATACTTGTTATAATTTCCTATCCTCAACATACTTGTTATAATTTCCTATTCTCAACATACTTGTTATAATTTCCTATCCTCAACATACTTGCTATAATTTCCTATCCTCAACATACTTGTTATAATTGCCTATCCACAACATACCCAACTGTTTATTCAAGAGTGATTTTTTCTAAATGGCTAAAACGATCTTGTATCATTGCAAATTGACTTTTTCCCGGCAGCTTTTAACAGCCGATGCCAAATAGGTCGTTATTTATAAGATTTTCTAGACGTTGTTTAAAGCCATGTTAATATAATAGTTTAAAAATAACGCTGGAACCGAGCCATAAAATCAACTGTGTCAAGCTCTCTAGAGATTTAAACGAATGTGAGAAACATATCGATGATGGCCGTCCAAATTGATTGTTGCTGAAAACGGCTTTTAAATCGGCTTTTGGATTGTCGACCACCATCTGAGAGAAGTACCGCCCCCCGCGGTTTTTCATCCTCTTTGTCTTGTACTGCTTGTTTATTGAATGCAATGCTTGAGATTTAACCTGTCGATAATTGTACAGAATTAGACACCCAGAATAGTGTATTATTAAACTGAACTTATTCTGACACAAAGCCAATCAATTGGGGCCTTCGATGAAGGGAAACACTGCTAGACCAGAAAAATTGATAAGTTGATCGTAGTAACCTTCACCTTTTCGTGAAAAGAAATGGTAAGCTGGGTTTCTGTCTGCCCCTTATCTTTTTCTTTGTTTCTCTTTCTTTAGTCTCTCTCTCACCCGCTCACTCTCTCTCTCTTTCCCTCTGTCTCTACATAAACACACACACACACCCACATATATATATATATATATATATATATATATATATATATATATATATATATATATATACAGACAAGCTTTGTGTCATTTTAAACAAAAGAAAAAAGGAAAATGCAATTTAAATTCCAAGATAAACTAACTAAATCAATGATATCGCAGACTTAGCATTCGTTTGAAAATTCATATACAAAAATGGGGATTCACGTATCTAACAGTGAAACAAAAACAGGGGACCTTAACTTAAGCGTGAAATATTAAAACGGGAATTATCAGCTGTTTACCATGTAACCGTTTCGGAGATTTAAAAACAGAACAGTTATAATATTCAGGGCTCTCCAATAATCAAGTGTAGAAATAATTCAGCTTAAATTTCACTAATATATACATAAATAAATAATAATAATAATAATAATGATAATAATGATAATAATAATAATAATAATAATAATAATATATTACCCTTAATACTACCGTGTGATATGGTAATTTGTATATCAAATAACATTAATTATAACAATAATAATAATAATACTATCCAAACACTACACCAAAGAACCATTCTGCGATATGGTAGCTAGCAATAAAATTATATAGGAATAAAAGTTGCATTAAAAAAAAATCTTAAGTACTTTAAGTACCAGATAGGCAAGTAGATAAGAGGAAGGAAACCTAGCCATACAGATCTAAATACCCAGTATATAGTCTAAAGAAGCGTTGTGCCATTTTAAACTAATATATATATATATATATATATATATATATATATATATATATATATATATATATATAAGATAAGTCGATTAAAAATAATTAGATTCGCAGATAGATGCAAATTAAAATCATTCGTAGTTCAAAGCAAGGGCAAATAATGAATAATAATAATTCACTATTAATCTCCTTCGTTCCTTAAGCCGGCTTTTCAAAGAAATTAAAATTCTTATCATCAGAGGAAAGTTTTTGATTGATAAGTTGACATATAAGGATAGTCAATTTTGTAATTTTTGAAAAAGTTTAGAAAAAGTTTTTTAAAAATTCATAAAATTCTAAAAAAATGTTTACATTCAAGTAGGCATGTTCCAGTGTGAAAAAAAGTCACTAAGAAAGAAATCCAAGACGGTATGAAAGTCGAACAATTGGCAAGTCACGAATTTTCTAAAAGTTTATTCTTTTAGTTATATTTCTTCATATATATATATATATATATATATATATATATATATGTATACTGATTTTTAAATAATGTTATGAAGCCATTTTAACAAATTAAAGTTGACCACTATTTGGATATATTATAAAACAGACTATACCTAAGCTATAAGCAAGGTTCCTATAACGTTCGTCGAACCATCTAGACTGGCTGTAGTTTACTGCCCGCTGTATTTAAACATCAATAGAACTTAATTTCTACTGTATCTCAGTGAACCGGGTTCGCGCCTTATGACCGTCTGAAATTGTCACTTCTTATACTGATGAAAGCTCAAGCTTGAAACGCCAGCGTATGTAGATCTAAATAATGTTATTGATTTATTATTAAATATATATATATATATATATATATATATATATATATATATATATATACATATATATGATAAATTCCAGTGACCATGTCTTAATTCATTCTTACGCGAGTTCATTTCTTTTAGAAAATAAAGTACCGTGTACTTTCATGAATCGGCGCCATATTTAACACTGACAAAGCTAGCAAATATAAGTATATATTTCTTTCTGATGATATAAATTCTAAATTAGATCGTTCAAAAATCGAATGAAATCAAAAAGGTTTTAAAACATTTTTTTTGCATCAGAAATAATTTTGAATAATACGAACTCTTTTCGTATTATATTTAGTTCTTCTCGGGGTTTTTTTCTTTATTTTATTTTTCTAGTTTTTATTTCTTATTGCACTTTTAGTTTTCCTCTTGAATTTAATTCGATTCGTTGACTATCTAATTCATAATTGATAGCTTTAAACAAATAGACGTATTTTTGCTAGCTCTCTCAGTGTTGTATATAAAACCGATCCATAAAAGTGAACAGTAATTTATTTTCCAAATATAAATAGAATATAGAAATGCTTTAATAATATTAGCCTTATTTTTTTGTTTTCTGATGTTTTGGACAGGATTTTTGCTTGAGAAACACACATAGAAAATTCAATAAATATAAATCTATATTCTGTTTGTCTGAGTGAAGATGAAACGGTGCGTAAAGAACTGGGTCTGCTTAAGAATGAATAAAGTCAGTGGAATCTTATTTTCTATTGTTTATTTATACATGCTCTGAAGTTAAAAATTAATATCTATTGAGCTTAAACCTTGAAAGTCATCTATAAAAATGAATATATACATATATATATACATATATATATATATATATATATATACATATATATATATA
>OY744540.1:63562557-63657557 GCA_963556195.1 Sepiola atlantica | reverse complement strand
CCATATATATATATATATATATATATATATATATATATATATATATATACACATATATATATATATATATATATATATATATATATATATATATATATATATATATGTATATTTATATATATATATATATATATATATATAGTACAAAATCATATACAAAGTCAGTAAGCTACATAGAAACGCATCCATTTTTTTTTATTTAAAACTATAACTCTTTTCCCCTAAGATCTAGAAGAGGGATCCAACATTTTCACTTAAAAGATTTTTGTAACATAATCATGCCAGTTAATCATGTTGAAGTCGCACTTGCTTACTAACTTTTTTCTCCCTCATCCATCCTATCACGACATCTATCGTATCATTTATAAAACTGAAGATTGTTTTGGAAAGTCATATTCGGGTTGGATCTTTGTAAATTATTTCTTAGAAGAACGAGCGTTATATAAATTGAACATTTTTACTTGAGTTCAACCAACATTTATTCCCTCTTATTAACATAATTCAATTTTCTCTTGTTTCTTTTGAGACAAATCCTAATCATCTTTCAATTCAAGATGGCGTCGAACAACGTAATGGCTTTTGAAAATTGCCATGAGGTCTCGTTTTTGAAATAGCTTGGGAGAATTCAAATGACAAAACTTAAACATGGAACGCTGCATATGAATGCTCCAAATTATTTAATTATATAGATTAGAATATCGCATTACTCTGTAATATATGAAGATATGTACAAAAGGTTGTGGCATCATCTCAATAATGTATCATTGGCTGTAACATGGTTAGACATCGATAGGTACAAAACTAAAAATCTGAAAAGGGGGGGGGGAAGCGATAAAGAACAGTAAACAAGTAAACAAAGACGAAAAGATGGAAGAATTAGAAAATATACAAATGAAAAGACATACATTGAAAAAGAAACCAAATTAGATAGAAAGTAAAATAAAAAAAATAAAAAATATAGGAAGGCAAAAGGACAAAACATTAGATAAATAGAAGAAAACTATTTTTTTAAATAAAATGTAGAGTGAAGCAAGAAATATTTTGTTTCGAAATCTTTTAGATCAGAATTGATAGTTTGTATCATGTGGATTATTCCAACGACTCTTCTAATCTTAGATGTTAAATTCAGAAGCTTTCGGTCGATGTAACTTCCGACCTTCTTTCAGACGCGTCTTGTAGAACTTGTTTTTTTATGTCAAACTCGGGAATCCGTACGAGATTTTGAACATAACTCTTTATTTAATCCACGGGAAGAAGATTGCTCTAGTTCATTCATCCATGACTTGCTTAAAGTCTTAATCAATTCTTAATTATATTCATTGTGTCGCCGTTACTAGGTAGTCGTAACGCAACGGATATAGTGCTAAGTAAGAATCAGTCATGCATGACAGTCTTTTGGAGGTTGAAGCTTCAATCCTCAGTATGAACACGCCTGTACACACAGCTTCTACTGCGAGACGTCACATACTTTGGATGGCATGCTTTGGCCAGTTGTTACGGTTTGAAGACGCGGCCGCTATGTTACAATTTAAACTATTAATCCAGAGTTCAGTATGTTTACGTTTTTAAAACAAAAAAGAGTTTGGATTAATTTGGTTTCGTTTCATGTACCCAATGGCATATCAACTCTTTTTAGACCTATAATGCTAGCACGTAATACTAATCGTAAACGTGTCACTATATGCAAACCATTGAACACAATATGTTACTTTAACCATTGATGATGGAAATCGCGGCGTCGATAAATGTATTTATATTATATATACTTAAACATCTTACAGCGTCAGTTTCATGTCCATGGAAATCATGAATTGGTGTTGGATAATGGGGTTGTAGATCTGCTAGTATAGATTTTAGCACAAGTGGATGAGTGCGATAACAAACGGCCTTGCTGTGTGTAAAATAATTAGTTACTCGTCTTGTTAACAACACAAAAAGGAGAGGAAACAGGAATATCAGGGAATGTTGAGGTCATCATCCTCCAGCGATTGATAAAGCCGAATAAAGAATGAGTCGCTGATAAAATCCCAAAACAGCTAAGTGAGGTCAGACGAATCCAAGACTCAGAGCAATATACGGAGAGGTGCGCCGTGTGTAACGTATCATAGGATGGTAGCGAGAAGAAACGGTTAGATTTTGGGGAGATCGGCTGGGAAGTTATAAGCTAACGATCAATGACAAAGTGTATACACAACGAGAAAACTGTTGAGAATCTCACGCGGTGATGGGGGCTGATCTGTCAGTCTATCTGTCTATATGTCTACCCATCTACCTAATAGTTACTTAGGTTTATATAACTGTCTCTCTCCTAGATAAAAAGTGTAAATTGTACTCGTGATTACTTAATATTTTTCTCTTAAGAAACCTTCATTAGAATAAGCTGTTTTATCGTAATTCTTTTACTATAACTTAAGTAGGTTATACGAACAACGGGTCGTAGCCACAGAGACGACACGGAACGCGACTGAACGTGACAACGAGAAGCTGACAGCAAGAAGATACAAACCAGCGACGAAGAAGTATACGACATAAATTTGAGGTAAAAATAGTAACACCATCCAAGGAAGAAAGAAAAAAAGGAACTATGCAACATGAGTCGGTAATTGTTACGGGAATGTTTGTTCTTAACTTGCCCGAAAGTCTTTTGTTTCATATTTGTTTCGCTTTATTTTAAACTATTCTGTATATTGTTTTACAAAATTATTATTTTAAAGTTAAATTTAATTTAGACGATATCGTTTAGTCATTAAATTATTAATTAAATCACATTTTTGTTAAATTAAGTTTTTTTAATGTCCATTCATTAAATAGTTTGATGTAAATGGTGTTCTAAACTTTCAATATGTTAATAAATGAGGATTTGCTAATCATTTTAAAGACAAAAATGGATTTTTATCCGTTTAAAATTTCGAATGGTCACGAAGTAATTTATTCCCTTTTTTCAGTAAACAAGTAAAATGGCTGACTTTTTAACGAAAAAATCGGAATGCATTCTGCTGGGTGTTGTTTCGTTATAAAATTAGCACTAAATAAGATTTTGTATAGGTGGTTTTAGTACTTTTGGATTTTTTTTTTCTAAAAATAATTGATTAAGTTGAGTGAAGAAAAATATACTGATAGGAGTATTGTGTAAGTTTTCTGTGATCCGCAAGGTACGTAAACACGACAGCGCTGATTTACCAGTTTTCGACAATATGGGTTAAGCGAATCAATTATCCCTAGTAATTAAAGGACCAAAAAATATTACATGTTTTCAACCTAGTTATAGTCCTTTTATTTTAAATTCACGGTTTTCTGTTTTTACTAGAAAGGATAAGGGTTAACGAGGTGGATTGATTGTCAGTTGACTGATAAAGTATGAAAATAAGATCGTTGTAAAAGTGTGAGTGCTTATGGGGCGCTATTTGTTGACATCAAAGACGTCAAACTTGTAGACAGCAGGGAAGCAGCCCTGTGGTACCGTGTTACACAGGTGCGATTTGCCTGAAAAGAAACACTGTTCGTGGAAATTTCGCCTGAGATTAGTGATAGAAATTTCTTTTTCGGTTGTGATAGTAATAGGTATTCTCTTCTTCCATTGACAACGGAGCGCAAATTGCTTTGCAATTCAAGTAGGCGTTGAACAACGATGTGATTTCGAAAGTGGAATTAAATTGAAGAATTAAGTCACCATGTTTTCGCCTTGGAAGATGTTGTGAAAATTCCAATAAAATAAATTAGAAGTAATGCTCTATAGAAATCTGTTAATCCTCAAGATTTCTGATTTAAATATTTTATGATCAATTGGCTATCGATGTGGTATGGAAATAGAAAATCATGACAATGAAGAAAAAGAGAAAACACGAGAAAAATAAACATATCCGAAATAATGGAAGAATTTAAGAAATATACACATGAAAGGAATACATGTTTTTGATTAAGTAAAAAAAAATCTCCACAACAAAATAGAAAGATTTAATAAAAGAATGGCAAAACAGGAAAGAGGAAATAAAATCTCATAAACGGAATCAAATAGGAGAGTAGAAAGGTGACCTTAGGTTGATCGTCTGTGTGTTGTGATGAACTACCTCTTTCTCGTTAAACTGTTATTATGTATGGGCATAGAGTAAACACGGTGGATCTAGAGGAGTAAACCTTGACTACAAATCCTTCAATTCCACGAGTAGCAGTAATTCCAGTTGCGCTCATCGACAAACTGAAGATCTGGTTTTGAGACAGGCATGATTTCGCAGATGATCACATATATATTTGACAATGAGAAAGGATAACTACTCCAGTTAGTGGAGTACCATGAACTATATGCAGGTTTGGCGTACCGCATATACAATCAACTTTACGAAAAACATGTTTCACGATCAATTGATGGATTACTCAAGTCAAGGCAATAAGTAACGAATACTTAATAATCAGTTACTTTTCAATCACTCTGTTGATAACCATTACTATATATATATAAATATATATGAATGAAGTTTTAAATATTGCCATGTTGGCCCTTTTTATACAAATTAGTTATTAGTCTTTTGCATTTATGATCATAAGGAGAGTAGAAAGTGACTAACTTGGGTTTACTTTCAGCAGCTTTGTAACTCTCGTTTCCCTCATTTTTTTCTTTTAGTCCTCGCATTTGATGACATATGTTTCTGACAAAGGGGGAAAACTTGCTGTTTTCTGGGTCGGAATCTATCCATCTAACACTTATCTTTGGCTAGTTATTGATGTTGAAGTAGTATTTTTAGTTCCATACGTCAAATGGCTTCGTGCCTTGCCTAGAGCGATTTCCATTAAAAAAACAAATGCAATGACAATAATAAAGATCTGCCCAGTTAGAAAGTTGAATAAAAAAATAAGATAACAAAAATATACTGAAAATATTACAAAAGAACATACATAGTAATACTAATATTACTGTAAATCTGGACGAGTTATCCCCCTTTGCTTGCCTGATCGTTATTGGTCACCCGATTTATAAAATCGGGGGACTTATTTTTTTAGGCATGTCCGTCCGTCCGTCCGGATTTTTCTCCGCAACCATCCATTGAATTTCTCTGAAATTTTGCATGAAGTTGTAACTTTGGTCAGGTTAGAAAGTGACATTCTCCGATTTTTGAAAAACAATCTGGTTAGCCCCCAGGGGGTCAAAAGGCCCTGAAATGGAAAAAAATTACATTTTTTGCCCTATAACTTTTCATCCATCCATTCAATTTCTCTGAAACTTGGCCAAAATGTAGAGGCAATGGTTCCTAATAGAAAATAAGTATCGCTGACCTTGAAAAAAATCCGGTTCGCGCCCCCAGGGGACAAAAGTCCCCAAAATGGAAAAAATGACCCTTTTCTCCCATAACGTTTGATCCATCAATTCAATTTATCTGAAACTGAGGCAAAATCTAGAGGCAGTTGTTCTGGATATAAAATGAGCATCCCTGACCTCAGAAACATTCTATTTCGCGCCCCCAGGAGGGCAAAGGGGTTCAAAAATGCCCCAAATTGCCCAAATGTATTGCATTTTACACTCGCCACATCGAGTAACATACAGAGTGGGGCCACGCACGCGCGACTTGTTAATCCACAAAAGAGACATTTAGCTAATGCTCCGTTCTGTTCCGATATAATTAACGAGAGGAACATACAACCTAAACACCGTCATTTTTTAAACACCCAATATGGCGGCAATACTATGATATTTGCGTCCAAAAATGAAGCATTTACACAAAAAATATGTTTAATTAATCCAAATTAAACTGAAAATACTTTTGGTTTGTTTAGAGATTATTATATGAGTTCATTTATGTCTAGTTTCTGCTTCATGTTGATAAATATGTTGATAAATATGTTGATAAACATGTTGATAAATATGTTGATAAATATGTTGATAAATATGTTGATAAACATGTTAATAAATATGTTGATAAATATGTTGATAAATATGTTGATAAACATGTTGATAAATATGTTGATAAATATATTGATAAATATGTTGATAAACATGTTGATAAATATGTTGATAAATATGTTGATAAATATATTGATAAATATGTTGATAAATATGTTGATAAATATGTTGATAAACATGTTGATAAATATGTTGATAAATATGTTGATAAATATGTTGATAAATATGTTGATAAACATGTTGATAAATATGTTGATAAACATGTCGATAAATATGTCGATAAACATGTCGATAAATATGTTGATAAATATGTTGATAAATATGTTGATAAATATGTTGATAAATATGTTGATAAACATGTCGATAAATATGTTAATAAATATGTTGATAAATATGTTGATAAATATGTTGATAAATATTTTGATAAACATGTTGATAAATATGTTGCGTTGAATTTTGCGACGACCGTGTGCGTTTAAATAAATATTCTTCATCAGTGGAACTCGAATTTTCTATTTTTCGCCCATTGCTACTGTTACAATTAATCACGCAATAACAATTACATAGGATGTCATGGTATCAATTTGTATTATTACACACACGCACATATTTATCATTGTGAAAATTAATGGACGTGTGAAAAAGAGTTGGTCATGTGGGAGCTGTAGTGTCACATTGTCTAACAATAATTCACGCCGACATACATTTTACCTTCGGAGCCCAAATAAATATAACTGATGATTTTCGAAGCGAACGAAACCCGGCGAATACCGGACTGTAAGACTGCGTGCTCATATCTTCGATTAGTGTTTTTTTTTAACGGGAAATTTACTCGGTTTCATGTTACTTAAATTTAGACGTAAGGAACTCTCGCGCCTTGTAAAGCATGAGACATATAAATTTATCGATCGCATTCGATCCTCAGCGACCCTACAGCTTCTGCCTGTTGCTTGCAAATCTCACAGAATTGAATTTGAATTTAGCATACTTTTTACTGTCCGATAGCAAGAATATTTTACAGGGGAAAGTCACTAGCCTGCTGCCAAAACACTAATATTTAGGAAGGGGTCTGTAAGTAGATAATTTTCCGGTGGAGTTGCAGACCGATCGCCACCGATTGCGATGTAGGTCGCTTTCAAGTTCTGGAACCGTGGTTTTGATCGGTAGTTTCGTCATGAAACGTGTACACCCTAGTAGGGCCATGTAAACAAAACTGTCTCACGTGGTTATGACTGTTAGCTGAAGCGGTGTACTTAGGTATGGCGTTTGTAGCCACATGTCAGTGATTTAGGGGATATGTGAGGGGAAGAGGTGCTTAGCCACCCACAGATGGATACAGCTGCCAGCGACCCAAGTTGTTACCCCTACACAGAGCCGACTATATTAGATATTTACTTCCTTGTCTTTAAATAGTAGTTATATAATTCCGAATCACGACATATTGTGGACAATTTGTTAGATAATCTCCGCACGGACAATGGAATTGAAAGTAATTCATTGTAAAATGAATATTGATTTACTCCTCTCCAGGAGTTAGGCACAAGGCCAGTTTTTATCTTACTCCCACATATAAGATGTGACCCAAGATCGGGTCGGGAAAGTGGGGTTTAAAAATTGCCTGGGCCGCCCCGTTGGCATTACCCGGTAGGGGTGCCTCAGGCAGTAAGCAATAAACTTACTCCTCCCCAAAGAGGGGAGGCGAAGCCTGGGAGGGTGGACCTCTTAGAACTACACAGGACAGACCCATAGACCGGCGTAAATCAAGCCCCGAAGGCCAAGACAATACCAGTCTATGAGGTGTAGTATCCATCGGAACAGATACTACACTTTGATCTTAGCCAAAAGGCCAAGAGTAATGGATAACTCCCATTTAAAATACGTGAATTGTCAAATCTTAATTAAAGTTTCAGTATTTATTAATAATTGAATTGATGTTTATATAAAGTATTTATTTTATTAAAAAAACGTAAAGATGTGTGTAAATCACTTAAATTACTTTACCTTCTTCCTTACAATGACAGAATGTGTCTTATTATACCCAGATTGAAAACTCAGTGACCATCTTCAGGAAGAGATAACACCCGAAGGATGACAATGAAAAATAAATTCATGGAGCCTCTCTCATTTTAAACAATGATAATAAAAATCAGAAAATTAAATGTAATAAAAAATACATTTCTTAATAGCTTTACATACTAACTGTCTTAAAGTCGTCTTTTACTCCCCACCTTCAGAACGTTATCTTTTTTTTTCAAAGTCATCAGTCAGTTTCAACTGTAGGTATATTCATCTACCTCCCACAAGGTAAGACGTGACACAAGGTAGGGAAAGTGGGATTAGATAAGCCAGCGCTCAAGAGGTGAGCACTCTGGCCATTTAAAAATTGCCTGGGCAGCCCCGTCGGCATTCCCGGTAGGGCGCCTCAGAAGTAAGCAATAAACTTACTCCTCCCCAAAGAGGGGAGGCGAAGCCTGGGAGGGTGCACCTCCTAGAACTGCACAGGACCAGACAACCCCCAACAGACCGGCGTAAATCCAGACCCAAAGGCCAGGATAATACCGGTTCAACTGTAGGTATAATAAGGTGTATTTCGTCCTTGAAATAAAGGGGGTGATGCGTAAGGCGACTTGGGTGAATTACATATCTATGTTTACTTTTTGTACTAGTGAGAGTTGCCTTATTTAAACAATATTTGTTAGGGTGTCATCTATTTGGAATTTATACTAAAATCATACTTTATTTAAACATTCATGTATTAATTAATGAATATGGGAATGTAATTAAGATTCGATAATTGTATGATTTATGTCAGATTTTTTTAAATAGGGGTATTTTTTTTTTTTAAACAAAATTACTTTCATTTTCTATCTTTGAAATAAGATAAGATTAATTTTTTATAAAGGGCGATATCGAATTCTCTTACCTAGACGCCGCTATTCAGAATTCCCAGCAGCAAGCCGCCATTAATAGATTGTCTCTCATGCACCAAACGATCATAATTAACAAAAAAGTAGCATTTTTTTAGGTGAAATTTTATAATAAAGATTTATTCAAATTTGATGGAATATTTTTTTTAGTTTAAAATAAAAAAATCAAGTAAAATAAAGTTTTACTTGATTACTAAAAACCATCAAATAATTGAAATTTAAAAAAATATATATTTTTTTTAATTTAATTATTTTTAGTGCGTAATCATTTTTGATCGGTTCAAATTAAACGTTATTTATGTACGTTTAGTACGAGAGAAACTGCCCACTGATGGCAACCCACGGCCACGAATCAGAATAGCGGCGTCTAGTTAAGATAATTAAATATCGCCCCCCCCCCCAAAAAAAACAAATTCCTATTTTAACTATGAGATTAGAACTACTTTTCTTTACAATGAGTATTAGTGTGTAAATGTATTTTTGTATATGATTAGCTTTTAGATTCATTTGTTTTGTGGCGAATATTTTGTAAGAAAAATAGTCTGTTAACAATAGTTTCTTTTTAACCCATACATAAGACCCTAACAAGTACTTCCACTCCGGATCCGAGTTGACCTAGAAGTAGATGTAAAATTGAGGCCTCATTAGAGAATGCGTTTTTGTATCTTACTCCGGGCGTTTGGGTGGAGCTTGAGTAGATGATAGGGTTGGAAAATACGATAGGAAGAAGAGAAAATGTCGAAAGGGCTGGGAAAGTCTGATTTTAAGGTAGTTGGGTAGGGGTAGACACCTTGCGCAAGGGTGCCCAATGCGGTTTAGTACAGTGTACGGAACAAATTCTATCACAATGGATGAGATTGGACCATAGAGTAATGAGAACTATGGGTAACCCCACATCCGTAAAGATCCTCAATTATGGGTTCATCATCTAATGCACTTTATAGTTATGCGCAGGATTAGAATATAATTTATTTCTCAGAACTTCCCTATGGGTTACAATACGGTCTTCATTCAAATCCAATGTCAACAAATACTTTGCATGAATTTTGCTCAGAAATAATCAAATTGTTTCGCCCTCTAGTGACTTTTAGTCTTGATATATGGTGATTGATTAGCAATAAAAATGACAATAGTAAAAAAAAAATGTACTAAAGAGAGAATAGTAAACAAATAAAGAGGCCAAATAGGATGAGAAGAAAAAGATGCAAGACAAAAAAGGAAAAAAGAAAGAAGAAAAAAGAGAGAATTAAGTTAGAAAAAAAGAAAGAGAACTTTGAAAAAAGAAAGAACTTAGATTACAAGAGTAATAAAAAAAAATAACTTAAGAAAAAGAAAGAAGTTCGAATAAAGAAAGAAAGAAAGAAAGAAAAATAGAAAGAAAGAAAGAAAACAAAGAACGAAAGAAAATATGTTTTGGAAATTTTCTAGATGAGGATTGACAATTTGGATCATTTGGATTTTTTAGAATACTGTTCTCGTCTTGGATGTTATTCTCCTATGTTATTCTCCTATGTTATTCTCCGATGTTTTATTCTAGACCAATGTCACAACGGATAAAGTACCAAGTAACAATCAGTTCTAAGAGTCAGTCTTCTGGGGATTCGAGATCCTATCATCTTTATAGGCGATACTAAGAATCTAATAAAAATTACTTAAGACTTCTTCCAGATCATGACTGACGGAACGAGAACAATCTACCCTCGTGGATAAAGTAAAGGATTCAGTTAGAAATTCCGTACAGATTCCCGAGTTCGACAAGACGCATCTGAAGAACGTCGGAGATTATACCGGTCGACACTTTATGAGAATAACATCTAATATGATAACGGTAGTTTTAATAACCCAAATAATATAGAAATAAAGAAGTTAGAAATAAGAAAGGCAGATTATGTGAACGCAATGGGTGTTCGATCCCAGTCTGTAACAAACATCTTTGGATGGTTTTCTGTCTGGAATTCTCATCTTTTAACAGGTCGCAAATTACTCTATGGATATTTCGTCATTTGGTTCCTTTTTCTTCTTTCCTTCTAGTAGCTGTAATAAACTGAGGGAATTTAAAAACAAAAAAATAATCCATTATTTGCTTCGGTTGTCTAGTTTATTTTCTTCCAGCAATTTATAGTAATGTACATCTAGATGGGTTGTAATTCCCGACCCGATCCCCGTAGGAGTGGTACCCCTCTAAAAAGACATCTGTTTACTTGAACGTCGTGGACCCAAAAGAAAGCAAAATTGATCTCTCTTCTCTGCCACGTACTTATTCTCATGACGTAATTGTAACTTTAGTCTGTTAACTTCTAATGGAGTTTTCCACTACTTTAACCACTCTAGCCTTGTGTGGTGAAATACCGTTTTTAAACATTTTTTAATACACGTCTCTTATCTTGCTACAAATATTTCGGTAAGGTCAGACTTTTGACGAAATTTCAACTTTGGAATTTTCCAAATTTTATGCATGATGGTTATCGTTATCAAACAGCATAACAATAGCCATCATGCAACATTTCAGTTCGATAAGATAAATAGTTTCATAGCTATCAATGCTTCCATTGCATAACTTTGGAAATGCTGCATAAAATATATAGAAGTAAGGCCAATGTAATAGTTTGTCCAATCCTTATGGTGCCAGGCGGATGTAGTCAGTCTTATGACTGAATTATGTTCTTGTTCATATGATGTTCTGCATTCCAAGTCTGTCATAGTCAAGGGGTCGTATTGTCTATACAATACATCTTACAGCACATATGCTCTCACAGCTAAGTGCCGCTATCCGTATGCTCGTGAAGATGAAGCTCGTTAGCGGAACTGTTATTAGTGATAACTTGAGTTCTGTTCATTGTACAGTTACGCTATTTGGCCCTTTATCGTAGCCCATGAAGTTCTGCACTTTATACCACATTAACCTTCACGTTTTACCAGTCGTTTTGGGTAGAGGCGACTCATCAGTCTGGGACAACAGCCTACAGAAGAAAGGGATAACCTCAGCAGCTTTACTGCAATACTCACCAGTAAAAATAAGTTTCGAAAGATAATCCTGAGTAAAAATCTGGAGCCTAATGGATGCTAAGTCTATATGCAACAACGTTCTGGTACTCTTCCGATGACCTTGTAATCATATGTATCAACCCTTTTCTTTTCAGAGGAACCATTCCAGCGACGTAGACAAAGGGTTCTGCTGCATGGGTTACGGGCTTTTTTACTAAAGGGTCACAACTTATTAAGGCCTAAAAGCTACCCGAAGATACGGGTTAATGATTGTCAGGTTGACGGTGAGATAACATTGTGATAATTGGTAGTGATGGTGGAAATTAGGCAGAATTTGGTCACCCAAGAGGACGGCTAAACAAGAATTTGTTTACATTGCGCTTGAAAAGGACGATGTTGTAGTAAGCTGAAAAGCAACCTCGCGGTATTGTGTTCCACGGACCTACCACGGACCTACTAGAGAAGAAACTTCTACCATAGAAGTTTCGTTTAGTCTTAGGCACAAAGTGAGAGAAATTGAAATTATTGACAGTGGTTTTAGCTACACGTGTTTTTAGAATTTTTTACAAGGGGAACCATTGATTGAAACACAGTCGAGCACCTGCCATGAAAATAACGATAGAGTAGAGAAAGACTAGCGACGTCTATTTAGTTAGAAATAATTAGTAGGGAGGAGAAAAAGACATCGCCCACTAGATTTCGAAGTCGGTTTTCTACTTTGTCAATAACGCATTAATACGATTGAAAAACATATACGCCATCACGTTTGTTAATGCATCGTTAGTTATTAGAAAGTAGATCTTGTCAAGTCGACACAGGTACTGATTGACAAATCGGCTTTCTGGTTTCCAGTTACGGCACCGTACCGTAATCTGAAATCAATTGTGAAAACCAATTATAATAGACGGATAAACTAGGTCTGTAAACAGTCATCGTGATGCATGTAACAAATCGTTGACTTCGAAATATGTCACCCAAAATTGAGAATTCCACTTTGCAAAGTAATTGCCTTCCTCCCCAAAAAATTAATTGGAAATCTATTATTGTATTATCTTTTATAGCGGAGTTGGGTAGTATCGATTCAATTCCCTCTTCCTATTTTCGTCAGTGTGGGAATCTTCCAATATATTACATCACCGTTCTTAAAAGGGGGTAATATAGTAGCTGTTCTGTTGTCATGAGACCATCTTTTCAACGACTGCCATCTCTTTTTTACGGGGAAATGTGTAATATAGTATCATGATCAGTAGTCATAGTACTATACTATCGCAGGAATTACCTTCTCATTATATGGGGGAATCCTCCCAGGTATGACCTTCTCTATGAGAAAGCTGCCAACCTAAGATTCTGTAGAATGTATGTCCATCTACTTCATAACGGTTCTTAGTGACACGTGTTAATATCCCGATATTAATATTTGATCAAATTTAAGTTGACTCTGCCACGACCTTAATTAAGAAGGGCTGTACATTGAGTAGAGTTTATCTGCCGACGTCACGGCGGTAAGTATGCGAAGCAGATAAACAACGCGCTTCTAAGACAAAGGTTATTACAAACCAATACATGGACATATGACTGGTCATTTCTGTCTGAAATTATTTCGCTTTCAATCTAGTAATTGTTTGGTATTTAAAAAAAGCATAGCGATGATTTTGGTCATAGCCCGCTAGGGAATGCTGATCACATTGTTGTAATGATTTATATCACCCTAAAAACTCGTTCAGAAGTTGATGAGCCGTTGCTCAAAATAACGAGATACTACGAGCAGGCTGATTTTGAGTCCATCAGAGATCACATCAGCTACGCCCCATGGAGGGAAACATTCTCACTCCCGCCTGATCAGTGTGCATAGTAGTTAACCGAATTAGTCAGAGCAGGCATTAAAGCCTATGTCCCCATGCGAAAAGTCTTTAGCGAGACCCACTCTCCTCAATGGTTCACCTCGAAATGTGCAACTGCCATTGCTGAGAGGCAGCAAGCATTCCGAGAATTCGGCCGCCATAAGTCAGCTGCGAATAGACAGAAGTTTATAGAGTCAAGAAATAATTGTAAGGCAGTGTTAGCTGAAGCAAAGATTAGCTATACAGAGATAACCAAATAACGCATTCAGTCACTGAAACTAGGTGATGAACAATGGACAATCAACGATTCCCCAGCTAACAAACCACAATGATGTTGTTTGCACGGCAACTGATAAATCTGGTACTATTAATTACAGGAAAAGGAAGATCGAATGGTTCGATCTGATTCCATAGAGAAAACCAACAGCTTAATGGAAAATAATACATGTACTAGCATTTCATATGATCATAAATTATTTACTCAAAGAAGATATGCTACTAGTCCCTCTCAATTGTATCGTTATGTTCATGGTAGGGCTCAACTGAGCTCATATCCGTGATAAAACTTGTAAAACATTCACAGCAAGAACTTGCCTAGCTACAACTACAACAAAGAACTTTTCTTTGTCTCTTTCTGTACTAAAAAATAAACCGAACTTCCATTTACAAAGTTCCTTTCCTAGAACATCGCATCTTCACAGACAACTAAAACATGGTCGTCTGCAAGTCTAATATAAACAAATACTTGTTGAGCCGCCATCTTGGATAATAAATTACTCTTAAGACATCTTCTACTCATGTTCCCCATTGTTTGCGATCCTCTTGTGGTGGGGATCATCGTCTAATTGACAATTATTTAACCTCTTATTTTCGAATGACCCCCTGGCCTTGATCAACAGTGACCGATTAGTAAATAAAATAAAATAAATTCAAGAATTTAATCGAAATAGAAAATTAGCAAAAACTTTCTATAAAAATGATAAATCTGAAAATATGTATTGTAATGAAATTACTAGGGTTAGTTATGCTGTGAATAATATACATATATATATATATATATATATATATATATATATATATATATATATATATATATCAGGAAGAAAAAGGAAAAAAAAAGAAGAAAAAAATATCAAAATATCAAAACAGGTACACACACACCCGCACACCCATACATGCGCAAAAACGCCAAACAATAACACATTTCCTCAAATGAAAGTACACTTTTTCAAATCGAAAGACATTTCTTCAAATGGATTTACATATCTGATGAAAACGGACCACCGCTCGAAACGCGTTATATAAAATTATGAAATGATAAAATAACAAAATAGTAAATAAATGTTGAAAAAAACATTTTACAAATGTTGGTAGCCTTACTCCTTTACATGTATACTTTTCACTCGTTTGAACTGCACTACCCTCTTTTCTGTCCTTCTCTCTCTCTCTCTCTCTCTCTCTCTCTCTCTCTCTCTATATATATATATATATATATATATATATATATATATATATAGACACAACAGGAGTAAGTAAGCCCTCCACAAAAAATAATTCGTGCATGTTTAAAGTTTGGCTGAAATCTACTTTTAGAGCCCCCCTAGGACGGCCAGGTCTCGGAGACATACACAGATGTGGTTAATGCTTGAAACTAATTGGCATTTATATTTTTCCAAAGTTATATATTTGTATGTACAAGATTCACTCATAAACTTATTAACCAATCATCATGAATTGTGATACACGGTTGCTATTTATGTACTAACGAGTCACCGATGGTCAGGGTTAATGAGTTTGGCATGTGGAGTTTGAGATAAAAGTGTGAGGATTGGTAAGCATAGTTTAAACTGGATAGAATTTCATTATTTCAGAGGACGGTTCAACATGAATCTGAAACATTGGACTTGAAAACGACCTTAGTCAGCTGAGAAGCAGCCACTTAGTGTTGTGTTCTACAGACGGGCAGTTCTAGGAAATAAACTTTGTTCATAGAAGTTTTACTTAGTTTTAGGTACACTTAGAAAAAAGGCAATTATTTACAGTGGTTGTAGCTAGACGAGTTTTTGTTGTGAATGTTTTACAGAAGTAAGCATAGATTGAAGCCGAGTCAAGCACCTACCATGAAAGTAAGGAGAAACATCTAGGAAGGCAGAGGATGTTGGGAAGAAAAGAGGACATCCCCCAGTAGATTTCGAAGTCGGTTTTGTATCTTGTCAACGCAGGAAAGGGTGCTCTAGGCGGCACCTCCCCATATGTGGCAAGAGTACTCTATCCTAAGACGTATTTGACTCTTATACAGGTAGAGGATTGCATCAGGTGTGGGATACTTTCTGAAACAGTGAAATGATCCAACATTTTTCCAGATTTGATAAAAGTCTTCCATTTCCCGTCTGGAATGAAGGTCAGTCCTAGAAGATTGTCAAAGCAGAGGGATTCCTAAAGATATAAGTTTTCAATTAAGTACAAAGTGAGATACCGAGAGTTTGTGTGAAAAGAGAGAAACTTCGTTTTAGACGTATTAAATGTAACGGGTCAAATGGATTTCAGACACTTCTAAACAAAACAATACGAAAAGGACGGATTCCGGTTGACATCGGTTGCTTTACTTCCGGTTATTCGTACACGCGCATAAGAACTTGCAAGCAGACGAATAATACTCAAAACTTTTTAAAAATTAAAATTATTCTTGTATTTATTTAAAAAAGGGGGTATATTAAAAAGAAAACATCACATATATTGTTTCCTTGAGCAAAATATATAAACAAACGAAATAATATTTAACAAATACATGATTTCATTCACAAAACAAATAAGTAAACAAAACCGCACACACTTCATCGATGTTTTCTTCGAGGTGTTGCCATAGATGGTTGCGTCATCTGCATTCATGTCAATAATGATCTGATCTTGAAATGTGATTTAGGAAATCATTGATGAAAATCAAGAATAGGATTGGGTTCAGAATGGATCATTGAGGCACGCCGGCGTTGATAGCACGTGCTTCAGATTTCAGCCCTTCAACAAATACTCTTGCAAACAGAGAGAACGGATGTTATAGTTTAGAAGATTATTCCAGATATCCCATAGCTAGTAAGCTTCTAAAGTAAAAATTTGTGGCAAACTCTATCTAGGGTATTTGATATGTCAAGAGCTATTGCTCTTAAAACCAAGCCCATGATTCACTTCCCTTCGTAATATAAGAGTACATACGTCAGCTACAGGACGTCATCCATATTTCTTGTCACTGAGTAGATTCCTTTTTTAGGTGGTTCACAACTTCCTGGTGTATCACAGATTCAAACAACTTACTAAAGCGTAAGGTGTCTTAATGTGGATTACATTTAGTTTAATTTAGTTTTATACAAATGAAGTAGTAAAGACTTCGTGAATGTACAGATACTTCCGATTTTGATGAAATTTTGATAATGTGTATAAGGCATCAATTAATACATATATATATTAATAAATATTTCTAAAAAATTAGTTTGGGGAGTATTTCAAATGTTTTTATGATCATAAAATAGGCACAACCTCGCATTTGAAAAATCAAATATTTGAGATTTGCATTTTATTTTATCAATAGTCATGAGATATTAAATAGGAATCACTTATTTAAATTCCTTCTTATAACTCCTTAAGTTTAAGCCTTAAATTTTAGACATTCCTTAGAATCAAAGAATTAACATCATGTAATGATTTTTTTTTAATAACAATTCGAATAAGTATTCTAGATAAAAGGTTCAGTAGCATTATATCTTTATTTTATTTTCAGGAGGAGACTTAAAAGTGGTTGAAATGTGTTCGGGAAATTAATTTTACTCGTACTGGGACGGGTTTCTCTTCTAACACACACACACACACACACACATATATATATATACACATATATATATATATATATACATATATATATATATATATATTCATAATTAATAATGCATATTATTCTTAAATTAACCCATATACACATGTGTTTTATAATACCCTATCACCATCAGTGTAGGTGTCAATCCTTGCCGGTCACACGATTCAAACCTAAATACCACAGTCACCCTTCACTAAGTAGTCACAGCGCAAACCGATGTGTGCACCACGCATTGCCATGTAAATGGAGAGTAAATAAACGTCTAAATGCCAAGTTCAGCGGGCATTTTAGCAAGCTGCCAACAGAACTCAATAGTTGGGGCCTAGAGTATTGCATTATATATATATATATATATATATATATATATATATATATATATATATATATATATATATATATTATATATATATATATATATATATATATATATATATATATATATTAGATTTTTTAATGTGAGATTATATATATATATATATACATATATATATGTGTGGGTGTTTGTGTGTGTGATAATATAAAAAAACAGTTATTTTATATAGATCAAATCGATCCCTATGAGAATCTAATATGTGTCAAAAGTGACGCTTAATATTTAAACCATTAAATAGTTATGTACAAATTTGTAAGTAAAAAAATAAATTGACATTTCGAGGAAAGAAAAGCAAACACATGTTTCTAGAATAATAAAAAAAAACATTCTTTAAACAAAGCCAAATAGTAAACAAAATTCGTGATGTGAAAATCTACTGTAGTGTTTTTATGGTTCTTCAAATTATTTTTTTTTATTCTACCTAATAAACCGTTTTTATTCTCACCCAATAAACTGTCTTGTTCTACCCATTGAACCGTTTTCGATGTGCGTACGAACCTTTTCTTAACATTTTAAGAATTCAAATCTTGTTCGGAGTTAGTCAGCCCACATTTCGCCGTTTTTTTCATAGGTAACGTATTTTTTCACGTACTTTCATGAATAGTGTTCTTCTGTACTGGCTATACAGCGGTAAAAGCTATGTAAAGTAGGCAATTGGCATATCCTGGTACTGTACCAACACCTCTCAAAGAGTGGGTATAAACTAGTATCTATAAAAAGTAATTATATATTTTCTATCGGTAACTGTAAACACTCTCATGCCTGTAAACCATGAATATGCATTATTCTATTTTTATTTCAGGATTTGTGAATTGTCAAAAGCATTCATTGCTGTTGAACAGTACAGTTATGACGTTCCACATTTACACATGACCTTCTTTATATTCCAACAAAGATAAGATGTCATGATCGATACGGCAGATCGGTCATCTCTTTCATCCTTCGCCAACTGACCAACTCAATTATTCAATACAAATGTTCGGAAGGGTTATTCGCCATGAATTAGTTGTTAAGGAAACGGAAATTATTATTACGTTGTTTACTCCGTTTGGTTATTATAAACAAGGAATATTTATTAGGGAAGCAATTTGATTGTACTTAGTTGTAACTACACTGCGCTGTCTGGAAGTCCCTATTTACTTGCCTCCCCACGAGGGCAGATTTAGACACAAGTGTAACAGGTTACCCCAGGGTGATCGGAAAAGGGCAGAATACTCATTAAGTATTATAAATTAGATAGTAATAAGATGTATGGGAACTCCGAAATAAAACCAGTCTTTCTCTGCTTATTCATGCATTGTCCCAGTCACCCTGAACTTCTTCGATGTTCTTAAGCAATACAAGTTTAGCATATGTCTGATTGGGGATTGTGATTACCTCGCTTTACTATAGACTCCACGCACAGACACGCAAGACTACAAAAAACCTTTTTATATATTAGAAGACATATTTTCATTATATAACTTATAAGATGCGTGCACGTACATGTGTAATTAGATTACCCTGGGGTGACCGAAAAATATGATAGTAAATAAGAATTATAACTTAGATGGTAACGTGATGTAAGTCGGAGTAGGAATAGACGTCGCATTTGGAATGCGACTACGATTGTACTGATAATTGCAAGGTTGAGACTAAAATTTAAATTGTAAATAGTAAGCATGCAAACTGAGCAATGTACGGAAAACAATTAAAGAGTAGCGTCATCGATCGAGAGAGAAAGAACAAAAAAACTTGCCCATCGAAGTGAGCGCACGTTCCGCCTTTAGCTTTCACAGATTGGAGTTTCGGAGTTTACTAAATATAAAGAGTCGTCTGCTTAAAAGAATTGGGTGGAATTCTATTTGCAATACAGTTTTATATATAAAACCACTTTCTTGTTTCGATTTCTTCATTTATACTGCCATTTCGATTTGGGGGCCCTTAAAAAACACGAAAACAACGTTAGCCAATGTCGGGTTTTAATGTGGAGAAAAACCAGCTCCCATAAAAGGGCACTCTGGATTAGGACAAAATTAAAAGTGCCTCAGTCGAGAAGGATGTCTGCTAGAAGGAAAGTGTCAATGGGCCGGGGACAGAAAATATTAATGTTGAATCAAAACAGATACTACACTTCTCTCCAAGCAGAAAGGCCATAGTAATTTTACTTTTGTTTTGAAGTATAACGTGGGAAAATTCTTTTATCGCCGAGAATTGTCTGGCGTCTTCATCGTCGACAGAAACAGCTGTTCGTCTCTTTGACACGTAAGTAGTTGGCTCATTAGATAATGATCGAATTGTAGAGTGTTCCTAGTGGTGACGGAGTTATCATTTATGTGTCTTACTCTTTCTCTGTAGCTGTAATAATCTAATAAAATACAAAAAATAAAACGACAACAACATATGTTGTCATTGTCTCCTGTCTTTTGTAGTTCTATTCTTTTACACATTGTGTAGGTTTCCCTTCGTCCGCTCCATGGAGGGGCGAACGAGAACAGAGTTTCAAAAACAGACGTCTTGGCACAGTCAGCTCACAGTCCAAAGATGAACTTTTTATTAGCCACGTCTCAATTCAGACTTCCTGTCAGTGACGTCATATCTTGACACGTCGATCTAACTCTAATTGTCAACTACTAATGGATTTTTCTATTCATCTGCTTAATCTAACCGAATATGAAATATACCGTTTTTAACAGAATTTGCACCCCGAATAAAACTATTACTACAATTTTTCATTTCCTAATTGTATGTTTTCTTTTAATCAATTTATTATAAGAAGTAAGAATATATATATATATACATGTTTTGTTGAAGACCACAGAATTTTCAAATTAATTATTTAATTCTTTTCTCAACACAGCGAGCAAGCTTTTGATCTTAGGTTGTAGTTCGTGTTATATATTTCCGAGGGTTTTTTTCTGCCACCAACAACCACCTGAAAGGCTGAAGAAAATCCGGTATGGAATACCAATTATAAATGCACTTTGTTTAGATTTGAAACCGACGATACCGATGTTGTTCTGATCTTCTGTAATACCTATATAAATAAATTATATATATATATATATATATATATATATATATATATATATATATATATATATATATATATATATATATATATATGGAAAAATGTTTTTGCTATGAAAATCGATCGAACGTCAATTAAATACTTTCGATGTTTTTTGAATCGTGCGGGTAATTTTACCAAATTATTTATAATAGAATTTTCAAAGTGTTACCTGATAATAACCGCTGCTTTAAGTTTAGTAACAAACTAAGCAAATCGACGAACGACGTATCAACGTTTACACATTTATTAAACAAATTCACAGGTTGGGTGATAATTCAACATACGAAATTATTGCCTGGTGTTTAGCGAGGCACTATTTTTTTCACATCTTAATACTCATGGCTGACGCCGTCTCACCAAAGGCAGATAACTCTCCCTTTCATTGATACAAGAGAATATTATTTATAGGCTTAACAGTAAGTGAGATTTAATTATTACGGCATCGGTTGATTATTAAATCATTAATTGGACAAAATTTTTATAAAAGTATAACGAAATTAGGGAAATGATATCCTGTCTATAATGATCGATCGAGTGAAGCGCCAACAAAGCGATATAAGCATACACACACGTAGATGGGGTGAGTGAAGAGCTATATGACATATGCAGATAGGAAAGAAAACTCGATCTATTTTTCAATCGGAGTGGGAGAAGATAACTGTTCTTTTTAATTAAACGGATAAATAAGCAACCGAACTGAATTTGTAAATTGTGAGAATGTAACTAAGCGAATTGATTTTTTTAATAACTAAAGTTTCCTTGCTAAAGATACATTCCTGAAAGATCGATCGAACGAACAAAGAAAAAGAAATCGGGAAAATAACGCCCACAACTCGAAAAATCGACCATCTTGAAACGGCTAATCTCTCGGATTTGTTTCAGAACGCCGTTCCCAATCAGTGTATTCCGTCTGAAGAGATCTTATAGTTCGGAAATGACAGCTGATTTACGATTGAGAAATAAATAAAACTCTTCATAAACAAACAACAAACGTGCAGCTAGCTAGCTTTGACATACATGTTTACAAAATCAGCCAAACACACACACACACACACATATATATATATATATATATATATATATATATATATATATGAAATAAGAGGGATAAACATGTACGAATGACAAATGTATTTCAATTTCGATTGTTCAATGCAAGGTATACTCGGTAATAAAATTATGTTTATTATTATTTCCTTAATTATCAACTGGACTTTCCCCATATCTTTTTTACACAAATTTTTTTCACTCTCCATTACTTAATACTTTTTCAAATTTTGAATTTTGGCTTTTCCACCGCCAACTTATCTATCTATGTAATTCCTCTGATGATAAGATTTTGATTTTTGAAAAGCCTTGACTTAACGAAAAATAATAAACATAATTTTATTACCGAGTATACCTTGCATTGAACAATCGAAATTGAGATAAATTTGTCAGTCGTACCCGTTTATCCCTCTTATTTTATCTATATTCCTAATTGTTCTATCTCGTATATTGAGCTTAAATTATTTCACTATATGTTCTATCTACTAAAAGTACACTTTTAGTTTAATATTTGACTCTCTCTCTCTCTCTTTTACTCTTAATATATATATATATACATATATATTTATAAGTAGATATTAAATTATTAATACCTAAAGACGCTAGCGTTTTATGTTTATTGCTGTTTCGAGCCAAACGTATTTTCTTTATGCCTTCAGATATCCACAGATAGCTGTTTCGTCATATCTCTCAACTTTAGTATGCTACGATTTAAAACCTCGAACGCCAGGTCCGTTCCAACTGTGTTATATATATTACAGTATACTTCCACATTTTCTCGAAAATAATAAATACCCAGTCTTAAACTTGATATAAACCTTTTTTTTTCATTTCTACACTTTTTGATTGATAACTAAAAGTCGTCCTTGCAACATAGGGATGCTCGGCGCGAACGAAGATGCCACTAAAATACAATATGAATACCATAAACGAATTGCTTCTAATAGTTTACTCGTGATTCATTTAAAATTAATAGGGATAGTTTCCTTCGAACACTAACTTCCGCACGTGATTCATAAGCCGAAGACCCACGGGTAATCTCTGCTATTGTGCACACCCAGAAGACTACATTTGTTGTATGTCTATCATTAATATATTTTATATGACGGACTCATGGAACATAGGAAAAGTGTATATCTTACATGGTAGACTTTATTTCTCTACGGAAAATAAAAACAGATATATGTAAAGGTCATGGTAATTTGAATAGATGTCATGCTGTGTTGAAATACTTACGTACGTTAAGTAAATACTGATTAAAATTAGAAAATGTGTATGTATGTATGTATGTATTTATGTATCTATGTATGTATGTCTCTCTTTCTCTCTTTTTGTTTTATTTCTCTCTCGTCAAGAAAAGTTTGACATCTTTAGAATAGAAAAAAAAGCTTGGTTAATAATTTTCGAAATTAAAACTGCATCTTATAGAGGATCTTGTGCCAAATATAGTTCACTGAAAGAATTTGGTTAATAATTTTCGAAATTAAAACTGCATCTTATAGAGGATCTTGTGCCAAATATAGTTCACTGAAAGAATTTGGTTACTAATTTTCGAAATTAAAACTGCATCTTATAGAGGATCTTGTGCCAAATATAGTTCACTGAAAGAAGCCATTCTGATCATCCATCACGGTTAACCTGGAACACGCAGCTTCCATGGTGGTAATTCAAGAGACACAACAGTAGTTTGATCCTGAAATCAGCTCCTCTTTGTTCTAACATGCGAGTAGTTCGGCGACTTTCTTAACTGTGCTCCACATATAATAGTCCCGGGGTGAAACCAGGCGAGTTGAAGGATAATGACAGAACTAGTGCAGTCGTAAAATTTCTCAAGCTGTAATTTCTGGATTTCCTAGAGGTGTGACACGTAGCTGAGTCGTGCGTCGACTCTTATCACCTCGCGCTTAACAGAGGTAGACAGCAACCCAATATAGTCATCTGAAGTGAGTCTGATTTTCTTTTTTAAGTTGTGGAGGGGCTTCACATAGTCTACGCTAGGCATACACATATAGACCCTCACATTTCGAGGAGAATTGGTGTTCATGACGCGCGAGACTTCGTGTGCACTGTAGGATAGCCAACTTTTGTTCTACGGGTTGTGCCACTGATTCTGTGGAAGTATCACATCAATCTTTGCTCGACTCGGTGTTTCATTTGTTGAACAGTGTCATGGATTTCGTGAGATAGTTTTCCTGGGTTTTGACGGTGAGCGTTTGGCCTTACTATTCGTGTATGAAGAGTAGCATATATCTTCGTTCATTGCCTTTTTCATAGTCGCAGCTTCGACGCCCATCTTCCTTTCCAAGGTCCGCATTGATTTGCATGGATGTTGTGTTGGGTGGCCACACCCAGAAAAATTGTTATGGCCCTTCTTGCAAGCTACTGCTACCACATCTCCGATGCAATTCTCGAGCTTATGTCGCTCGCCCTTAAATCTATTCAAGGAGCACTGCTCTACAGATAAGATTACCGAATGTTATTATCAAGTGAAGATCATCATATTACATATATATCTCTTCCAATATTTCTCATCCCATACTTCTTGGCTTTTACACCAACCAAAAATACACATAAATACTTATCCGTTGCACTTCACCGCTATTAAATGAGTCAAATAGTCTTCTAATATAGAAATAGTTTTCTAATATAGAAATATTACATTTATTAAATTTGTCTCGAACACCCTGCAAAATGATTTTTTTAAACATAACTCAATCCCCCCCCCCAAAAAAATATTTTAGAATATATTTTTTGTGAATGAAGGGAATCAAATTCGAGAGCAAAATGAAGCATTTGAATAGTTATTTCAAAATTTGTAATAGAGCTATACATAAATAAATTGACAGATAACATGTGTAATAGTGCTAAAAATTAATAACTTGACGGATAAAATTTGTAAAAGAGGTATAAATAAATAAATTGACAGATAAAATTTGTTACAGAGCTATAAATTGAAAGATACAATTTGTAATAGAGCTATCAATAAATAAATTGACAGACAAAATCTTGAATGGGGCCATAAATAAATAAATTGAAAGATAACATTTGTAATTGAACTATAAATAAATAAATTGACTGATAAAATTTGTAATAGAGCAAAAAATTAATAACTTGACGGATAAAATTTGTAAAAGAGGTATAAATAAATAAATTGACAGATAAAATTTGTAATAAAGCTATAAATTAATAAATTGAGAAACAAAGTTTTTGAATAGAGCTAAAAATAAATACATTTACAGATTTAATTTGTAATAAAACTATAAATAAAAAAAATGACGGATACAATTTGTAATAAAGCTATAAATAAATAAATCGACATATAAAATTTGTAATAGAGCTATAAATTTATAAATCGACAGATAAAATTTGTAATGAGGCTATAAATCAGTAGATTGAGAAATATAATTTTTAATAGAGCTATAAATAAATAAATCGACATACAAAATTTGTAATAAAGCTATGAATAAATGATTAAATTGACTGATAAAATTTGTAATAAAGCTATAAATAAATTAATAAATTGACAGATACAATTTTTTATATAGCTATAAATAAATGAATCAATTGACTGATGAAATTTGTAATAAAGCTGTAAATAAATGAATAAATTGACAGATAAAATTTGTAATAAAGCTATAAATAAATGAATAAATTGACGGATAAAATTTGTAATAAAGCTATAAATAAATGAATAAATTGACAGATAAAATTTGTAATAAAGCTATAAATAAATGAATAAATTGACAGATAAAATTTGTAATAAAGCTATAAATAAATGAATAAATTGACAGATAAAATTTGTGATAAAGCTATGAATAAATGAATAAATTGACTGATGAAATTTGTAATAAAGCTATAAATAAATGAATAAATTGACAGATAAAATTTGTAATAAAGCTATAAATAAATGAATAAATTGACAGATACAATTTGTAATAAAGCTATGAATAAATGAATAAATTGACTGATGAAATTTGTAATAAAGCTATAAATAAATGAATAAATTGACAGATACAATTTGTAATAAAGCTATAAATAAATGAATAAATTGACAGATACAATTTGTAATAAAGCTATAAATAAATGAATAAATTGACAGATAAAATTTGTAATAAAGCTATAAATAAATGAATAAATTGACTGATAAAATTTGTAATAAAGCTATAAATAAATGAATAAATTGACAGATAAAATTTGTAATAAAGCTATAAATAAATGAATAAATTGACGGATAAAATTTGTAATAAAGCTATAAATAAATGAATAAATTGACTGATGAAATTTGTAATAAAGCTATAAATAAATGAATAAATTGACGGATAAAATTTGTAATAAAGCTATAAATAAATGAATAAATTGACTGATGAAATTTGTAATAAAGCTATAAATAAATGAATAAATTGACTGATAAAATGTGTCATAAAGCTATAAACAAATAAATTGACAGATACCATTCGTAATATAGCTAAAAATAAATAAATTGACAAATAAAATCTTGAATGGGGCCATAAATAAATAAATTGACAAATAAAATTTGTAATTGAGTTATAAATAAATATATTGACAGATACAATTTGTAATAAAGCTATAAATAAATGAATAAATTGACAGATAAAATTTGTAATAAAGCTATAAATAAATGAATAAATTGACAGATACAATTTGTAATAAAGCTATGAATAAATGAATAAATTGACTGATGAAATTTGTAATAAAGCTATAAATAAATGAATAAATTGACAGATAAAATTTGTAATAAAGCTATAAATAAATGAATAAATTGACTGATAAAATTTGTAATAAAGCTATAAATAAATGAATAAATTGACAGATAAAATTTGTAATAAAGCTATAAATAAATGAATAAATTGACGGATAAAATTTGTAATAAAGCTATAAATAAATGAATAAATTGACTGATGAAATTTGTAATAAAGCTATAAATAAATGAATAAATTGACGGATAAAATTTGTAATAAAGCTATAAATAAATGAATAAATTGACTGATGAAATTTGTAATAAAGCTATAAATAAATGAATAAATTGACGGATAAAATTTGTAATAAAGCTATAAATAAATGAATAAATTGACTGATGAAATTTGTAATAAAGCTATAAATAAATGAATAAATTGACGGATAAAATTTGTAATAAAGCTATAAATAAATGAATAAATTGACTGATGAAATTTGTAATAAAGCTATAAATAAATGAATAAATTGACGGATAAAATTTGTAATAAAGCTATAAATAAATGAATAAATTGACTGATGAAATTTGTAATAAAGCTATAAATAAATGAATAAATTGACGGATAAAATTTGTAATAAAGCTATAAATAAATGAATAAATTGACTGATGAAATTTGTAATAAAGCTATAAATAAATGAATAAATTGACGGATAAAATTTGTAATAAAGCTATAAATAAATGAATAAATTGACGGATAAAATTTGTAATAAAGCTATAAACAAATAAATTGACAGATACCATTCGTAATATAGCTAAAAATAAATAAATTGACAAATAAAATCTTGAATGGGGCCATAAATAAATAAATTGACAAATAAAATTTGTAATTGAGTTATAAATAAATATATTGACAGATACAATTTGTAATAAAGCTATAAATAAATAAATTGACTGATAAAATTTGTAATAAAGATATAAATAAATAAATTGACAGATAAAATTTGTAATAGAGCTATAAATAAATAAATAAATTGACAGATAAAATTTTTAAAAGAGCTATAAATAAATAGACATATAAAATTTGTAAAAGAGCTATAAATAAATTGACAGATAAAATTTTAAATAGAGTTATAAATAAATAAATTGCGGGATAACATTTTTAATAGAGCTATAAATTGACAGATAAAATTTGTAATACATGTATAAATAAAGAAATTTAAACATAAAATTTGTAAATGAGCTATAAATAAATATATAGACAGATACAATTTGTAGTTATAAATTTGAGTTATAAATAAATAAATTGACATATCTAATTATGTTTTAAATCTTTTGATTTGAACACTCTATCGAATGGAAGAAAGTACTGATTTTCGAATGCCAAATGTAAGAGTTTATTTTTTATATCTCAGCTATTTTAATTGAATCTTGTATGGATGTTTACGAGTCTACCCGTTTTCGATGTTCAAGCGTCTTTTTCAAAACATTCGAAATCTAAGTTATTTGAAATCTTTTGTAAGTATGTAATTCTCCATTTCGTCATTGTTTTTTGTGTTTATGATATTAATTTTTATTTAAAGACTTTTGCAAGAAGTTTAACTTTGATGGTGTACGATTTTCATTTGAAAACAACTCTCTTAAAACTGAAGGTGTTTTGTCTACTGCCTGAATTTGTTAAAATATTGTATTTATTTATTATTTACATGAAAATTGTTTAGTCTATATTACCATGCTTGTTCTCTGGATCGCCTCTTTTCAAGACTAAAAGAGATTATTCTGCTATAGTTCTCCGTTGAACATATCTAACGTCATATCTGCCTTCTTGTATAATAGACCTCCGTTCTCACGATCATATATTCACAGTCAGCGTTAACAACTTGTCCACAACATTTATTGTTCAAAACCTGATCGTCAATATATATACATATATATATATATATATATATATATATATATATATATATATATATATATATATAATACATGTACTATTTAACTAGTTCACTTAAATATTTAACATAAGTATCTGTAAAATGTTCTCAGTGGTTTATTTTGAGTAATATATATCTTTTAGAGATACGTTATAGTAATTATAACTTCTGTCTGTGTTAAAATTATCGTTTGCGTACATCTCACAATCTATGGGGGTCACCAGAGACAAGAATTTTATTTTATTTTTTTCTATTTTTATACCACGCGGTTGTGGGTTGCGATGGCAAAACTATTCAGTTCTGGCTCCTCTCTCTGATGAGATGTATAACCTTTTGAACGGCATTCGTATATATGAATATATCTATTTTTAAACGAGTCGCTAATAGCTGCTGTTGCTCCAAAAATATGGGACAATCTCCGTGGACATATATGTAATACGTGCATTTAGGAAGCCAAAAACATAAATAAACAAATCTAAACGAATGAAAGGAAACGCTTTTGACACGATGGCGAGCATGAAATGTCGAGTAAATAAAACAGAATAAAATAATAAAATCCATGAAGAATCGAATGAAATCTGCGGAGACGCAAGAAGTGCAAGCGGAAATTGGTTCTGTCAAAAGGTCTTGCTGGGTAAAGTCAGCAAAGTCGGCTTGTTTGCCAAGGAAAAACAGCCGAGAGATTCGTTTAGATCGAGTCTTTCATCGTCCTTCCTTCGTGGGTCTTCGTTTTAGCTGAGGACGAATCCGGTAAACTGCGCCATAGCAAAATTGTTTTGATAGCGCAAAAATAAGACCATCAAATAATTAACATGAAAGTCTCTTTCAATCAGGATAAAAAAAATCGACGGTGGATGTTTCGGCGCAGGCTTAAATATAAACACCTTACACATGCATATATACACATTTCTAAATACACACACACACGCACGCATACGAACACATGCACACACAAACACACACAAACACACACAAACACACACAAACACGCACGAATCCTCCACTCTATAATAAAGAACAATGCGTATTTATGTGTGTGTGTGTATGTGTATATGTGTTTACATATATGTATATATGTGTGTATCTGTACATATATATAGGGTGGGCCAAAATAAGGGTCCTATCTTTAAATTTGAATAACTTGAATTTGAATAACTTCCACAAAATAAAAGTTAAACTCACCAAACTTTATGTGTGTGTAGACTGACCCTTCCGAGATTTTTTGAAATAAACAAAACAAATTTTAGCCGAAAAACACTTCTTAAAACTTACAAAAACTAAAGTATTGTTTTTTACACTGTTTTGAGTTTTTTAAGCAAAAATAATGTTTTCTAAATGAGGGTACGTTCCTTAGGGCTAATACGGCTCATGCTTGCTTCGGAAGGGGTCCTTTACTTATTCTAAAAAAAAAAAAAAAAAATCAATAAATAAAAAAGTTATGAATTTTTAAAAATAGGACCCTTATTTTTGCCCACCCTGTATATATATATATATATATATATATATATATATATATATATATGTATACATTGAGAAAGAGAGAGAGAGAGATAGAGAGATAGGGTCAGAGAGAGAATAAAAGAGAAAGAGATGTACCAATGAAATTAAATTATTATTCTAAAATCGTCCTATTAAACCAAAAAATACAAAAAATGACATTCAGTTTGTAAATCTCAGACATTTTCAAGAAGCTTAAACTATTTTGATGTTTCTTTAGAAGTAGACGATGAATTTGATTTTAAAGACAAACTTCGTTACAAATTCGCATCGCATAGCTTCGGAATTTGTTTATAAGAAAGCTTGAACCTAAAATTGACTTCAAAATTAAATTCTCTATCGACTTTTTTGATAAGTTCGTTACAAACGTTGGTAAATTGAAAAATGTGCAAGATATATTTATTTCAATATTCACATTTATGTGTGCATGGTCAAATACGGAGAGTGTGTGCTAAATGAATCTCTTACGCGAAAAGCTCGATTAATATAGGAAAAGTTCGAATGCAAAACGCGATCAAATCGAATGGCTTGAAATTCCGAAATTCAACAATAAAATGACGATTACATTAAATCTAGACTTCGACTAAAAGCTTATTTTAATTGAACGCAAAATAAAACATGTCGATATGAGATTGTGTAAAACATAATTGGGGGTGCTGAAATTAAACACTTCTTGTCGTAGTCAGAGCTTCATAATTTTCAGAATGGCGTTTTGAATTCAGACTCTTCATGTAATTGTTTATACGCGCTCTTCGAGTGATATTATATAGTACCTAGGTATTTCAATTTCCATATTCAAGTAGTTTTTTTCTCTGCTTTAGAGCTAGTATGAAGAGGAAATATTTGTGCCATTTAGTGTAAAAAATACTCTACTTAGTATTTGCGTGAGAGAGTAAGTAACTACGATGAATGTATTTACGTATTGTTTTTATTGGCAAAACCATTAGAAATTATCGTTTTAAGCTTTGAACTAATGTTGAATACACTTTATGTCTACTGATCTATTCCAAAATCTATAATGATTCGTTCATATAAAATTTAAAAATTTATTTAAAATATATATTCACACTTATATGTCTACATAGACAAAAAATAATGTGCCGATCTTACTCATCGTATATTACACAATTCATAATAATCCGTTTCATAGTTTAGGATTGGTAGTTTGGTAGTTTGGTAGTTTTGTTTTACGGCATATCAACCCTTTTTGGGTTATTTAATGCCGAATCTGGTCATTATAGTAAAAGTGTTTATGCTTCAAGTTCTTTATATCTTCAAATGTTTAATCATCGTTTTTGGTTTGGTAGTTTTGTTTTACGGCATATCAACCCTTTTTGGGTTATTTAATGCCGAATCTGGTCATTATAGTAAAAGTGTTTATGCTTCAAGTTCTTTATATCTTCAAATGTTTAATCATCGTTTTTGGTTTGGTAGTTTTGTTTTACGGCATATCAACCCTTTTTGGGTTATTTAATGCCGAATCCGGTCATTATAGTAAAAGATTTATGCTTCAAGTTCTAAAAATAAAATAAAAAAGGGGAGGGAGAAAGGGAGAGGGGCTGTTGTTTTTGTTTTTGGTTTTGGTTTTGTAGAACATAATTAAGTTTTACAAAAAAAAAAAAAAAAAAAAAAAACGTCAATGTAGGTGAATTTCGTCTAAGGGAGCCACAGGGCAGCCTGATCTGGTATCACCAGCATAGTTTAGGAGATTACACACACACATATATATATATATATATGTGTGTGTGTGTGTGCGTCTATGTATGTATGTATGTATGTATAAATACGCATATCTAACACTTTATAAATAACTAATCGTGTCCCGGGATTCCCCAGGTTGATATAAAAGAATGATTTACTAAAAAAAACTATAAGAAAAGCAGCACTTTTCATGTCCGCCTCTAACTGCCACCAAACACAATCAAGTATTTGCCCCACGTGACTCAAATAAACTAATCAATCACAACCATGTAAAAATAAAGATGACCGTCTGCCTTCAATATTTAAAAAATAATATTTCCTGCTATTTTACGTTCCCTCCCCCATGGATATTGACCGACGCTACAATATATTTTTCCCATCTTTTTTTTTTATTTTGTTACTTTGTAAAATAGAATTCATGTAATTTTTTTCGGTTCATTTTTATTTATTTTTTCACTTTACAAAATAGAATTAACGTTAAAGTGTAGTATATGTTCTGATACTATACTTACTATTTTTTATCCTCGGTCAGTGACAGGAAAATTATTCTAGCTTGCGGCGATTTTTATTTTTGACTCAATTCTCGGAGTGTTCATTTTTGTGTGGAAATGGATGTGTCTTTCTGGGAATAAAAGGCGTATATTTTCAAGAAATTAACTGTGTGCTATTTGATAATTAAAATAAAACAATATTTATTTATTTTTTGTTTTAATTGGTTCTTTTAATATTTAGGAAATTTTTCATTTTAGTGATCTGAAAAGTCCGTGCGCTTTTTTGTATGCATGCGCTCTTTTTATAATCCCGCTCCATACACAGTAAATATATATATATATATATATACAGATATATATATATATACAGATATATATATATATATATATATATATATATATATATATATATATATATATATATATATATATATATATATAGATAAATAGATAGATAGATAGAAGGATAAAAAGGAATTAGAAAAGCGACGGAGGCAGATCTGTTTTCAATTCAGTTGCTCAATGCAAGGTATATTCCGCAAAAAAGCAATTTATTAAATTATTTTTTTCTTTAAACCAGGCTTTTCAAAGATAAAAATCTTATCATCAGAGGAAATTGCTTGGATAGATAAGTTAGCGAAAAACCAAAATTTAAAATCTGAAAAAGTAAAACAAAGATTATGGGGAAAAAACAAGGCAAAAAGCTGCCCGAATGCAAGCAAGTGTCCGATTGTAAAAAAAATCCGGTGTCAAAAAGTCCAGCGGAGAAAGTGGTTTGTAGGTTGACCGTTAGAAGGCACGAGAAATAAATTGAGAGGTTTTAAAGTTAAACTCCAGAAACCACCGTCTTCAGGTGCGGCCAAAATATATACAATCCACAGTGTAAAAAGTCCAATAGAAGATTCGTTCATGGATGCAACAAGGCTCAATAATTCGTGAGGTGGGAAATATTAGCCATTTTAAAAAGTCTTCCTGGGCTGAAAATCATAAAATATGTTAATATTGAGCTGTATACTTTTCAGAATAGATTTTACCTTTTCTAAAAGTTAGCTTTTAGTTCTCTACTTTATATATATATATATATATATATATATATATATATATATATATATATATATATATATATATATATATATATATTAAATTGTTCGTTGTTGAATAAATTAAGTAAAGTTATATTTAACTAAATACTTTTTTAAATTGTTCCTTGAAAAGAAAACATTATTATATTTTGTTTAGTTTGTTTTGTAATACATTTATGATACTTTTTAGGAATAGGGGTCCTAGAACATGTCAGTACTTACGTTATTAAATTTTTGTATCACTGAACACTTTCAAATTGTCGGTTTTCAATATGAGGAAAATCCATCTCCCCAAAAAGAAAACTTCGGATTGGGTGAAGAAAAAGAATTGCCACAGTCTACAAGTATTTCTCATTCACTCACCGAAAAGAGAAAAGATTAAGTATAGGTTCTATACTTTAACGGTTATTCTATTTTGAAAAGTATTAAAAAAAATAAATACAAACCGAAGTCATAAGTTAGAGAAAAGTAAACAGATTTTTTTTCTGACAACTGATAAAAGCAGACATTTATGTATAATTGTCCATAGTAGTTTAAACAATAATAGTTAAAGAAAGTTTTAAATACGCTTCTGTTAAAGTAGTGTAATATGTTGTTCATAATTAGAAAAAGAATACATTTTTATTTTTAAAAAGGGTATCGTCATAGTGATAAATGTTTTATGTGAAAGAAAGAAACAATTTACCTGTATACAGCACGTCTGTGGAGATGGCTATCTTACGATGTAAATGACCACCGGAAAAATACGAAAGTGTAGTTAATATTAGCAGAATAGTATATATTCTTACTAATTTACGTCGGCTAATGTAGAGAGCAGAGGGTTCGATGTGTGGAAGCAATTTGGTAATTTGTTTATTTTGCTCTATAAATGTTGTTTACGGAATATGGTGATAAGAAGGTCGTCGATGTAATATAATATATAAATCTAAATGAAAAGAGGTGTTGTGCTGTGTAACATGAACAATATAATATAAATAGAATTCATTTATTGTTATAATATTGGAGGCGGAAAAGTTTGCCCATACATATCTATAAATTATAAGTTATCACTTGTTAGGTTTCAGGAAATGCTAACGTGTTGTATTCCGGAATAACCGATGTTAAGTATTATCACCGGAAAAATTTGCACACGGTGTAACTTGTGGCGGTGGTAGTAGAACAATGATAGCTGGTGAAAGTTGATATTTTCTATTTAAAAGATTTGTTTAGGAGAGTCAGGGAGAACGAATTAAATATAACAAGCCGCGCGTGCGTGGTCCCCCTTTGTATGTGACTCGATGTGGCGAGTGTAAAATGCAATAAATTTGGGAAATTTGGGGCATTTTTGACCTACACTTTGACCCCATGGGGGCGCGAACCAGAATTTTTCTGAGGTCAAGGATGCTCATTTTATATCCAGAACAATTGCCTCTACAGTTTGGCTAAGTTTCAGAAAAATTGAATGGATCGATCAAACGTTATGGGAGAAAAGAGTCTTTTTTGCCATTTTGGGGGCTTTTGACCCCCTGGGGCTCGAACCAGATTTTTTCCAAGATCAACGATACTTATTTTCTATTAGGAACAATTGCCTCCAACTTTTGGCCAAGTTTCAGAGAAATTGAATGGATGGATGAAAAGTTATGGGGCAAAAAATGTCATTTTTTGCAATTTCGGGGCCTTTTAATCCCCTGGGGGGGGCTAACCAGATTTTTTTCAAAAATCGGAGAATGTCACTTTCTAACCTGACCAAAGTTACAACTTCATGCAAAATTTCAGAGAAATTCAATGGATGGTTGCGGAGAAAAATCCGGACGGACGGACGGACATGCCTCAAAACATAAGTCCCCCGATTTTATAAATCGGGCGACCAATAAGTATGAGATGAAGATGAATTGAATGCAAACTTTCTAGAAAAACTCATGGGAATTGGTTAACAGGACAGTTTATCAATGAAATAGTAGGTCATTTTTTTATAATGACTGCATTTGAACGGAAAAATTCGACATTATAAGAGTTTCAATGAAATTAAAGATCAAAGTTATGGTTGAAGACACATCAGTTTACCATGAACATAGATTTATCAGTAGATAAATCTATGTTCATGGTAAACTGATGTGTCTTAAGGTGTGAAACACAAATATTAATGTGTAGCTTACTTGCTCTAACTATATTTTTATACAACTAATAATACTTATTTATATATTAAGTATGGTTGAAGTAAATACGGAAATAAATATAAATACTTAATATATTATTTGATAATATATGTATATATTGCAAACAGTAATATATATATATATATATATATATATATAGAGAGAGAGAGAGAGAGAGAGAGAGAGAGAGAGAAAGAGTTTGAACTGCTTCGCCGATTTCCTTGATTTCAATGTATTTTTTGACAATAGATAGAATAATATTCCAATACATAATGCATTTTACTTTTTTTTCTTTTCTTTTTTTTGTTGTGTTTTTTTGTTTAAATGACTCAAAGCTTATTTAGACTATATATATATATATATATATATATATATATATATATATATATATATATACATATATATATATATGTAGAATATAAAATGATAATACACATATTTAAAGTTGCATACTTGCATATTTGATAATATATGTATATATTGCAAAAAGTAATATATATGTATATATATATATATATATATATATATATACAGAGAGAGAGAGAGAGAGAGAGAGTGAGAGAGAGAGAGAGAGAGAGAGAGAGAGAGTTTGAACTGCTTCGCCAATTTCCTTGATTTCAATGTATTTTTTGACAATATATAGTATAATATTCCAATACATACTACTATTAGACACATCATGATATATCTAGGGATTCATTATTATTAAGACACTTTACCTCGTCTAAAGTATATTTAACAATTTTAAAGATTTCATAGACGATTGAAAATCTTTTTTAAAATATTCCTAATAATAATGGTAATCAAGGCTTGTTTATTAAAGTTTTAGTTACTTTTCCATATCTTACAATGTTCTTTGTTGTACTGTTTGAAACTATTAAACTTGTAAAGTATGCAACTTTAAATATTTGTATTATCATTTTCTATTCTACACATATATATAAATATATATATATATATATATATATATATATATATATATATATATATATATATATAGTCAAAATAAGCTTTGAGTCATTTAAACAAAAAGACACAACAAAAAAAAAGAAAATAAAAAAAGTAAAATGCAGTTTAAATTCCCAAAGGAACTAACTAAATCCAAGATATTGCAAACTTAACATTCGTTGGAAAATTGATAAATAAAAAAATATATATAAAAGTTAAAAAAAAAAAAAATATTAAAAAAAATATATATAAGTAAATAAAAAATAAAAGGGGTGGTAAGTATCTAAGAGTGAAACAAAAACAGGAGACCTTAAGCGTCTAATATTAACACGGGGATCATCAGCTGTTTACCATGTAACTGTTTCGGAAATTTAAAAACAGGGCAGTTATAATATTCATGGCTTTCCAATGGTACTGATTATACGACCATTTCCCCAATAATCAAGTGTCGAAATAATTCAGCTAAAAATTTCACTAATATATACATATATAAATAATAATAATAATAATAATAATAATAATAATAATAATAATAATAATAATAATAATATATTACCCTTAAGACTACCGTATGATATGATAATTTGCATATAAAATAACATTAATTATAACAATAATAATAATAAAAATAATAATAAAAAAGAATAATAATACTATCTAAACACTACACCCAAGAACCATTCTGCAATATGGTAGCTAGCAATAAAATTATATAGGAATTGAAGTTGCATTAAAAAATAAATAAATAATATATATATATATATATATATATATAAATATATATATATATATATACAGGGTGGGCAAAAATAAGGGTCCTATTTTTAAAAATTCATAACTTTTTTATTTATTGATTTAAAAAAAAATTTTTTTTTAGAATAAGTAAAGGACCCCTTCCGAAGCAAGCATGAGCCGTATTAGCCCTAAGGAACGTACCCTCATTTAGAAAACATTATTTTTGCTTAAAAAACTCAAAACAGTGTAAAAAACAATACTTTAGTTTTTGTAAGTTTTAAGAAGTGTTTTTCGGCTAAAATTTGTTTTGTTTATTTCAAAAAATCTCGGAAGGGTCAGTCTACACACACATAAAGTTTGGTGAGTTTAACTTTTATTTTGTGGAAGTTATTCAAATTCAAGTTATTCAAATTTAAAGATAGGACCCTTATTTTGGCCCACCCTGTATATATATATATAAGTGTGGCAAAGATAGTGCCCCTTTTGTGGAAGCTGGGGTTTACCCAAATTTAAAAGTCTTGTGCCAGAGTTTCGATTGCTTTTGCGTGGAGAGAGTTAAAATACAAATTATTTATTTAAAGGCTATACATATATAAAAGCTATATATATATATATATATATATATATATATATATATATATATATATATATATATATATATACAAATAATTTATTTAAATACTATATATTACGTGTCACGGCATGGAACATGCATTCAGTGACACGGGTAAGCTTTTAGTGTTTAGAAAACCCCGTAAACACGGTACTACTCTCGAAATTGACTACTTCAGACAAAAGATAAAAGCAGTGATCAGAGAGGCATATTCCATTTTTCGAACTGTCTTCGTTCTGTGAAGCGCTGATGATGTGAAATGAGTCATCAGGTCATTTCCTGAATAGTAACGGTTTACTTGTGTCAATGAAACCATGTTAAATATCTGGAAACTATAATATATACTATTTAAAAAAATAATGTCTATATATATAATATATATTATGTTGGAAAGAAAGTAATGTCGTTTTTGTCTAATACATTTATTTCATCTGAAACATTCACATTATGGCATTTTTATATCTTTACAATGATTTCCGCTTATTTTCTATGACTTCTATCCAATGATCAACTTGCTTCTTGATGCCTTCTTCAAAATATTTCTCTGATTTTTTAAAGAAAAAAAATTATGGCATTTTTTAGTTGGTCGCCATTTAAAAAATAATATTGTTTAAGTGATGCTGAAACGACCGGAAAAGATGGTAGTCGGATGAAGCAATGCCAGGTGAATAAGGCGGATAAGGCAACACTTCCCAATTGAAACTCATGACCCTTTCCTCGGGTAGTTTTGCTGTGTGAGGTTTCGCGTTATTATGCTGAAGCACTACACCCTTCCTATTGAGTAATGCTGGTCGTTTTTATAGAGCAATTCTTAGATCATCCAGCTGCGAACAATATTTTACTGCTGTGATTGTTTGATTAGGCTCTAGTAACTCATAATGAATCAGTCCTCTCATGTTCCACCATAAAGAAAGCATAACATTCTTTGGGTGTAGTCCTTGTTTTGGAACAGGCTGTGGACTTTGGTTTCGGTGTAACCATTGTCTTTTGCGTTGAGTATTCTTATAAAGAACCCATTTTTCATCTCCAGTCACAATTCTTTGCAAACTGGTTTTCTATGATTCCTGGAAAGCAAAGGTGTGCAAACAGTCAATCTTTGATTTCGTTTAGTGTCGGTCAAATCGTTGGGAACCCAGAGTCCAAGTTTTGAAACTTTTCCTAACTTGTGAAGGCATGAGATAATTATGGTATGGGTTGTATGGAATTGTTGAGCTAATTATCTGCTTGTTACCTTAAGATTGGCCTCCACAGCGTCTTTAATGGCGTCTTCATCAATTGATTTTGGTCTTCCCGAACGTCGCCGATCTGACAGGTTAAAGTCTCCAGAATAAATTTTTGCAAACCACCGTTGACATTTTCGATCATTCAGAACATTTATCCTATAGACAGTTCAAATATTCCTTGTAGCTTCTGCAGCTTAGTTTCATTTTGTGAATTCATAGAGCATACGATGTCTCAGATGCTCCTCACTAATATCCATTTTTTGATGGCTGAGACTATTACTTCATCTGAAAGGCAAAGCAAGATATTAAGACACCAATTCACCAACAAATCTAGAACTGTGTACAACGTAGGAGGCTGCAAAGCGATGAAGTAAAAACTGCATTACTTTATTTCCAACCTTATATATATATATATATATATATATATATATATATATATATATATATATATATATATATATATATATATATATATATATATATATATATATATATATATAACGTAAAATATAATAACACGAAATTACATGATTGTCGATGCAATAATTTATTTCAACCTTGCGGTTTTATTCAAGCAATTGTCAAATTTGATGCTTGAATAAAACCGCAAGGTTGAAATAAATTATTGCATCGACAATCATGTAATTTCGTGTTATTATATTTTACGTTATTCTTGCTCTGTTTACCACATTGAGCTCTCTTACCCGGATTTCTTCCTGGAATTATTCCATTATAACACAAATATATATATATATATATATATATATATATATATATATATATATATATATATATATATAATCTGCAAGAGGGTTACAAAAAAAAATCTCATACTTACGAAGAATAACATGACCTGCAAACGACAATCACATAATTGCACTAGTCATACACAGGAACACTTTTACCCGCAATTCCGCCCTTACAGACTATACCCTCATCAAGACCGAATCCTCCCTCCAACACTGCACGGGCATCGAAAGGGCTCTTATCTTTCTCTCGTCAGCATCTAAAGTAAACCTTCAGGCTTTGATTATATACCCTAACCAGATACCTAGCAAAAATTGCACTCAAACAATGCAATATACCCCGTCACTGCATTATCAAATCTGATCCATGCTAAGAAGTACTATTTATTTTTACTGCTATTTATTTATCGTTCGTATTTGTCTTTCTCTTTTACCAATGACAGTTTTTTACGCACGCGCCGCATATTTTTTCAAATATCACGTGCGAAAAACATTCCGTTTCGCGTCTTGTTTCCTATATATTGTCGTTTTGCAAATAAATTTCAAATCTTCACTTATCCTGCAGACGCTCGTCGATCCGATCGAAACCGGTAAAATCTTTCGCTTGACTGTTATTTCTTCCTGTTTTTAATTGTTTTTCGTTTCCTTGTTACATAATTCTGTCTCTACGACATATCATTTCAGGATATATGGTGTGTTTTATCTTCATATATATATATATATATATATATATATATATATATATATATATGAATCCAAGTATATTTCTAATTAACTTTTTTCTTACATACCTTCACATTTCTATTTTTCTTCAGAATATTGCATCCGATGTATGTATTTTATTTTTTTTTGTGTCCATCTATTTGAGTATTGGAAAATTACATATTTTATACAACATATTTAATAATACATATTATATACAACACCTACGATAATGTTAGCTTTATTTATGGAATACATGTTTCCAAACATAGCTTGTATTAATAATTCCCTTATTTTAAAAAAGAATTATTTTTCCGTTCATATTTTCTCCATTTATTAATAAACTCCATTTACACGCCAATACGCATGCGCATAAACATTGAGGTTATTTTATACACACGCCCGCACGTATCTATGCACACACACTTACACAAGTCGAGGTTTTTAAATCAAAATCAAAAATAGATGTTATGCTGATAACATTAGTTGTTAGATATATGTTTAAAATTTTTTCTGTTTTCAGTTCAACTTTTTATATTATTATCTTTTTCTTAAAGTTTCTTTACATTATTATTATTGTATCTTATATTTTGCATAAATGGGAAAGTTATTGTAGTATGCATGTATGCTCACCCATACACACCGTTACTCGTTATTACACACGGAGTAATCGTTTTTCCTCAACACACATTTTCTCATTTTTGAGACATTCTCTGGTTGACACGACAATAGTTGATACTTTAATATAAAAACTAAAACATCTATAGCCATTCTCTTTACCTATCTTTGTCATCGATAGCATTCTTACTACGAAATCAATAATCGATTCCAGTTTGTCAGTTTGTCTAATGAATCGTTGCAGCATGTTGTTATTTTATGAAGAATAAAATGTAATTCGATTTATCTTCTTCCAGAAAAGATCCTCTATCTTTGCCAAAAATCAGCCGAATCCATCAAATGGTCGATAAGATATAGAATTAAGTGTATGAATACTAGTCATTTTTAAGGTTTTTTCGGAATTTTCTGGAAAACTAAGGTATATGGTAAACTGAAATTAAAATGCCATCAACTAGACTCAAGAACCTCTATTTCTGCCAAATATCAGCTGAATCCATCAAATAGTTGATGAGATACAGGGTGGCACGTACGTACGTACATACGTACGTACACAGATAACATGATTTCATGATTGAACTTTCTGGATCTCTGGGTTGCCTTGACTAATGATGCCGAAATTCTACACACTTATAGAACCTATCAAATAAAAATTTGTGTGCAAAGTTTTAACTAATTTTGTTTATTGGTGTTTGAGTTATGATTTATCAAAGAAATGAGATTTCCAGCGTATGCCATTCGTGAAGTCTATGAAGGGATAGAGCGCTCTCGCGCCTCCCTTGATATATATATATATATATATATATATATATATATATATATATATATATATGTCTCCATTGTATTATAATGCATAATATATTTTTATATATTGAGTTTAACTCCTGATTTTTTTTTTATTTTACTAAAACATAATGTTTATGTGCTTTGCTGAAGAATACTTTTCTAAATTTATATATTTGTCTTTGATAGATGAAGAGGCTTTTCGATTTTCTTTCTCTCCCTGTTCCTCGTCTTCGTCCTATTCACTTTTTTTTCTTCTTTGTTTTTCCTTCTTATTTGTCCAAGTTAATCAACACGAGATTATTTTTTCTATGCAGTTTGTCAACTCATTCCGTTAATAATGTCGCACCTGAGACCCATCTACACTCAACTTCAAAAGTCATATGCAAAAATCTTACTTTGTATGAGATGACATGAAAAAAATAAAAAATAAAAATAAAATAAAAAAGATAAAGCATATAATACAAAGTTACTTAAATCTATGTTGAGAGTAACACATCTTGAATGTTATCTCATAATAGAATAACAGAAATTACAATAGCACATCAACTAAGTGTATTAATAGGTACTTGGTTTCAAGTTGAAGGTCATAATAAACATTAAATTATTTAATTAAAACGTTTTTGTTTTAATTTTCGCTACAATTTAATTGCTTAAGATCATCAACTTGGCATATTACAAGTGACGCTTTATGAGAATGTATCGTAGACTTATCAGTTACTGATGGCACCTTTCTCAAATAAAAACAAGAAATCTCTTGCAGTTTCGGGTGTCTAATCGATAATGCTAACTTCCTGCTTCACTTCCGGATATATTGAATTTCATCGAGATCAACCCTTTGTGATGTCAGTCCAGAAGTATACTGTTCTTTAATTAGCTTTAGTTAACTCAACTGTTAACATTCAGTTCATTTAAAACGAACGATAATACATTACTATCAGGCTATCGCTTAGTAGATACGATCCTATGACCATCAAAGGTAAATGTTATCAAGGGTCTAGCTAGATCAGTAGCTCAGTATCCGATACACTAATTTTAGCAAGTGTCCCGTTAATCAAATTACCTTTAACATTCATTTTTGATAGAGTTTGCGACTGTGTCGTCGTATAACATATTATAAAACAACCGTAGCTAAGTTCATTACCACAAAATATCATCAGTAGAACGACAAATAAAACAAGAGATGTAAAGGTTAGAAATTGACGACCTTGATGCCATCTGGGGTTATAACTAATTGCAACAGATTCCCATGCGATGACATTTGTTATGATTAGAAACCCGGAACTAAGGTCTCGTCGATTGCGTTGAGTACAAAAGTGTTCAGTATGATTAATACAGGGTGGGCCAAAATAAGGGTCCTATCTTTAAATTTGAATAACTTGAATTTGAATAACTTCCACAAAATAAAAGTTAAACTCACCAAACTGTATGTGTGTGTAGACTGACCCTTCCGAGATTTTTTGAAATAAACAAAACAAATTTTAGCCGAAAAACACTTCTTAAAACTTACAAAAACTAAAGTATTGTTTTTTACACTGTTTTGAGTTTTTTAAGCAAAAATAATGTTTTCTAAATGAGGGTACGTTCCTTAGGGCTAATACGGCTCATGCTTGCTTCGGAAGGGGTCATTTACTTATTCTAAAAAAAAAATTTTTTTAAATCAATAAATAAAAAAGTTATGAATTTTTAAAAATAGGACCCTTATTTTTGCCCACCCTATATAAAGGGAAATAATCTAGTTCAAATGTGAATGCGAAAAGAAAAATAATCTGTAAATAATATCATAGTAAAGATGTTGTAACGTTTATACTGATAGTAATTTGATCACCATCGGACAGTCTAATCTCCAGGATTGGAGTCGAATTCTCACAGTGAAAAACTGATGATCCGGTTGTAATAGCAGCATGCCTTTGCAGATAATCATATATATTTTCCAGTTGATAGAGTACCATAAACTAGAGGTGCTCAACCTTTGTAACCCCATAGATCACAAACTATACAAGACATTTCATGTGAACAACCGTATTTTTCTTAACAAACAATTCCTTTTTTCTGCTGTCATTTGATAAACTTAACACTTTTAAACTTATTTATTTAATTATATTGAAATAAAAAACAATAATACATTTATTATATACATTTATATGCAATTTAATATTCACATACAAATTCTATATAAAAATTTTAAAGTGATAGAAGTATTAATGTAATAGATTTTTAAAGCCAAATGTATAACTATATATATAGTATCAATAAGAATTAATGATACATTTATCATATAATACAGTAACATTGGGGGAAAATGGAAAATAAAACCAAAATATAAAATTATGAGAAAAATGTAGAATATATTATTTTAAAGATATTTATTTATTATTATTATTATTATTATTATTATTATTATTATTATTATTATTATTATTATTATTATTATTATTATCATTATTATTAGTAGTAGTAGTAGTAGTAGTAGTAGTAGTAGTAGTAGTAGTAGTAGTATGTGCTTACTAGGAGTTATCACACAAGTCATCGTCAGCGATTGCTACCGACAACATCCGGTTGTGTTCCCTGCGGTCTAGGTGACAACAAGTATCCCCAGATTTCCAGTACTCTTCATCTCCTTTCGGTAATCACCGCAAATGAACTTACGGTATCGCAACAGCCGCCTACAATTGATTTCTCGCTGGTAACGACGATTGGTCTCCTCTGGGATTTGAGTGCCAATAAGCCTCTACAAGATCCCAGTATTCTCCAAACTTTTCCAGTGGAGGTATGATTAGTGTTCTACCTCCTCAGTTTTCCCAACATTCTTGACCCTTCACGACTATTTTGTGTGGTATCCGCCGAAGCTGGTGCCATCACTATTTGGGGGTTAGTTTATGAGATTTTATGCAGTTTGTCTTCCTTGGTTTGTGCGATAGTGTTCTTTCTGTGGTTTTGTTTTCTTCCCATTCTAACTTTCATGTGACTGGTTAGCATTCGTAGCTCATGCGGGTTTGTTTTCGCATTCGAAGATTTTGCAGGTGTTTTGATCATGTCCGGCCTTTGGAATCAAAGGAATCACTAAGTGATCTCTTTGATTCCAATGTCTCTCCATCATGCTCCGATGATTATAGGTATTATATTTAATATTGAATTTCTTCATGTTCCATATCGCTTTCAGTTCTCTGGCGAGTTCCGTGTAATTGCTTCGTTTTTCCGTCTCCTTGATCTTCACTCTGTAGGTTGCTGAACGGCAAAATATACGATTTTTGCAGGATTTTACCTTTCTTTTCGATAATTATGATATCCGGTCTCTTTGCTTGTATGAGTTTATCTGCTTGTACATCCACATCCCAGAGGAGTTTGTGTTTTTCGTTTTCCAGTACTGTCTCTGGTTTATGTTTGTACAATTTTTCTGTGTGTTAGAACTGAAATCGTTTGCACAGTTTCCAGTGTACTGCTTTCCCCACACATTCCTGTTTTTTGTTGCATTATTTTGGGGCTAGTTTGTTGCATTCACTTATATGATTTCGTTTTTCTTTGTCCACACAGTGTCTATTTACTGTTATCCTGCGTTTTATCTATTTTATCTTTAATATAGTTGGTCCTAAACGCATTGTTCTGTGCAGCCATCAGTACAGATTCCGTTTGTCTGTTCAAGTGTCCTTTCTTAAACCATGCTCAGCTAGTTTTGTTGGTTCTTCTCCTGTAAGTCTTATGGAACGTCAATATAGTTTTCCAATCTTCTCTATCATTTCTTTAGATTTGATGGTGTCTGCTTTCAAAACTCCCAAATTATTTTAGCCTCTTGGTTGGGCAGTTCCATGTCCTCTGTCGTCTCCAGTTTCCCCTTTTTCATCTTTATCAGTGTACACTTTTCAATTCGGAATTCCATTTGAATGTTCTGATTGATGATTCTGGTCGTATTTATCAGCTTTTCCAGTTGTGTTTTACTGTTTACAAATAGTTTTAGGTCGTCCATGTACATGGGGTAGTTTATTCTTTGTTCTGTTTCTGTAAACTTGTATCCGGCATCACATTTTCTGATCATGTAGTGAAGTCGAATCATGGCTATGATAAACAGTAGTTGTGATAGGGAGTATCCTTGGAAAATGCCTCTCTGTATTTTACCTCAGTCAGATGTTGCAGCCCAGATGTCAGTCTAGTCTACATGTCTCCATTGCTTTCTTAATAAGATTAATAATCTTGTCGTGTATCTTGTATATTTTAAGCATTCAATTATCCATGCATGAGGGATTATGTTGTAAGATTTCTTGTAGTCAATCAATGCCATAGATATGTTCTTTCTTCCGCTTTTTACCTCCTTTAAGATATGTATAGCGGATCATTCGTCCCTCTCTTCCCTTTCCGGCATCCCTTTTCTACCTCGTAGAGCAGTCAACGATTGTTCTAGGGATTGGTAGATTTGTTCTCTCAATCGTGTCGGTAAAATACTAAACATTGTTGGTAAACAAGTTATTGGCCTGTAGTTGCTTGGGGGGATTTCCTGTTTGGCATCTTTTTTTTTATTAGCGTAAGCTTTCCTTTTTTGTTTTTTGGATACACCCTGTCAGTTTCTGCGCTATCCTTTCATGTAGGGTTTTGAATTTTGTGAATCGGTATGCATGTAATCCATCGTGGTCTTTATGCTTTCCAATTTGCCATTTTCCTTGGGGTTGACTTAATCGTTTCTTCATTAATGTCTGCTGCTCTTCCTTCTTCAATTTCATGTACTTCATCTTTCATGTTTTTTCAGCCATTTAGTATTGTTATAGTATTTTTATGGGTTTGCTATCGTTATTATTATTATTATTATTATTATTATTATTATTATTATTATTATTGTGTATTGGATCCTCCCTCGCTTTTAAGTGAAAGAAATCTTAAAGAAAAAAACATTTACCAGTCCTCTAATCTGGATGTGGAGCACAACAAATAAGTAGACCACTGGTGGTTCACATGTACCACTTTAGGAAACACAGCTATAAACTATATGCGAGTTTTGCGTGTGACATATACAATCAGTTATTCGTGAATGTTTCCCCGTCAGTTGATGGATTACTCACATCAACTAAAGTCAGAACCAGGTGGAAAATTAATTGAGACGCCAACACATCCTGATTGACTAATGCAAATAAGAATACAATTTTCCTGCTCTCGCCCTCAAATTACATGCGTTCATCAAACGCTTCTGAGTAATCTTCGTGAAACAATATATTCTAGTAAACCGGTTCAATTCAGCTACTGAGGACAGACTTGGTAGTACGAGAATTACTGACAAGCTATACTTAAAGATCTTTCACCCTTTTCTTTTTTATAGAATTCGCTACAGACAAGCCATGAAGCCACTTGATGTAATGAGCTACAAAGAAGGAAAGATGATTATCGAAAATACAAGAGATGCCTACTACACTTAACCTTGAAAAGACAAAGACAATAGGTAGGAGGAAAACAGTCAGCAGGACGAGAGCCCCATAAGCCTGAAGTTCTTGTAAAAAAAATATTGGAATAGAAAGTTGTATTGTAAGGAAGTATCAACACAGCGAATTGATAAAGACTAACAGACAAACGAGTCAAACGAGCTGAAGCAAAGGAAGCATGAAAACGAATACAATTCTGAAGAACACATTTTCTAATTTTAGTGCTCCAAACATCTTAGTTAATAGATATTCTTTTAATTTATGCGTCTGTAGATAATTCTTCTAATTCTCTGTCTTGAATGATGCACGGATGCTCAAAGTGTAACCTATTAACTAGAATGTATTGTTTATAAAAAGATCTTTTACTATTGTTCGAAAAAAACTCTTTTAACACTTACAATTTCTTTGAAATGAAATGTTGAAGAACCGTTCGTGGCATAACTCTGCGAAATAGACTAAAAAATACAGATATCAAAAAGATCCTTAATATTAACAGATCCATCAATAAAGTTATTCACAAAACGAAATTAGCGTGTTTTAGACATTTTTCCGGCTACCAGACTAAAGAAATGTAATAGAAATCATATCAAGAATATTGAATTCAAGAAAGATCAAAATGGCGATCACAAAAGATATGGGCCGACCAGATTGAGATTGCTCTGCCACCTCTGTCAGCGGTAAAATCGTTATAAGTTGCCGAATGTCGTTTTCAAGCATGTGGGGAAGCTCTCTGTATTATGCAAATAAGTTAAGTCTACTTAAGTCTGTAACTCCCTACATAAATAGTTAAAGGTCTTGTGGAGGGAATGCTTTGTATATCGGCTTATATGCCGATCACATTAAAGAGAGACACCGGTTGTCTAATCTGTGTATTCCATTAAGACGGAGATTCGCGTTTCATGATAGAAAGTAGTTCGAGTACGTATATCAACTGAAACCGATCGATTTTATTTTTAGAAAAGAGAGACGCATCGTATGATCATTATGTTTCTTCGTCTTCAAGAATCGGCCAGATAGTCGTAAATCAAAGCTGTCAAAATGTTTCGATAAGGAAATATGAGAAAAATAATATTCGAAGTAGCATAATAGTAACATCTAGAACAATTGGAAAAGAGCCAAAGTTATGACATGAAAAATAAAGACAGCGAACGTGTACGGAATAATAAAAGAATGTTGCCAAAATATTGACTAAAAAGATTCTGACGGGAAACAAGTTGAATAGTTTAGCAGACAAAATCACGAAACAACAGGTTTGAGGAAACTTGGCAGAAGCGATCATTTCAAGACAATAATACCACAACAAAGAGGTGAGATGATGGTAAAATTATATCTGTCATTGTGAACGTCATGTTAATAGTATGTGTGCAGGTAAAGATGCACATTTCTGCATGTGCATGTTTATTGGAGTGCATAGATGCATGCTACGTACGGGAGCCCTGCAAGTTGGAAATGTTATGCTAAGAGAAGTGGCAACGTAAGAGATGGGCCTTTGGAGTTGATAAACTGTTTGTCCAGCTTTGCAAGCCTGTCATTCTTTTTAAAAGTCTGGCGCTTTTTTTAAAAATCAATTCTCTGCTTTTCTCCAGGTTTTGTTCATTTGATCTTTGTCACATGATGATGATTCGACAGAAAAATCAAACGCGCCATTTATACTTATAAAACATTCATTATGATTTTAAATTTTGATACAGAAAAGATTATTAGTAAAAATTGAAAAAAGTATAATCAATCTGAATAGTACTATTATGTTCATAAATATTTGCTTTAAATGAAAAATGCTGAGTAAATAAACACACACGCACAACATATATATATATATATATATATATATATATATATATATATATATATATATATATATATATATATATATATATATGTTGCATTACCCGTTCTTTCGGGGTACCCGGTAAGATCCAACAAGAATGACACAGAACAGAACGTATATGAAAAAAACTTTGGTTTTCTTAATTTCCCATCACCGGATGATTTATGCCGGCTACGCAACCACATATAAAAAGATCTTTTGATATACTTTTGTCTCATGAAAGTCTTTTTCTTGCTGAGGTCCCAGACTATGTTTCCGTTAGAAACTCGTTCATATATATCCGATTGGAAGGCAATTTGCTCTACATTGTCTATCCGAGTGTGAACTGAAGCAATTTTTTCACAATCACTTCCAATTGTCTGTTTGATGAAATACAAGTCAGGGGATTCCTTCACAGTACCAACTTGCGTATCAGTCGCATTTTTAGTCAGCAGACACGAAAGCCTAAGAGCAAGACGGGCTTGGGTACCATAGTCAATAAAGCTTCATCAGTGCAATAAACATAGGTAAACTCCCATTCTTCCGAACTTCGATACTTCGATCACAAAGAGCTCCGGCTCTTCGCGTTCTTTAAACCGCCGCCTTTCAAGTCTCGCTTGCAGAGCGGAACCTTCTCTTTTTTGATAGTTATCAAGTCGCTTTCTTTCTTTCTCGACGTCACGATTCATTTTTGCCACTCTTTATTATCTTACATATATATACACAATATATATATATATATATATATATATATATATATATATATATATATATATATATACACACACATATATATATATATATATATAGATATTAATAATGGATATTTGATATCTGCCCGTCTGAATCCGAGTCTATGCCATTACTTCTGAATTTGAAGACAAACTTATATATAATTATCTTTTAATGCTCAATTCGGTTTACTATATTTCAGATTAATGTAATATCTTCAACTCTCATTTAAACACGAGTAGTATAGTATTAATTCTGTTGTCATTATACTAGCATTCCAGGCATAAACTCACTCATTTCGTGGAGACGTAGTATGAGTGACCATTTCCCGAGGCAATATATATATATATATATATATATATATATATATATATATATATATATATATATATATATATAAAGTGGTGTACTAAAAGCGAACTTTTAGGAAAGGTAAAGCCTATTGTGAAGAGTATACAGCTCAATATCCAGGATAGAGCAGGTAGATATGAAGAAGAATGGAAAGGAATTAGAGAAGCAAAAGCCAAATCAAAATTCAATTCAATTGCTCAGAGCAAGGATTATTCCGCAAAAAGGCAATTTATTCAAGTTAAATTTTCCTTAAGCCAGGCTTTTCAAAGATCAAAATCTTATCATCAGAGGAAGTCGCTGGGATAGATAAGTTGGCAAAGGCCAAGATTTAAAATTTGAAAAAATAAAATAAAAGTTGTAGGGAAAGAAACACAGGTCAAAACTCTTGCCCGAATGCAAGCAAATGTCCGATTGCTAAAAAGTCCGGTGTCGAAAAGTCCAGCGGAGAGAATGAGATGTAGATAGGTAGAGTTTTGCCCTGTGTTTCTTTCCCTACAACTTTTATTTTATTTTTTCAAATTTTAAATTTTGGCCTTTGCCAACTTATCTATCCCAGCGACTTCCTCTTATGATAAGATTTTGATCTTTGAAAAGCCTGGCTTAAGGAAAATTTAACTTGAATAAATTGGATCTGCAAAATCGAAAAAAAACAAACTGTTATTACACCTCCATATCTACAGAATTTTTCGAAAATGTTATTGAGTTTGCTACCCTTCTCTCTGATATCTCCGAATGGGAAATCAATATTATTAAGAAAATGCAGAAATACAGTGCTAATTAGCAAACAAGTATAATGAACAATAGTAATCAATAATAAACAAGAATAATCAATCGGGATATTTTGATGTCTCCATGGGACTTTAAATTCAGCAGAATTAACATACCTATTTGGACACTATATATTATACAACCTCAGAAAATACATTAACATAGAAAAATACGATTATATAGAGATGAAGGCTTATTAGTGGTAAAAAACTACAATTGACAAAAGTGTGAAAGAATGAAAAAGATTATCCTCAGAAAGATGTAAAAATTAAATCTTAAAGTGGAAATAACATGAACTATTTAATTAGTCAACTTCTTAGATGTAACACTTAATTTAAATAAAGAAACTTTCGAATATAATGCGAATCCAATTTATGTCCATCCACTCTCTAATAATTCCAAAACTTTAATTAAACAGATCCCCGAATCAATTAAATAAAGAATCAACAACAACTATTCTAATAATGCACATAGAACCTTCTAGAATAAAGCACTAAAAGAGAGTGGATAAAAAAACACCCAAATTAAATACATCAAACCTACAACGCAAAACAATAAACATAAAAAAGAGAGACGTTGGAAGATTATTTGGTTTACACCCCTATTTAATCACATGATTAAAACTAAACTTGGTGAAAGATTTTTAGATTTAATTAACCTACACTTCCCTCCTACTTACATACTAAATAAAATCTTTAATAAAAAATATCTTTAAATTAAACTACAGTTGTGGTAAAAACATTTTTAAAATAATTAAAAACATAACAATAAAATTTTAAATGGCAACGAAAATACTAAATAAAATTGTTTAAAAAAATTAAGACTAACTGCATGCACAAAGCAGAATGTTCTCTGTAATAAGATAGCCCGATGAAGCTACATTTCGAACGAGATCGCAACTGAAATATGTATGCACATATGTAGTCAAAGATGTTTCTATAAATAAATAAAATGATACTATGATACAGCTCTACCTGTTATTAAGCACTAATTTATAAACACTGGAATTTCATTGGATCAATATATATATATATATATATATATATATATATATATATATATATGCCTGGTTAAATAAAAATAATCTCCTATATAAAGGGCAGTTGTCTGTATGTTTGTCTGTTTGTTTGTTTGTTTGTATGTCCAGTATCTCCTCAAAAACTACGCGGCAACATGTCAAAAAGTTGATATCTTTAGCACCGTACATATCCCGGAATCATAATATCTAAAAATCACGACAAACGATTCACTCGCTGACAGTCAACCGGACCACTTTCCGACAAAAGGTAGCAGTTTTTTTCGTATTTTTCACGAAATTTCAACGTTAATATGTAGTAAATTCGAAATAATCTAATGTATTTATGTACTAATCCGATAAAAATGCCGAGTCACTGTAAACATCCCATAATCCCTTGCCGGATGTACCCGGTCTTGCCCTAAATTGTGTCCGGTTGTATCAGATCATCCATTAACTTCTGTCCGGTTGCATCAATAACAACATAGGAATCCTACGGTAAGAGTGTGTAGTGAAACAAGGGTTGCTCAATCACATCCGCACCTGTCCCATAATCCCTTGCCGGATGTACCCGGTCTTGCTCTAAATTGTGTCCGGTTATATCAGGTCATCATGACGTCAGAGAGTGGCAGATAATTTGAAAAATAATGCAAAGTGGCGGGAATAAATTCACTCACACTACAACCTTTTAATAGACGCTAATATTCCTCCCACTCCCTTCCGTTATCATGATAGGCATTACCTCCTCCTTTCATGCCAAATTGGGGGGGGGGGGTGACGGCATTCGCCGGTGTTAGCGCCTGTGCATTTATTTGCATTATTAATAGACGATAATATTCCCCCCCTCCCTCCCTGTGGCCGTTCTGTAATCATGATAGGAATTACCTCCTCCTTTCAGGCCAAATTGGGGGGTGGGTACGGTATTCGCCGGTGTGAGCATTACCTCCTCCTTTTTTGAGAAGTGTAGGGGTAGAGTAGTATCGGTTCCGTTGTCATGATGCACTGATCCCATGCATTACCTCCTCCTTTTTTGAGAAGTGTAGATGTAGAATAGTATCTGTTCCGTTGTCATGATGTGCTCATCCCATGAATTACCTCCTCCTTTTTTGAGAAGTGTAGGGGTAGGGTCGTGTCGGTTCCGTTGTCATGATGCCCTCATCCCATGCATTATCTCCTCCTTTTTTGAGAAGTGTTGAGGTAGGGTCGTATCGGTTCCGTTGTCATGATGCACTATTCCCATGCATTACCTCCTCCTTTTTTGAGAAGTGTTGAGGTAGGGTCGTATCGGTTCCGTTGTCATGATGCCCTCATCCCATGCATTATCTCCTCCTTTTTTGAGAAGTGTTGAGGTAGGGTCGTATCGGTTCCGTTGTCATGATGCCCTCATCCCATGCATTATCTCCTCCTTTTTTGAGAAGTGTTGAGGTAGGGTCGTATCGGTTCCGTTGTCATGATGCACTATTCCCATGCATTACCTCCTCCTTTTTTGAGAAGTGTAGAGGTAGGGTATGTGTGGGTACCCTGCGACCTGACGAAGTATGTGTGGGTACCCTGCGACCTGACGAAGTATGTGTGGGTACCCTGCGACCGCTCGAAGTATGTGTGGGTACCCTGCAACCGCACAAAGCATGTGTAGGTACCCTGCGACCGCACAAAGTATGTGTGGGTACCCTGCTGCCTGACGAAGTATGTGTGGGTACCCTGCGACCGCACAAAGTATGTGTGGGTACCCTGCGACCGGACGAAGTATTTGTGGGTACCCTGCGATTGAGAGGGTGGAGATAGTGTAGTATCTGTTGCGAGGAGAGAGTGTCAGCATTCGCCGGTGTGAGCGCCTCAGGTCAAATTTTTTCTTGGGGGGGGGGGATATTAAGCAAATCTATAATAAAGACCAATGTGCATGTATTTGTATCTATAATAAAGACCAATGTGCATTTATTTGCATCTATAATAAAGGCCAATGTGCATTTATTTGCATCTATAATAAAGACCAATGTGCATTTATTTGTATCTATAATAAAGGCCAATGTGCATTTATTTGTATCTATAATAAAGAGATTAGGGGGTCGGGGAAAATTTTAGGGGTCAGGACGAACTTTTTAGGGGTCAGGCCAAATTTTTTTTTTTTTTTGTTTTGAACTGAAAATATATCTCATGGTTGGGGGAGAGTGAAAAATTAGGGGGCTGGAGAGATTTAGCGGTCAGGGAAAATTTTAGGGGTCAGGACGAACTTTTTAAGGGTCAGGCCAAATTTTTTTGTTTTTTTTTGTTTTGAAGTCAAATTATTTCTCATGGTTGGAGGAGAGTGAAAAATTAGGGGGCTGGAGAGATTTAGCGGTCAGGGAAAATTTTAGGGGTCAGGACGAACTTTTTAAGGGTCAGGCCAAATTTTTTTGTTTTTTTTTGTTTTGAAGTCAAATTATTTCTCATGGTTGGAGGAGAGTGAAAAATTAGGGGGCTGGAGAGATTTAGGGGTCGGGGAAAATTTTAGGGGTCAGGACGCACTTTTCAGGGGTCAGGCCAAATTTTTTTTTTTTTTTTGTTTTGAAGTCAAAATATATCTCATGGTTGGGGGAGAGTGAAAAATTAGGGGGTTGGAAAGATTTAGGGGTCGGGGAAAATTTTAGGGGTCAGGACGAACTTTTTAGGGGTCAGGCCAAATTTTTTTGTTTTTTTTTGTTTTGAAGTCAAAATCTTTCTCATGGTTGGGGGAGAGAGAAAAATTAGGGGGCTAGAGAGATTTAGGGGTCGGGGAAAATTTTAGGGGTCAGGCGGAACTTTTTAGGGGTCAGGCCAAATTTTTTTGTTTTTTTTGGTTTTGAACTCAAAATATTTCTCAGGGTTGGGGGAGAGTGAACAATTAGGGGGCTGGAGAGATTGAGTGGCTGGGGAATATTTTAGGGGTCAGGACGAACTTTTTAGGGGTCAAGCTAAATTTTTTTCTCTTTTTTGGTTTTGAACTGAAAATATTTCTCAGGGTTGGGGGAGAGTGAAAAATTAGGGGGCTAGAGAGATTTAGGGGTCGCAAACAATTTTAGGGGTCAGGACGAACTTTTTTGGGGTCAGGCCAAATTTTTTTGTTTTTTTTTGTTTTTTTTATTTTGAAGTCAAAATATTTCTCAGGGTTGGGGGAGAGTTAACAATAAGGGGGCTGGAGAGATTTAGGGGTCGGGGAAAATTTTAGGGGTAAGGACGAACTTTTTAGGGGTCAGGCCAAATTTATTTCTTTTTTTTTGGTTTTGAACTCAAAATATTTCTCATGGTTGGGGGAGAGTGAAAAATTAGGGGGCTGGAGACATTTAGGGTCGGGAAAATTTTAGGGGTCAGGCGGAACTTTTTAGGGGTCAGGCCAAATTTTTTTGTTTTTTTTTGTTTTGAAGTCAAAATATTTCTCATGGTTGGGGGAGAGTGAAAAATTAGGGGCTGGAGAGATTGTGGGGACGGGGAAAATTTTAGGGGTCAGGCCAAATTTTTTAGGGTCTGCCCAAATTTAGGGGCGGCGATATGTACGTATTTAGCTTCCACACCGGGGCGGCGATAGGTACTTATTTAGCATTCAGCGGTGGTGATAGGTACTTATATAGCATGTGCACATAGGCGGTAATAAGTACGTATATAATATGCACACCGGGGCAGTGATAGGTATGTATTTAGCATGCGCACTGAGGCAGCGATCGGTTCATATGTAGCACGCGCACCGGGGCGGCGATAGGTACGTGTATAGCACGCGCACAGGGGCGGCGAAAGGTACATATTTAAAATTCACACTGGGCGGGGAAAGGTACATATTTAAAATTCACACCGGGGCGGCGATAGGTACGTATTTAGCATTCACGCCGGGGTGGCGATAGGTATGTATTTAGCATTCACACCGGGGCAGCGATAGGTATGTATTTAGCATTCGCACCAGGGCAGCGATATGTACGTATTTAGCTTCCGCACTGGGGCGGCGATAGGTACGTATTTAGAATTCACACTGGGACAGCAATAGGTACGTATTTAAAATTCACACCGGGGTGGCGATAGGTATGTATTTAGCATTCGCACCGGGGCGGCGATATGTACGTATTTAGCTTCCACACCAGGGCGGCGATAGGTACGTATTCAGAATTCAGGGGTGGCGATAGCTACGTATATAGCATGTACACATGGGCAGCAATAAGTACGTACATAGCATGCGCTCTGCGGCGGCGATCAGTACATATATTGCACGCGCACCGGGGCGGCGAAAGGTATGTATTTCACATTCGCACCGTAGTGGTGATAGGTACAGATTTAGCATTCGCACTGGGGCGGCTATAGGTACGTATTTAGCATTCACACCAGGGCGGCTATAGGTACGTATTTAGCATTCGCACTGGGCTGGCGATAGGTACGTATTTAGCATTCACACCAAAGCGGCAATATGTACATATTAATTATTCGCACTAGGGCAGCGATAGGTACTTATGTAGCATGCACACCGGGGCGCAATTGGTATGTCTTTAGTATTCGCACTAGGGCAGCGATATGTACTTATGTAGCATGCACACCGGGGCGCAATAGGTATGTATTTAGCATTCACACCGGGGCAACGATAGGTACTATTTAGCATTCGCAACGGGGCGGCGATAGGTACTTAAATAGTATCTGCACCGGGGCGGCGATAGGTACGTATATAGTATGTGCACTGGGGCGGCGATAGGTACGTATATAGTATGCGCACCGGGGTGATGATAGATACGTATATAGTATGAACACCGGGGTGGAGATAAGTACCTATATAGAAGGCGCAGATAGAGGTGTTACTTTTTATAGAAATATGTCATACTATTACCCTGGGCAATAGGAGAAATGGTGGGGAAGAAACAGCTTTTGCAAAAGGCAAAATTAGAAAGTAGCGGCGAAATGGGGCGACCAGGAAAGAGAAAGGTAGCAGATAAAGAGACGGCTATAGAGAGAGGGGGCGGACATAGAAGTTTGAATATAAAGATGTTACACACACGATCTTTCTTCAAATATATGTTTTTATGACCCCGAGCAACGCCGGGTAGCCCCGCTAGTCTATTATATAAAGGCCAGTTGTCTGTATGTCTGTTTGTCTGTTTGTCTGTTTGTCTGTATGTCCAGAAACTCCTCCGAGAGGACCCAACAAACAGTCACACGGTTGACGTCATTATGACCGGCCAGCCCCGGGTCGTATAATATCTCAGAACCGGAAACAAAAATGGACTCTTCGGGGTTCGACTGAGCACTTTTCTCCAATGGGGGGGTGCCTTTTTCCTCGATTTTCAACGTTGTTTAGTACTAATTTCAGAAAATTTGAGAAATAATGCACCGTCATGATTTTAACAGGAAATGACGTCAGAGGAAATCCCTAACGGCTCTTTTTTGAACATGAGTTTATAGTGAAGCAAGTGTTGCTTAATCACAAACGGCACTTTTTTTGAACACGAGTCCATAGTCAAGCATGGGTTGCTTACTTACTAACGGCACTTTTTTGAACATGAGTCCATACTGATGCAAGGGTTGCGTAACTACTAACGGCACTTTTTGATACATGCGTTTATAGTGACGCAAGTGTTGTTTAATCAATAACGGCACTTTTTTTAACATGAGTTCATAGTGAAGCAAGGGTTGCTTAATCCTAACCACATTTTTTCTGTTGACATGATAACATCCTCCTAGGTATTACCTCCTCCTTTTTGAGAGTTGGAAGTTAGTCAGTAAAATTAAAGTAATAAATAATTATGCTCCCCCACTGTTTTCAATAATATTTGTATGCTCCCCCATTGTTTTCACTAATATTTGTATACACATTGTATACATATTGAAAAATTGGGGTGGGTGTGGGGGTGTCGGCATTCGCCGGTGTGAGCGCATCAGGCGAAATTTGGGGGAGGGTCAGCATTTGCCGGTGGGGAGCCTCAGGCAAAATTCGGGGAGGAGTTACGCAAGTATGGTCGCCTCAGGCGAAATTTGGGGAGGAGTGTCGGCATTCGTCAGTATGAGCGCCTCAGGTCGAATTTGGGGAGGAGTGTCGGCACTTTTTTTGAACACGAGTCCATAGTGAAGCAAGGGTTGCTGAATTACTAACGGCACTTTTTGATACATGCGTTTATAGTGACGCAAGTGTTGTTTAATCAATAACGGCACTTTTTTTAACATGAGTTTTTTTTCTGTTGACATGATAACATCCTCCTAGGTATTACCTCCTCCTTTTTGTATACATATTTAAAAATTGGGGTGGGTGTGGAGGGTGTCGGCATTCGCCGGTGTTAGCGGCTCAGGCGAAATTTGAGGGGAGGGTCGGCATTCGGCGGTGGGGCGCCTCAGGCCAAATTTGGGGAGGGGGAATGTCGGCATTCGCCGGTATTAGCGCCTCAGGCGAAATTTGGGGAAGTGGGGCGCAGAATTTTGGAAGGAGTGTCGGCATTCGCCAGTATGAGCGCCTCAGGCGAAATTTGGGAAGGCCGAATTTGGTGGAGGGGGAGTTCGCCGGTATGAGCGCCTCAGGACAAATATGGGAAGGGTGAGTGTCGGCATTCGGCGGTGGTGCGCCTCAAGCGAAATTCGGGGAGGAGGTCCTCAGGCCGAATTTGGGGAGTAGTGTCGGCATGGGGAGGCCGAATTTGGGGGAGGGGGAGTTGCGGCATTAGCCGGTGTGAGCGGCTCAGGCCAAATATGGGGAGAGTCAGTCGGCATTCTGCGGTGGTGCGCCTCAGGCAAAATTTGGGGAGGGGAGCGCCTAAGGCGAACTTTGGAGGAGTGACGCCCGTACTTTAGGGGAGAGGAAGTGAACAAAAGGAAAAGGGATTCAAAAATAAAATGATAATCTGATTTTTGATTCGAGAGTGTAAGATCGACACCTATCGGATAGGACTAGACAATACACTTTATCTCAAGGCAAAAATGCCGAGAACAGATACTACACTTTGATCTTAGCCAAAAGACCAAGTAAAGCAAATTCTGAGGTTATTTACTGGGGTATTTATAACCAAACTACACCTGAACAGCGATCTATCCACTAGAGACTGTTCAAATGACATTATTAAATTAGTAAGTAACAATAACTATGATTTTCTTTGAACAAACATTGTATAATACTATTTAACAAATTCTTATATAACGTTTGAATATCAAGAATTAATTTTAGACTCCCTTAGGCTGTTTTTCTCTAATTCAACATAGCTTTCATACGCATTACCGAAAATGACATTAATTCACTTCTTTTGGCTAAGATCAAAGTGTAGTTTCGATGGATACTGCACCCCATAGACTGGTATCGTCTTGGCCTTCGGGGCTTCATTCCGCCGGTCTATGGGTTTGTCCTGTGCAGTTCTAGGAGGTCAAATTCGATAGTAAATTCGAAATAATCTAATGTATTTATGTACTAATCCGATAAAACCACAGAGTCACTGTAAACATCCCATAATCCCTTGCCGGATGTACCCGGTCTTGCCCTAAATTCTGTCCGGTTGTATCAGATCATCCAATAACTTCTGTCCGGATGCATCAATAACAACATAGGAATCCTACGTTAAGAGTGTGTAGTGAAACAACGGTTGCTCAATCACATCCGCACCTGTCCCATAATCCCTTGCCGGATGTACCCGGTCTGGCTCTAAATTGTGTCCGGTTATATCATGACGTCAGAGAGTGGCAGATAATTTGAAAAATAATGCAAAGTGGCGGGAAGAAATTCACTAACACTACAACCTTTTAATAGACGCTAATATTCCTCCCCCCTCCCTTCCGTTATCATGATAGGCATTACCTCCTCCTTTCATGTCAAATTGGGGGGGGGGGGTGACGGCATTAGCCGGTGTGAGTCCCTCAGGCCAAATTTGGGGAGGGGGAGTGTCGGCATTCGCCGGCGCTCACACCTTTTTGAGAGGGTGGAGATAGTGTAGTATCTGTTGCGAGGAGAGAGTGTCAGCATTCGCCGGTGTGAGCGCCTCAGGCCAAATCTTTTCGGGGTGGGGGGGTATTAAGCAAATCTATAATAAAGACCAATGTGCATTTATTTGTATCTATAATAAAGACCAATGTGCATTTATTTGTATCTATAATAAAGGCCAATGTGCATTTATTTGCATCTATAATAAAGACCAATGTGCATTTATTTGCATCTATAATAAAGACCAATGTGCATTTATTTGTATCTATAATAAAGACCAATGTGCATTTATTTGCATTTATTTGCATTTATTTGCATCTATAATAAAGGCCAATGTGCATTTATTTGTATCTATAATAAAGACCAATGTGCATTTATTTGTATCTATAATAAAGATCAATGTGCATTTATTTGCATCTATAATAAAGGCCAATGTGCATTTATTTGTATCTATAATAAAGAGATTATTTTTAGGGGTCATGCCAAATTTTTTAGGGGTCCGGTCAAATTTTTTTTTTCTTTTTTTGAACTTAAAATAATTCTCAGGGTTGTGGGACAATGAAAAAAAAAGTTGGGGGGGGGGGGCTGGAGAGATTAGGGGGTAGGGGAAAATTTTAGGCGTCAGGCCAAATTTTTTAGGTGTCCGCCCAAATTTTTTTGTTTTTTTTTGTTTTGAAGTCAAAATATTTCTCAGGGTTGGGGGAGAGTGAAAAATTAGCGGTCTGGAGAGATTTAGGGGTCGGGGAAAATTTTAGGGGTCAGGACGAACTTTTTAGGGGTCAGGCCAAATTTTTTTGTTTTTTTTGTTTTGAAGTCAAAATATTTTTCATGGTTGGAGGAGAGTGAAAAATTATGGGCCTGGAGAGATTTAGGGGTCGGGGAAAATTTTAGGGGTCAGGACGAACTTTTTAGGGGTCAGGCCAAATTTTTTTGTTTTTTTTTTTATTTGAAGTCAAAATATATCTCATGGTTGGGGGAGAGTGAAAATTAGGGGGCTGGAGAGATTTAGGGGTCGGGGAAAATTTTAGGGGTCAGGACGAACTTTTTAGGGGTTTGGCCAAATTTTTTGTTTTTTTTTGTTTTGAAGCTAAAATATATCTAATGGTTGTAAGAGAGTGAAAAATTAGGGGGCTGGAGAGATTTAGGGGTCGGGGAAAATTTTAGGGGTCAGGCGGAACTTTTATGGGGTCAGGCCAAATTTTTTTGTTTTTTTTGGTTTTGAACTCAAAATATTTCTCAGGGATGGGGGAGAGTGAACAATTAGGGGGCTGGAGAGATAGGGGTCGGGGAAAATTTTAGGGGTCAGGACGAACTTTTTAGGGGTCAGGCCAAATTTTTTTGTTTTTTTTTTGTTTTGAAGTCAAAATATTTCTCATGGTTGGGGGAGAGTGAAAAATTAGGGGGCTGGAGAGATTCAGGGGTCGAAGAAAATTTTAGGGGTCAGGACGAACTTTTTAGGGTTCAGGCCAAATCTTTTTCTTTTTTTTTTGGTTTTGAACTCAAAATATTTCTCATGGTTGGGGGAGAGTGAACAATTAGGGGGCTGGAGAGATTTAGGGGTCGGGGAAAATTTTAGGGGTCAGGCGGAACTTTTTAGGGGTCAGGCCAAATTTTTTTGTTTATTTTTGTTTTGAAGTCAAAATATTTCTCATGGTTGGGGGAGAGTGAAAAATTAGGGGGCTGGAGACATTTAGGGTCGGGAAAATTTTAGGGGTCAGGCGGAACTTTTTAGGGGTAAGGCCAAATTTTTTTGTTTTTTTTTGTTTTGAAGTCAAAATATTTCTCATGTTTGGGGGAGAGTGAAAAATTAGAGGCTGGAGAGATTTAGGGGACGGGGAAAATTTTAGGGGTCAGGCCAAATTTTTTAGTGGTTGCCCAAATTTAGGGGCGGCGATATGTACGTATTTAGCTTCCACACCGGGGCGGCGATAGGTACTTATTTAGCATTCAGCGGTGGTGATAGGTACTTATATAGCATGTGCACATGGGCGGTAATAAGTACGTATATAGTATGCACACCGGGGCAGTGATAGGTATGTATTTAGCATACGCACTGAGGCAGCGATCGGTTCATGTATAGCACGCGCACCGGGGCGGCGATAGGTACGTATATAGCACGCGCACAGGGGCGGCGAAAGGTACATATTTAAAATTCACACCGGGCGGCGAAAGGTACATATTTAAAATTCACACCGAAGCGGCGATAGGTACGTATTTAGCATTCACACCGGGGCGGCGATAGGTATGTATTTAGCATTCACACCGGGGCAGCGATAGGTATGTATTTAGCATTCGCACCGGGGCAGCGATATGTACGTATTTAGCTTCCGCACCGGGGCGGCGATAGGTACGTATTTAGAATTCACACCGGGGCGGCAATAGGTACGTATTTTGAATTCACACCGGGGCGGCGATAGGTATGTATTTAGCATTCGCACCGGGGCGGCAGATATGTACGTATTTAGCTTATACACCAGGGCGGCGATAGGTACGTATTCAGAATTCAGGGGTGGCGATAGCTACGTATATAGCATGTACACATGGGCAACAATAAGTACGTACATAGCATGCGCTCTGCGGCAGCGATCAGTACATATATTGCATGCGCACCGGTGCGGCGAAAGGTATGTATTTCGCATTCGCACCGTAGTGGTGATAGGTACGTATTTAGCATTCGCACTGGGGCGGCTATAGGTACGTATTTAGCATTCGCACCAGGGCGGCTATAGGTACGTATTTAGCATTCGCACTGGGCCGGCGATAGGTACGTATTTAGCATTCACACCAAAGCGGCAATATGTACATATTAATTATTCGCACTAGGGCAGCGATAGGTACTTATGTAGCATGCACACCGGGGCGCAATTGGTATGTCTTTAGTATTCGCACTAGGGCAGCGATAGGTACTTATGTAGCATGCACACCGGGGCGCAATTGGTATGTCTTTAGTATTCGCACTAGGGCAGCGATAGGTACTTATGTAGCATGCACACCGGGGCGCAATAGGTATGTATTTAGCATTTACACCGGGGCAACGATAGGTACTATTTAGCATTCGCAACGTGGCGGCGATAGGTACTTAAATAGTATCTGCACCGTGGCGGCAATAGGTATGTATATAGTATGTGCACTGGGGCGGCGATAGGTACGTATATAGTATGCGCACCGGGGTGATGATAGATACGTATATAGTATGAAGACCGGGGTGGACATAAGTACCTATATAGAAACTGCAGATAGAGGTGTTACTTTTTATAGAAATATGTCATACTATTACCCTGGGCAATAGGAGAAATTGTGGGGAAGAAACAGCTTTTTCAAAAGGCAAAATTAGAAAGTAGCGGCGAAATGGGGCGACCAGGGAAGAGAAAGGTAACAGATAAAGAGACGGCTATAGAGAGAGGGGGCGGACATAGAAGTTTGAATATAAAGATGTTACACACACGATCTTTCTTCAAATATATGTTTTTATGACCCCGAGCAACGCCGGGTAGCCCCGCTAGTCTCCTCTATAAAGGCCAGTTGTCTGTATGTCTGTCTGTTTGTCTGTATGTCCAGATACTCCTCAAAAACTACGCGGCGACATGTCAAAAAGGTGATATCTTCAGAACCGTACAACACCTGGGATCATAATATCTCAAAATTACAACAAAAGAACATGTTGCTGGGGGTCAACGGGGCCAGTCTTCGGCAGCCGGTCTGGTTTTTTTAAACTTTTCTAATGTTATTCAGTAGTAATTTGGAAATCAGCCAATGTAATTATGTAATAATAATTTTGCATTCAACCAACATATTCTTGTGCACGTGACGTCACAGTAATAGGTATATGACGTCATCGTTATAGGTTTTGAATTTTTTTTTCTCTTCAAAATTTATTTTACTTAAACATATTTTTATGCATAACATATAAAAGTGTATTCTGATGTAAAATTCACATAGTAAGATGATGAGAGTATTCCCGAATCTATAAACCCACGTCTTAGGGGTCCATGCGGCATATTTCATCGGGGGGGGGGGGGGGGGGAGGGGGGGGGGGCTTTTCAGTTATTTTTCATTATATATATATTTTAGAAATATGCAAAGTCACGTTTTTAACAGGAAATGACGTCAGAGGAAAAGAGTGTAGGGAAGAAAATCCCTCACACTACAACCCTGCTTTCCCTCTGACTCCCACCCTTTCTACCTTCCCTTCCTCCCTACGCCCATTCTGTTGTCATGATACCACCCTCCTAGGCATTACCTCCTCCTTTTTGAGAGTTGTGGAGATAGTGCGGCGGTGTGACTGCTTCAGGTCAAATTAGGGTGAGGCGGAGTGTCGGCATTCGCCGGTGGAGCGCCTCAGGCCAAATTTGGAGATGGGGGATTGTCGGCATAATGCAAAGTCACGATTTTAACAGGAAATGACGTCAGAGGAAATCCCTAACGGCACTTTTTTGAACATTTTTTGAGTTTATAGTGAAGCAAGGGTTGCTTAATCCTAACGAAACATAAGTTTATATTGAAGCAAGTGTTGCTTAATCCCTAACGGCACTTTTTTGAACATGAGTCCATAGTGAAGCAAGGGTTGCTTATTCCATAACGGTATTTTTTGAATATGAGTTTATAGTGAAGCAAGTGTTGCTTAATCCTAACCGCATTTCTTCTTTTGACATGATACCATCCTCCCAGGTGTTACCTCCTTCTTTTTGAGAGGTGTGAAGTTAGTGTAGTATCATTAAAATTAAAGTAATAAATAATTATGCTCCACCATTGTTTTCACTAATATTTGTATACATATTAAATAACGTCTAAATAAGTAAAGTAAGAAGAGAAAAATTATGCTCCGCCATTGTTTTCACTTATATTTGTATACATATTAAATAACGTCTCAATAAGAATAGTAAGAGAAATAATTATGCTCCGCCATTGTTTTCACTAATATCTGTATACATATTAAATAACGTCTCAATAAGTAAAGTAAGAAGAGAAATAATTAGGCTCCACCACTGTTTTCACTAATATTTGTATACATATTAAATAACGTCTCAATAAGAAAAATAAAAAGCAAAATAATTATGTTCCGCCATTGTTTTCACTTATATTTGTATACATGTTAAATAACGTCTCAATAAGTAAAGTAAGAAGAGAAATAATTATGCTCCGCCATTGTTTTCACTAATATTTGTATACATGTTAAATAACGTCGACAAAAGTAAAGTAAAAAGAGAAATAATTATGTTCCACCATTGTTTTCACTAATATTTGTATACATATCAAATAAGGTCTCAATCAGTGAAGAAAGAAGAGAAATAATTATGCTCCGCCATTGTTTTGACTAATATTTGTATACATGTCAAATAATGTCTCAATAAGTAAAGTAAGAGAAATAATTATGCTCCCCCACTGTTTTCACTTATATTTGTATACATATTAAATAACGTCTCAATAAGAAAAAGAAAAATAAAAATAATTATGCTCCGCCATTGTTTTCACTTATATTTGTATACATGTTAAATAACGTCTCAATAAGTAAAGTAAGAAGAGAAATAATTATGCTCCGCCATTGTTTTCACTAATATTTGTATACATGTTAAATAACGTCGACAAAAGTAAAGTAAAAAGAGAAATAATTATGTTCCACCATTGTTTTCACTAATATTTGTATACATATCAAATAAGGTCTCAATCAGTGAAGAAAGAAGAGAAATAATTATGCTCCGCCATTGTTTTGACTAATATTTGTATACATGTCAAATAATGTCTCAATAAGTAAAGTAAGAGAAATAATTATGCTCCCCCACTGTTTTCACTTATATTTGTATGAAGATTTTAGGGGTCAAGCCGAACTTTTTAGGGGTCAGGCCAAATTTTTTTCTTTTTTGTTTTGTTTTGAACTCAAAATATTTCTCAGGGTTGGGGGTAAAGTGAACAATTAGGGGGCTGGAGAGATTGAGGGGTCGGGGAAAATTTTAGGGGTCAGGCCGAACTTTTTAGGGGTCAGGCCAAATTTTTTTGTTTTTTGTTTGTTTTGAAGTCAAAATATTTCTCAGGGTTGGGGGAGAGTGAAAAATTAGGGGGCTGGAGAGATTTAGGGGTCGGGGAAAATTTTAGGGGTCAGGACGAACTTTTTAGGGGTCATGCCAAATTTTTTTCTTTTTTTTTGTTTTGAAGTCAAAATATTTCTCAGGGTTGGAGGAGAGTGAAAAATTAGGGGGCTGGAGAGATTTAGGGGTCGGGGAAAATTTTAGGGGTACGGACGAACTTTTTAGGGGTCAGGCCAAATTTTTTTGTTTTTTTTTGTTTTGAAGTCAAAATATTTCTCAGGATTGGGGGAGAGTGAAAAATTAGGGGGCTGGAGAGATTTAGGGGTCGGGGAAAATTTTAGGGGTCAGGACGAACTTTTTAGGGGTCAGGCCAAATTTTTTTGTTTTTTTTTGTTTTGAAGTCAAAATATTTCTCAGGGTTGGAGGAGAGTGAAAAATTAGGGGGCTGGAGAGATTTAGGGGTCGGGGAAAATTTTAGGGGTCAGGACGAACTTTTTAGGGGTCAGGCCAAATTTTTTTTTTTTTTTTTTTTTTTTTCGTTTTGAAGTCAAAATATTTCTCAAGGTTGGGGGAGAGTGAAAAATTAGGGGGCTGGAGAGATTTAGGGGTCGGGGAAAATTTTAGGGGTCAGGACGAACTTTTTAGGGGTCAGGCCAAATTTTTTTGTTTTTTTTTGTTTTGAAGTCAAAATATTTCTCAGGGTTGGAGGAGAGTGAAAAATTAGGGGGCTGGAGAGATTCAGGGGTCGGGGAAAATTTTAGGGGTCAGGACGAACTTTTTAGGGGTCAGGCCAAATTTTTTTGTTTTTTTTTGTTTTGAAGTCAAAATATTTCTCAGGGTTGGCGGAGAGTGAAAAATTAGGGGGCTGGAGAGATTTAGGGGTCGGGGAAAATTTTAGGGGTCAGGACGAACTTTTTAGGGGTCAGGCCAAATTTTTTTCTTTTTTTTTTGTTTTTTTTGTTTTGAAGTCAAAATATATCTCAGGGTTGGGGGAGAGTGAAAAATTAGGGGGCTGGAGAGATTTAGGGGTCGGGGAAAATTTTAGGGGTCAGGACGAACTTTTTAGGGGTCGGGCCAAATTTTTTTGTTTTTTTTTGTTTTGAAGTCAAAGTATTTCTAATGGTTGGAAGAGAGTGAAAAATTAGGGGGCTGGAGAGATTTAGGGGTCGGGGAAAATTTTAGGGGTCAGGACGAACTTTTTAGGGGTCAGGCCAAATTTTTTTTTTTTTTTTGTTTTGAAGTTAAAATATATCTAATGGTTGTAAGAGAGTGAAAAATTAGGGGGCTGGAGAGATTTAGGGGTCGGGGAAAATTTTAGGGGTCAGGACGAACTTTTTAGGGGTCAGGCCAATTTTTTTTTTTTGTTGTTTTTTTTTTGTTTTGAAGTCAAAATATTTCTCAGGGTTGGGGAAGAGTGAAATATTAGGGGGCTGGAGAGATTTAGGGGTCGGGGAAAATTTTAGGGGTCAGGCGAAACTTTTATGGGGTCAGGCCAAATTTTTTTGTTTTTTTTGGTTTTGAACTCAAAATATTTCTCAGGGATGGGGGAGAGTGAACAATTAGGGGGCTGGAGAGATTGAGGGGTCGGGGAAAATTTTAGGGGTCAGGACGAACTTTTTAGGGGTCAGGCCAAATTTTTTTGTTTTTTTTTGTTTTGGAGTAAAAATATTTCTCATGGTTGGGGGAGAGTGAAAAATTAGGGGGCTGGAGAGATTCAGGGGTCGGGGAAAATTTTAGGGGTCAGGACGAACTTTTTAGGGTTCAGGCCAAATCTTTTTTTTTTTTTTTGGTTTTGAACTCAAAATATTTCTCAGGGTTGGGGGAGAGTGAACAATTAGGGGGCTGGAGAGATTTAGGGGTCGGGGAAAATTTTAGGGGTCAGGCGGAACTTTTTAGGGGTCAGGCCAAATTTTTTTGTTTATTTTTGTTTTGAAGTCAAAATATTTCTCATGGTTGGGGGAGAGTGAAAAATTAGGGGGCTGGAGACATTTAGGGTCGGGAAAATTTTAGGGGTCAGGCGGAACTTTTTAGGGGTCAGGCCAAATTTTTTTTTTTTTTATTTTGTTTTGAAGTCAAAATATTTCTCATGTTTGGGGGAGAGTGAAAAATTAGAGGCTGAAGAGATTTAGGGGACAGGGGAAAATTTTAGGGGTCAGGCCAAATTTTTTAGTGGTTGCCCAAATTTAGGGGCAGCGATATGTACATATTTAGCTTCCACACCGGGGCGGCGATAGGTACTTATTTAGCATTCAGCGGTGTTGATAGGTACTTATATAGCATGTGCACATGGGCGGTAATAAGTACGTATATAGTATGCACACCGGGGCAGTGATAGGTATGTATTTAGCATACGCACTGAGGCAGCGATCGGTTCATGTATAGCATGTGCACCGGGGCGGCGATAGGTACGTATATAGCACGCGCACAGGGGCGGCGAAAGGTACATATTTAAAATTCACACCGGGCGGCGAAAGGTACATATTTAAAATTCACACCGAAGCGGCGATAGGTACGTATTTAGCATTCACACCAGGGCAGCGATAGGTATGTATTTAGCATTCGCACCGGGGCAGCGATATGTACGTATTTAGCTTCTGCACCGGGGCGGCGATAGGTACGTATTTAGAATTCACACCGGGGCGGCAATAGGTACGTATTTAGAATTCACACCGGGGCGGCGATAGGTATGTATTTAGCATTCGCACCAGGGCGGCGATATGTACGTATTTAGCTTCCACACCAGGGCGGCGATAGGTACGTATTCAGAATTCAGGGGTGGCGATAGCTACGTATATAGCATGTACACATGGGCAGCAATAAGTACGTACATAGCATGCGCTCTGCGGCGGCGATCAGTACATATATTGCATGCGCACCGGGGTGGCGAAAGGTATGTATTTCGCATTCGCACCGTAGTGGTGATAGGTACGTATTTAGCATTCGCACTGGGGTGGCTATAGGTACGTATTTAGCATTCGCACCAGGGCGGCTATAGGTACGTATTTAGCATTCGCACTGGGCCGGCGATAGGTACGTATTTAGCATTCACACCAAAGCGGCAATATGTACATATTAATTATTCGCACTAGGGCAGCGATAGGTACTTATGTAGCATGCACACCGGGGCGCAATTGGTATGTCTTTAGTATTCGCACTAGGGCAGCGATAGGTACTTATGTAGCATGCACACCGGGGCGCAATAGGTATGTATTTAGCATTCACACCGGGGCAACGATAGGTACTATTTAGCATTCGCAACGGGGCGGCGATAGGTACTTAAATAGTATCTGCACCGGGGCGGCGATAGGTACGTATATAGTATGTGCACTAGGGCGGCGATAGGTACGTATATAGTATGCGCACCGGGGTGATGATAGATACGTATATAGTATGAACACCGGGGTGGAGATAAGTACCTATATAGAAGGCGCAGATAGAGGTGTTACTTTTTATAGAAATATGTCATACTATTACCCTGGGCAATAGGAGAAATGGTGGGGAAGAAACAGCTTTTGCAAAAGGCAAAATTAGAAAGTAGCGGCGAAATGGGGCGACCAGGAAAGAGAAAGGTAGCAGATAATGAGACGGCTATAGAGAGAGGGGGCGGACATAGAAGTTTGAATATAAAGATGTTACACACACGATCTTTCTTCAAATATATGTTTTTACGACCCCGAGCAACGCCGGGTAGCCCCGCTAGTCTATTATATAAAGGGCAGTTGTCTGTATGTCTGTTTGTTTGTATGTCCAGTATCTCCTCAAAAACTACGCGGCAACATGTCAAAAAGTTGATATCTTTAGCACCGTACATATCCCGTAATCATAATATCGAAAAATCGCGACAAACGATTCACTCGCTGACAGTCAACCGGACCACTTTCCGACAAAAGGTAGCAGTTTTTTTCGTATTTTTCACGAAATTTCAACGTTAATATGTAGTAAATTCGAAATAATCTAATGTATTTATGTACTAATCCGATAAAAATGCCGAGTCACTGTAAACATCCCATAATCCCTTGCCGGATGTACCCGGTCTTGCCCTAAATTGTGTCCGGTTGTATCAGATCATCCATTAACTTCTGTCCGGTTGCATCAATAACAACATAGGAATCCTACGGTAAGAGTGTGTAGTGAAACAAGGGTTGCTCAATCACATCCGCACCTGTCCCATAATCCCTTGCCGGATGTACCCGGTCTTGCTCTAAATTGTGTCCGGTTATATCAGGTCATCATGACGTCAGAGAGTGGCAGTTTTTTTTCCCTCACACACTTTCTTTCATAATTATTAATAGACGCTAATATTCCCCCCCCCTCCCTCCCTGTGGCCGTTCTGTTATCATGATAGGAATTACCTCCTCCTTTCAGGCCAAATTGGGGGGGGGGGGGGTACGGTATTCGCCGGTGTGAGCATTACCTCCTCCTTTCTTGAGAAGTGTTGAGGTAGGGTAGTATCGGTTCCGTTGTCATGATGCACTCATCCCATGCATTATCTCCTCCTTTTTTGAGAAATGTTGAGGTAGGGTCGTATCGGTTCCGTTGTCATGATGCCCTCATCCCATGCATTATCTCCTTTTTTTAGAAGTGTTGAGGTACGGTCGTATCGGTTCCGTTGTCATGATGCACTATTCCCATGCATTATCTCCTCCTTTTTTGAGAAGTGTTGAGGTAGGGTCGTATCGGTTCCGTTGTCATGATGCACTCATCCCATGCATTATCTCCTCCTTTTTTGAGAAGTGTTGAGGTAGGGTCGTATCGGTTCCGTTGTCATGATGCACTCATCCCATGCATTATCTCCTCCTTTTTTGAGAAGTGTTGAGGTAGGGTCGTATCGGTTCCGTTGTCATGATGCACTCATCCCATGCATTATCTCCTCCTTTTTTGAGAAGTGTTGAGGTAGGGTCGTATCGGTTCCGTTGTCATGATGCACTCATCCCATGCATTATCTCCTCCTTTTTTGAGAAGTGTTGAGGTAGTATCGGTTTCGTTGTCATAGTGCCCTCATCCCATGCATTATCTCCTCCTTTTTTGAGAAGTGTTGAGGTAGTATCGGTTTCGTTGTCATAGTGCCCTCATCCCATGCATTATCTCCTCCTTTTTTTAGAACTGTTGAGGAAGGGTCGTATCGGTTCCGTTGTCATGATGCACTATTCCCATGCATTATCTCCTCCTTTTATGAGAAGTGTTGAGGTAGGGTCGTATCGGGTCCGTTGTCATGATGCACTCATCCCATGCATTATCTCCTCCTTTTTTTAGAACTGTTGAGGAAGGGTCGTATCGGTTACGTTGTCATGATGCACTATTCCCATGCATTATCTCCTCCTTTTTTTAGAAGTGTTGAGGTAGGGTCGTATCGGGTCCGTTGTCATGATGCACTCATCCCATGCATTATCTCCTCCTTTTTTGAGAAGTGTAGAGGTAGGGTCGTATCGGGAAAATTTTAGGGGTCAGGACGAACTTTTTAGGGGTCAGGCAAAATTTTTTTTTCTTTTTTTTGGTTTTGAACTGAAAATATTTCTCATGGTTGGGGGAGAGTGAAAAATTAGGGGGCTGGAGAGATTTAGGGGTCGGGGAAAATTTTAGGGGTCAGGACGAACTTTTTAGGGGTCAGGCCAAATTTTTTTGTTTTTTTTTGTTTTGAAGTCAAAATATTTCTCAGGGTTGGGGGAGAGTGAAAAATTAGGGGGCTGGAGAGATTAAGGGGTCGGGGAAAATTTTAGGGGTCAGGACGAACTTTTTAGGGGTCAGGCCAAATTTTTTTGTTTTTTTTTGTTTTTTTTTTCTTTTGAAGTCAAAATATTTCTCAGGGTTGGGGGAGAGTGAAAAATTAGGGGGCTGGAGTTATTTAGGGGTCGGGGAAAATTTTAGGGGTCAGGACGAACTTTTTAGGGGTCAGGCCAAATTTTTTTGTTTTTTTTTGTTTTGAAGTCAAAATATTTCTCATGGTTGGAGGAAGGTGAAAAATTAGGGGGCTGGAGAGATTTAGGGTTCGGGGAAAATTTTAGGGGTCAGGACGAACTTTTTAGGGGTCAGGCAAAATTTTTTTGTTTTTTTTGTTCTTTTTTTTCTTTTGAAGTCAAAATATTTCTCAGGGTTAGGGGAGAGTGAAAAATTAGGGGGCTGGAGAGATTTAGGGGTCGGGGAAAATTTTAGGGGTCAGGACGAACTTTTTAGGGGTCAGGCCAAATTTTTTTGTTTTTTTTTGGTTTGAAGTCAAAATATTTCTCAGGGTTGGAGGAGAGTGAAAAATTAAGGGGCTGGAGAGATTTAGGGGTCGGGGAAAACTTTAGGGGTCAGGACGAACTTTTTAGGGGTCAGGCCAAATTTTTTTGTTTTTTTTTTGTTTTGAAGTCAAAATATATCTCATGGTTGGAGGAGAGTGAAAAATTAGGGGGCTGGAGAGATTTAGGGGTCGGGGAAAATTTTAGGGGTCAGGACGAACTTTTTAGGGGTCAGGCCAAATTTTTTTGTTTTTTTTTGTTTTGAAGTCAAAATATTTCTCAGGGTTGGGGGAGTGTGAAAAATCAGGGGGCTGGAGAGATTCAGGGGTCGGGGAAAATTTTAGGGGTCAGGACGAACTTTTGAGGGGTCAGGCCAAATTTTTTTGTTTTTTTTTGTTTTGAAGTCAAAATATTTCTCATGGTTGGAAGAGAGTGAAAAATTAGGGGGCTGGAGAGATTTAGGGGTCGGGGAAGATTTTAGGGGTCAGGACGAACTTTTTAGGGGTCAGGCCAAATTTTTTTGTTTTTTTTTGTTTTGAAGTCAAAATATATCTCATGGTTGGGGGAGAGCGAAAAATTAGGGGGCTGGCGAGATTTAGGGGTCGGGGACAATTTTAGGGGTCAGGACGAACTTTTTAGGGGTCAGGCAAAATTTTTTTCTTTTTTTTGGTTTTGAACTCAAAATATTTCTCAGGGTTGGGGGAGAGTGAAACATTAGGGGGCTGGAGAGATTTAGGGGTCGGGGAAAATTTTAGGGGTCAGGACGAACTTTTTAGGGGTCAGGCCAAATTTTTTTGTTTTTTTTTGTTTTTTTTTCTTTTGAAGTCAAAATATTTCTCAGGGTTGGGGGAGAGTGAAAAATTAGGGGGCTGGAGAGATTTAGGGGTCGGGGAAAATTTTAGGGGTCAGGACGAACTTTTTAGGGGTCAGGCCAAATTTTTTTGTTTTCTTTTGTTTTGAAGTCAAAATATTTCTCATGGTTGGGGGAGAGTGAAAAATTAGGGGGCTGGAGAGATTTAGGGGTCGGGGACAATTTTAGGGGTCAGGACGAACTTTTTAGGGGTCAGGCCAAATTTTTTTGTTTTTTTTTGTTTTGAAGTCAAAATATTTCTCATGGTTGGAGGAGAGTGAAAAATTAGGGGGCTGGAGAGATTTAGGGGTCGGGGACAATTTTAGGGGTCAGGACGAACTTTTTAGGGGTCAGGCCAAATTTTTTTTTTTGTTTTTGTTTTTTTTTGTTTTGAAGTCAAAATATTTCTCAGGGTTGGGGGAGAGTGAAAAATTAGGGGGCTAGAGAGATTTAGGGGTCGGGGAACATTTCAGGGGTCAGGACGAACTTTTTAGGGGTCAGGCCAAATTTTTTTGTTTTTTTTTTGTTTTGAACTAAAATTATTTCTCATGGTTGGAGGAGAGTGAAAAATTAGGGGGCTGGAGAGATTTAGGGGTCGGGAAAAATTTTAGGGGTCAGGACGAACTTTTTAGGGGTCAGGCAAAATTTTTTTGTTTTTTTTTGTTTTGAAGTCAAAATATATCTCATGTTTGGGGGAGAGTGAAAAATTAGGAGGCTGGAGAGATTTAGGGGTCGGGGACAATTTTAGGGGTCAGGACGAACTTTTTAGGGGTCAGGCCAAATTTTTTTTTTTTTTTTTTTTTTTTGAAGTCAAAATATTTCTCAGGGTTGGGGGAGAGTAAAAAATTAGGGGGCTGGAGAGATTTAGGGGTCGGGGAAAATTTTAGGGGTCAGGACGAACTTTTTAGGGGTCAGGCAAAATTTTTTTGTTTTTTTTTGTTTTGAAGTCAAAATATATCTCATGGTTGGGGGAGAGTGAAAAATTAGGGGGCTGGAGAGATTCAGGGGTCGGGGAAAATTTTAGGGGTCAGGACGAACTTTTAAGGGGTCAGGCCAAATTTTTGTTTTTTTTTGTTTTGAAGTCAAAATCGTTCTCATAGTTGGGGGAGAGTGAAAAATTAGGGGGCTAGAGAGATTTAGGGTTCGGGGAAAATTTTAGGGGTCAGGCGGAACTTTTTAGGGGTCAGGCCAAATTTTTTTGTTTTTTTGTTTTGAAGTCAAAATATTTCTCATGGTTGGAGGAGAGTGAAAAATTAGGGGGCTGGAGAGATTTAGGGGTCGGGGAAAATTTTAGGGGTCAGGACGAACTTTTTAGGGTTCAGGCCAAATTTTTTTCCTTTTTTTTTGGTTTTGAACTCAAAATATTTCTCAGGGTTGGGGGAGAGTGAACAATTAGGGGGCTGGAGAGATTGAGGGGTCGGGGAAAATTTTAGGGGTCAAGACGAACTTTTTAGGGGTCAGGCCAAATTTTTTTGTTTTTTTTTGTTTTGAAGTCAAAATATTTCTCATGGTTGGGGGAGAGTGAAAAATTAGGGGGCTGGAGAGATTTAGGGGTCGGGGAAAATTTTAGGGGTCAGGCCGAACTTTTTAGGGTCTGCCCAAATTTAGGGGCGGCGATATGTACGTATTTAGCTTCCACACCGGGGCGGCGATAGGTACTTATTTAGCATCTAGTGGTGGTGATAGGTACTTATATAGCATGTGCACATGGGCGGTAATAAGTACGTATATAGTATGCACACTGGGGCAGTGATAGGTAGTTATTTAGCATGCGCACTGAGGCAGCGATCGGTTCATATGTAGCACGCGCACCAGGGCGGCGATAGGTACGTATATAGCACGCGCACAGGGGCGGCGAAAGGTACATATTTAAAATTCACACTGGGCGGCGAAAGGTACATATTTAAAATTCACACCGGGGCGGCGATAGATACGTATTTAGCATTCACGCCGGGGCGGCGATAGGTATGTATTTAGCATTCACACCGGGGCAGCGATAGGTATGTATTTAGCATTCACACCGGGGCAGCGATAGGTACGTATTTAGCTTCCGCACCGGGGCAGCGAAAGATATGTATTTTGCATTCGCACTGTAGTGGTGATAGGTACGTATTTAGCATTCGCACTGGGGCGGCTATAGGTACGTATTTAGCATTCACACCAGGGCGGCTATAGGTACGTATTTAGCATTCGCACTGGGCCGGCGATAGGTACGTATTTAGCATTCACACCAAAGCGGCAATATGTACATATTAATTATTCGCACTAGGGCAGCGATAGGTACTTATGTAGCATGCATACCGGGGCGCAATTGGTATGTCTTTAGTATTCGCACTAGGGCAGCGATAGGTACTTATGTAGCATGCACACCGGGGCGCAATAGGTATGTATTTAGCATTCACACCGGGGCAACGATAGGTACTATTTAGCATTCGCAACGGGGCGGCGATAGGTACTTAAATAGTATCTGCACCGGGGCGGCGATAGGTACGTATATAGTATGTGCACTGGGGCGGCGATAGGTACGTATATAGTATGCGCACCGGGGTGATGATAGATACGTATATAGTATGAACACCGAGGTGGAGATAAGTACCTATATAGAAGGCGCAGATAGAGGTGTTACTTTTTATAGAAATATGTCATACTATTACCCTGGGCAATAGGAGAAATGGTGGGGAAGAAACAGCTTTTGCAAAAGGCAAAATTAGAAAGTAGCGGCGAAATGGGGCGACCAGGAAAGAGAAAGGTAGCAGATAAAGAGACGGCTATAGAGAGAGGGGGCGGACATAGAAGTTTGAATATAAAGATGTTACACACACGATCTTTCTTCAAATATATGTTTTTATGACCCCGAGCAACGCCGGGTAGCCCCGCTAGTCTCCTCTATAAAGGGCAGTTGTCTGTATGTTTGTCTGTTTGTTTGTATGTCCAGTTTCTCCTCAAAAACTATGCGGCGAATTGTCAAAAAGTTGATATCTTCAGCACCGTACAACACCTGGGATCATAATATCTCAAAATTACAACAAAAAAACATGTTGCTGGGGGTCAACGGGGCCAGTCTTCGGCAGCGGGTCTGGTTTTTTCAAACTTTTCTAATGTTATTCAGTAGTAATTTGGAAATCACCCAATGTAATTATGTAATAATAATTTTGTTTTCAGCCAACTTATTCTTGTGCACGTGACGTCACAGTAATAGGTATATGACGTCATCGTTATAGGTTTTTAATTTTTTTTTCTCTTCAAAATTTATTTTACTTCAACATATTTTTATACATAACATATAAAAGTGTATTCTGATGTAAAATTCACAGAGTAAGATGATGAGAGTATTCCCGAATCTATAAACCCACTTCTTAGGGGTCCATGGGGTATATTTCATCGGGGGGGGGGGGTCAGTTATTTTTCATTATATATATATTTTAGAAATATGCAGAGTCACGCTTTTAACAGGAAATGACGTCAGAGGAAAAGAGTGTAGGGAAGAAAATCCCTCACACTACAACCCTGCTTTCCCTCTCACTCCCACCCTTTCTACCTTCCCTTCCTCCCCTACGCCCATTCTGTTGTTATGATACCACCCTCCTAGGCATTACCTCCTCCTTTTTGACAGTTGTGGAGATAGTGCGGCGGTGTGACTGCTTCAGGTCAAATTAGGGGAAGGGGGAGTGTCGGCATTCGCCGGTGGAGCGCCTCAGGTCAAATTTGGAGAAGGGGGATTGTCGGCATAATGCAAAGTCACGATTTTAACAGGAAATGACGTCAGAGGAAATCCTTAACGGCACCTTTTTGAACATGAGTTTATAGTGAAGCAAGGGTTGCTTAATCCTAACGAAACATAAGTTTATATTGAAGCAACTGTTGCTTAATCCTTAACGGCACTTTTTTTAACATGAGTCCATAGTGAAGCAAGGGTTGCTTATTCCATAACGGTATTTTTTGAACATGAGTTTATAGTGAAGCAAGTGTTGCTTAATTCTAACCGCATTTCTTCTTTTGACATGATACCATCCTCCCAGGTGTTACCTCCTTCTTTTTGAGAGGTGTGAAGTTAGTGTAGTATCATTAAAATTAAAGTAATAAATAATTATGCTCACCCATTGTTTTCACTAATATTTGTATACATATTAAATAATGTCTCAATAATATTTATATACATATAAAATAACGTCTCTAGAAGTAAAATAAAAAGAGAAATAATTATGCTCCACCATTGTTTTCACTAATATTTGTATACATATTAAATTACGTCTCAAGAAGTAAAGTAAGAAGAGAAATTATTATGCTCCGCCATTGTTTTCACTAATATTTGTATACATGTTAAATAACGTCTCAATAAGTAAAGTAAGAAAAGAAATAATTATGCTCCCCCATTGTTTTCACTTATATTTGTATACATATTAAAAAACATCTCAATAAATAGAGTAAGAATAGAAATAATTACGCTCCGCCACTGTTTTCACTAATATTTGTATACATGTTAAATAACGTCTCAATAAGTAAAGTAAAAAGAGAAATAATTATGCTCCGCCATTGTTTTCACTAATATCTGTATACATATTAAATAACGTCTCAATAAATAAAGTAAGAGAAATAATTATGCTCCGCCATTGTTTTCACTAATATTTGTATACATATTAATTAACGTCTCAATAAGTAAAGTAAGAAGAGAAATAATTATGCTCCGCCATTGTTTTCACTAATATTTGTATACATGTTAAATAACATTTTTTGTTTTGAACTCAAAATATTTCGCAAGGTTGGGAGAGAGTGAAAAATTAGTTGGGAGTAGGATGCTGGAGACATTGAGGGGTCGGAGAAAATTTTAGGGGTCAGGCCGAACTTTTTAGGGGTCAGGCCAAATTTTGTTCTTTTTTTTTGTTTTGAAGTCAAAATATTTCTCAGGGTTTTGGGAGAGTGAAAAATTAGGGGGCTGGAGAGATTTAGGGGTCGGGGAAAATTTTAGAGGTCATGACGAACTTTTTAGGGGTCAGGCCAAATTTTTTTCTTTTTTTTGGTTTTGAACTCAAAATATTTCTCATGGTTGGGGGAGAGTGAAAAATTAGGGGGCTGGAGAGATTTAGGGGTCGGGGAAAATTTTATGGGTGGGACGAACTTTTTAGGGGTCAGGCCAAATTTTGTTCTTTTTTTTTGTTTTGAAGTCAAAATATTTCTCATCGTTGGGGGAGAGTGAAAAATTAGGGGGCTGGAGAGATTTAGGGGTCGGGGAAAATTTTAGGGGTCAGGACGAACTTTTTAGGGGTCAGGCCAAATTTTTTTCTTTTTTTTTGGTTTTGAACTCAAAATATTTCTCATGGTTGGGGGAGAGTGAAAAATTAGGGTGCTGGGGAGATTTAGGGGTCGGGGAAAATTTTAGGGGTAAGGACGAACTTTTTAGGGGTCGGGCCAAATTTTTTTCTTTTTTTTTGGTTTTGAACTCAAAATATTTCTCAGGGTTGGGGCAGAGTGAAAAATTAGGGGGCTGGAGAGATTTAGGGGTCGGGGAAAATTTTAGTGGTGGGACGAACTTTTTAGGGGTCAGGCCAAATTTTTTTGTTTTTTTTTGTTTTGAAGTCAAAATATTTCTCATCGTTGGGGGAGAGTGAAAAATTAGGGGGCTGGAGAGATTTAGGGGTCGGGGAAAATTTTAGAGGTCATGACGAACTTTTTAGGGGTCAGGCCAAATTTTTTTCTTTTTTTTGGTTTTGAACTCAAAATATTTCTCATGGTTGGGGGAGAGTGAAAAATTAGGGGGCTGGAGAGATTTAGGGGTCGGGGAAAATTTTAGTGGTCAGGACGACCTTTTTAGGGGTCAGGTCAAATATTTTTCTTTTTTTTTGGTTTTGAACTCAAAATATTTCTCAGGGTTGGGGAGAGTGAAACATTAGGGGGCTGGAGAGATTTAGGGGTCGGGGAAAATTTTAGGGGTCAGGACGAACTTTTTAGGGGTCAGGCCAAATTTTTTTGTTTCTTTTTGTTTTGAAGTCAAAATATTTCTCATGGTTGGGGGAGAGTGAAAAATTAGGGGGCTGGAGAGATTTAGGGATCGGGGAAAATTTTAGGGGTCAGGACGAACTTTTTAGGGGTCAGGCCAAATTTTTTTCTTTTTTTTTGGTTTTGAACTCAAAATATTTCTCATTGTTGGGGGAGAGTGAAAAATTAGGGGGCTGGGGAGATTTAGGGGTCGGGGAAAATTTTAGGGGTCAGGACGAACTTTTTAGGGGTCAGGCCAAATTTTTTTGTTTTTTTTTGTTTTGAAGTCAAAATATTTCTCATGGTTGGGGGAGAGTGAAAAATTAGGGGGCTGGAGAGATTTAGGGATCGGGGAAAATTTTAGGGGTCAGGACGAACTTTTTAGGGGTCAAGCCAAATTTTGTTCTTTTTTTTTTGTTTTGAAGTCAAAATATTTCTCAGGGTTTTGGGAGAGTGAAAAATTAGGGGGCTGGAGAGATTTAGGGGTCGGGGAAAAGTTTAGAGGTAAGGACGAACTTTTTAGGGGTCAGGCCAAATTTTTTTCTTTTTTTTTGGTTTTGAACTCAAAATATTTCTCATGGTTGGGGGAGAGTGAAAAATTTTGGGGCTGGAGAGATTTAGGGGTCGGGGAAAATTTTAGGGGTCAGGCCAAATTTTTTTGTTTTTTTTGTTTTGAAGTCAAAATATTTCTCATGGTTGGGGGAGAGTTAAAAATTAGGGGGCTGGAGAGATTTAGGGGTCGGGGAAAATTTTAGGGGTCAGGACGAACTTTTTAGGGGTCAGGCCAAATTTTTTTGTTTTTTTTGTTTTGAAGTCAAAATATTTCTCATGGTTGGGGGAGAGTGAAAAATTTTGGGGCTGGACAGATTTAGGGGTTGGGGAAAATTTTAGGGGTAAGGACGAACTTTTTAGGGGTCAGGCGAAATTTTTTTCTTTTTTTTTTGGTTTTGAACTCAAAATATTTCTCATGGTTGGGGAGAGTGAAAAATTAGGGGGCTGGAGAGATTTAGGGGTCGGGGAAAATTTTAGGGGTCAGGACGAACTTTTTAGGGGTCAGGCCAAATTTTTTTGTTTCTTTTTGTTTTGAAGTCAAAATATTTCTCAGGGTTGGGGGAGAGTGAAAAATTAGGGGGCTGGAGAGATTTAGGGGTCGGGGAAAATTTTAGGGGTCAGGACGAACTTTTTAGGGGTCAGGCCAAATTTTTTTGTTTTTTTTGTTTTGAAGTCAAAATATTTCTCATGGTTGGGGGAGAGTTAAAAATTAGGGGGCTGGAGAGATTTAGGGGTCGGGGAAAATTTTAGGGGTCACGACGAACTTTTTAGGGGTCAGGCCAAATTTTTTTGTTTTTTTTGTTTTGAAGTCAAAATATTTCTCATGGTTGGGGGAGAGTGAAAAATTTTGGGGCTGGAGAGATTTAGGGGTCGGGGAAAATTTTAGGGGTCAGGACGAACTTTTATGGGGTCAGGCCAAATTTTTTTGTTTTTTTTTGTTTTGAAGTCAAAATATTTTTCAGGGTTGGGGGAGAGTGAAAAATTAGGGGGCTGGAGAGATTTAGGGGTCGGGGAAAATTTTAGGGGTCAGGACGAACTTTTTAGGGGTCAGGCCAAATTTTTTTCTTTTTTTTTGTTTTGAAGTCAAAATATATCTCATGGTTGGGGAGAGTGAAAAATTAGGGGGCTGGAGAGATTTAGGGGTCGGGGAAAATTTTAGGGGTCAGGACGAACTTTTTAGGGGTACGCCAAATTTTTTTCTTTTTTTTTGGTTTTGAAGTCAAAATATTTCTCAAGGTTGGGGGAGAGTGAAAAATTAGGGGGATGGAGAGATTTAAGGGGTCGGGGAAAATTTTAGGGGTCAGGACGAACTTTTTAGGGTTCTGGCCAAATTTTTTTCTTTTTTTTTGGTTTTGAACTGAAAATATTTCTTTGGGTTGATGGGAGAGTGAACAATTAGGGGGCTGGAGAGATTGAAGGGTCGCGGAAAATTTTAGGGGTCAGGCCGAACTTGTTAGGGGTCAGGCCAAATTTTTTTCTTTTTTTGGTTTTGAACTGAAAATATTTCTCAGGGTTGGGGGAGAGTGAAACATTAGGGGGCTGGAGAGATTTAGGGATCGGGGAAAATTTTAGGGGTCAGGACGAACTTTTTAGGGGTCAGGCCAAATTTTTTTCTTTTTTTTTGGTTTTGAACTGAAAATATTGTTCAGGGTTGGGGGAGAGTGAAAAATTAGGGGGCTGGAGAGATTGAGGGGTCGGGGAAAATTTTAGGGGTCAGGCGGAACTTTTTAGGGGTCAGGCCAAATTTTTTTGTTTTTTTTTGTTTTGAAGTCAAAATATTTCTCATGGTTGGGGGAGAGTGAAACATTAGAGGGCTTGAGAGATTTAGGGGTCGGGGAAAATGTTAGGGGTCAGAACGTACTTTTTAGGGGTCAGGCCAAATTTTTTTGTTTTTTTTTGTTTTTTTTTGTTTTGAAGTCAAAATATTTCTCATGGTTGGGGGAGAGTCAAAAATTAGGTGGCTGGAGAGATTTAGGGGTCGGGGAAAATTTTAGGGTTTAGGACGAACTTTTTAGAGGTCAGGCCAAATTTTTTTCTTTTTTATGGTTTTGAACTGAAAATATTTCTCAGGGTTGGGGGAGAGTGAAAACTTAGGGGGCTGGAGAGATTTAGGGGTCGGGGAAAATTTTAGGGTTTAGGACGAACTTTTTAGGGGTCAGGCCAAATTTTTTTGTTTTTATTTTGTTTTGAAGTCAAAATATTTCTCATGGTGTGAGGAGAGTGAAAAATTAGGGGGCTGGAGAGATTTAGGGGTCGGGGAAAATTTTAGGGGTCAGGACGAACTTTTTAGGGGTCAGGCCAAATTTTTTTGTTTTTTTTTGTTTTGAAGTCAAAATATATCTCATGGTTGGGGGAGAGTGAAAAATTAGGGGGCTGGAGAGATTTAGGGGTCGGGGAAAATTTTAGGGGTCAGGACGAACTTTTTAGGGGTCAGGCCAAATTTTTTGTTTTTTTTTGTTTTTTTTTGTTTTGAAGTCAAAATATTTCTCAGGGTTGGGGAAGAGTAAAAAATTAGGGGGCTGCAGAAATTTAGGGGTCGGGGAAAATTTTAGGGGTCAGGACGAACTTTTTAGGGGTCAGGCCAAATTTTTTGTTTTTTTTTGTTTTTTTTTGTTTTGAAGTCAAAATATATCTCATGGTTGTTGGAGAGTGAAAAATTAGGGGGCTGGAGAGATTTAGGGGTCGGGGAAAATTTTAGGGGTCAGGACGAACTTTTATGGTGTCAGGCTAATTTTTTTTCTTTTTTTTGGTTTTGTAACTCAAAATATTTCTCAGGGTTGGGGGAGAGTGAACAATTAGGGGGCTGGAGAGATTTAGGGGTCGGGGAAAATTTTAGGGGTCAGGCGGAACTATTTAGTGGTCAGGCCAAATTTTTTTGTTTATTTTTGTTTTGAAGTCAAAATATTTCTCATGGTTGGGGGAGAGTGAAAAATTAGGGGCTGGAGAGATTTAGGGGACAGGGAAAAATTTAAGGGTCAGGCCAAATTTTTTAGGGGTCTGCCCAAATTTAGGGACGGCGATATGTACGTATTTAGCTTCCACACCGGGGCGGCGATAGGTACTTATTTAGCATTCAGCGGTGGTGATAGGTACTTTTATAGCATGTGCACATGGGCGGTAATAAGTACGTCTATAGTATGCACAGCGGGGCAGTGATAGGTATGTATTTAGCATGCGCACTGAGGCAGCAATCGGTTCATATATAGCACGCGCACCGGGGCGGCGATAGGTACTTATATAGCACGCGCACAGGGGCGGCAAAAGGTACATATTTAAAATTCACACCGGGCGGCGAAAGGTACATATTTAAAATTCACACCAGGGCGGCGATAGGTACGTATTTAGCATTCACACCGGGGCGGCGATAGGTATGTATTTAGCATCTACTCCGGGGCAGCGATAGGTATGTATTTAGCATTCGCACCGGGGCAGCGATATGTACGTATTTAGCTTCCGCACTGGGGCGGCGATAGGTACGTATTTAGAATTTACACCGGGGCGGCAATAGGTACGTATTTAGAATTCACACCGGGGCGGCGATAGGTATGTATTTAGCATTCGCACCGGGGCGGCGATATGTACGTATTTAGCTTCCACACCAGGGCGGCGATAGGTACGTATTCAGAATTCAGGGGCGGCGATAGCTACGTATATAGCATGTACACATGGGCAGCAATAAGTACGTACATAGCATGCGCTCTGCGGCGGCGATCAGTACATATATTGCACGCGCACCGGGGCGGCGAAAGGTATGTATTTCGCATTCGCACCGTAGTGGTGATAGGTACGTATTTAGCATTCGCACTGGGGCGGCTATAGGTACGTATTTAGCATTCGCACCAGGGCGGCTATAGGTACGTATTTAGCATTCGCACTGGGCCGGCGATAGTTACGTATTTAGCATTCACACCAAAGCGGCAATATGTACATATTAATTAGTCGTACTAGGGCAGCGATAGGTACTTATGTAGCATGCACACCGGGGCGCAATAGGTATGTATTTAGCATTCACACCGGGGCAACGATAGGTACTATTTAGCATTCGCAATGGGGCGGCGATAGGTACTTAAATAGTATCTGCACCGGGGCGGCGATAGGTACGTATATAGTATGTGCACTGGGGCGGCGATAGGTACGTATATAGTATGCGCACCGGGGTGATGATAGATACGTATATAGTATGAACACCGGGGTGGAGATAAGTACTTATATAGAAGGCGCAGATAGAGGTGTTACTTTTTACAGAAATATGTCATACTATTACCCTGGGCAATAGGAGAAATGGTGGGGAAGAAACAGCTTTTGCAAAAGGCAAAATTAGAAAGTAGCGGCGAAATGGGGCGACCAGGAAAGAGAAAGGTAGCAGATTAAGAGACGGCTGTAGAGAGAGGGGGCGGACATACAAGTTTGAATATAAAGATGTTACACACACGATCTTTCTTCAAATATATGCTTTTATGACCCCGAGCAACGCCGGGTAGCCCCGCTAGTCATATATAAAAGCTCTATTGGATATGGAGCACTTTTTATTAACCCGGTTAAAATTCTTTGTATTACTACCCTGTAGATGTGTTACCTGCATTATATATATATATATATATAGATATATATATATATATATATTTATATATATATATATATATATAAGTTGTACTTACCCAGAGTCGTCTGGGATTTAAATCAAAATGGCTGATTTCTTTTTACAAAGAAATGGATAGTAATTATGGTGACATAATATTTGTCAGCAAATAATTTTTTCAATAAGAATTGTTACAAAGTTTATTTTATTTTAATATTTTAAATATTAAGTGTTTTAGATATCTATTTTTGCATCTGTTAAGATAAATAGCTGATGGCGGAATTACTCCTCTTTAACACTAAGAATATTCGGTTAATAGAACGTTTCTTGAGTATTTTCAGAAAGAAACAGACGCGAAATAAAACATATTCGTAGCAGTAATATAGTTGATACAAGAAAAATAATAGGCTACTTCTAGTCAATTATCGATTTACCAGATTGATTCCTATTTGGGTCTGACTTAAGAATCAGGCAAGATAACTTCATATGTCGGATATATATATATATATATATATATATATATATATATATATATATATATATATATTAATATATATATATATATTAATATATATATATATATATATATATATATGTATATGTATATATATATAGGTCACTCATACATACACAGACAGAAATAAAACCATATATATAACAATACATATGCATGTATGTATTTTTATTTCTATTTAAAGTTTTTTTGTATTTAAATTTAAAGTTAATAACATAAAGCGAATGTAATAGTTCAATAGTGTGACGCTAGAGCTATGCTATAAAATATTTTATTTAATCTTTACAAATATCTTGGTGGTAAGCCGAAACAATTGTATGCTGACAATATAAACAGTTTTACTTGTGAAATTATGTGAATCTGTACATCCTAACATTTGAAATGGTTTAAAATTAAGTAAAAATAGTATATATATATATATATATATATATATATATATATATATATATATATATATTTATATATATATATATATATAGAGAGAGAGAGAGAGAAAAGTAATGAAATCATTATTTCGTTTTATTTTATGAGAATATTTGGCAAGTAACCAGACCTTCTCACTCTAAAACTCTTCATAGGCAGACTAATTATTTTCAGAAGGATTTTTATAAGATAAAAACCAATCACTTTTAGTTTCTTTGTTGTTTTCTTCAATTCCAACTTATAGCTATCAGCACGCTCTCGAAAGACGAAAATAAGAATACATTTTTGCCAAGAACTTCCTTAAGAATTAGTCCCAAATAGTAAGGGATGTTAAACCGGGTCAGCGAGTTTATTGATTGTTCATTAAAAGATTTTGGCTTGAAGACAATCATTCACATTTTCCGCTGATTATTTGTCACTTGAATGACCAGTGTCCGGCTCAATAGACCGCAATTACCTCATCATCTGACTAGCGTGATCGTGTGAGTGAGAGAGAGAGAGAAAGAGAGAGAGAGTGTAGGAGAAAGAAAGAGATAGATGGAAAGAGACACTGAGATATTTTTGTTTCTTTGAAAGCGCCTTAACCTGGACTTTACTTGGCAACATTTCTGTTAAATGACAATATAGCTGTGATCAACTAACTTTGTAATATACTTACATTCTATCCTTAGACAATGATCAATCTGAAGTTAAGATATTCGATTAACTGATTGCTCCCTGGTGATTGGCAATCTATACGCCAGAAACGTTATCTACTGACATATGTCAGTATATGTTTTGATGTCTACATCTCCATATAAAAGATGACGTATAATGCCAAGTGTTCAATCGACCTCTTAGATAAACCGACTTATGCTCAAAATACTTTAACACAAAAAAGATTATTAGAACATTTTATTTAAATTAAAAAGATATAATTAAGCAGAGAAATTCTGTTATTTTTAACAATGTTTACTTAATCACACATATATATATATATATATATATATATATATATATATATATATATATATATATATATGGTGTGAAGTTGTCCAACAGTAAATAATAAATGAAGGAAGTCAAGTCGAGGGTTGGTTTAACAAGTGTATTAACAAAGTAAGAAAGTGACTAGCACTTGGCTAGACAGTTACAAGACTGTGCTTTGTCTTCTCTGTGTCTCTGGTGACTCGCACTATTTATAGTGACAACCGGTGTTGTTTCTCCTGTGTAAGAACGGTCGGTGTAACAATATATATATATATATATATTTATTTATTTTTATTTTTATTTTATTCCATTAGTTGCGACAAAACAAGTTCTGTTTCATTGGCGCAAATAGCGGCCAATTCGTCAGGCTAACGATGGAATCCGAACCTATATATATATATATATTAAAACATTTTGAGAAACCAGTTAACAAGCGCGTCTGTTAACTGGTTTCTCAAAATTTTCAAATATATCTTTTAACGACGCTTTCAAAGTTGTAGTAACACTTATATATATATATATATATATATAAATATATATATATATATATATATATATATATATGATTAAGTGAACATTGTTAAAAATAACAGAATTTCTCTGCTTAATTATATCTTTTTAATTTTTTTAAAAATTTTCTAATAATCTTTTTTGTGTTAAAATAAGTGAAAATACTATATGTTCCATATGTATCACAAATGTTTTCGATTCCTCATCGAATCATCTCGAGGTAACAAAAACAAATAAAGAAAAACGCTGGAAAAAATAAAGGAATTTCAAAAGACAATCGAGAATGCGCACGTGAAGTCAGTTAGACGCCAAACGAATTCAGACGACCAAGTCGTGGTTGATGAACAATGTTTCTCACCAGTAGTCGCCAGACTTGTGGCCGACTGTAACCTTTTGAATATTTCTTCTGGAGCGTGACCAAGGCAAGAAACAACAAGCACGCCCATAACACGTTCAACTCTCTGAAGGCTACCATTGTGGATGTGTTCATCACTATAGATAAGAACATGGTAGATAGAGAACACCCTTCCTGAGATGGTCGTTTTCGCCTGCGGACGTTACATTGAAAATAAATTAGCATGCAACTCTGTTGCTAATTAGACACCGGTCCTCTGCATATACCACCGGTTGTTTTTATGGCTTATTTCGTTTTCTTTTTGTCAAGTATCGGATTTTGATGCACTCCATTCAATATATATATATATATATATATATATATATATATATATATATATATATATATATATATATATATATATATATATAGTCTAAAGAGGCTTTAAGTTATTTTAAACGAAAAGACAAAAAAAGAAGGAAAATGCAGTTTAAATTCCCAGAGAAACTAACTAAATCCAAAATAGTGCAGACTTAACATTTGTTTGAAAATTCATAAATAAATAAAATATATAGTAGTAAATAAATTTAAAAAAGGGGGATTAAGTATCTAACAGTGAAACAAAAACAGGGGACCTTAAGGTAAGCATCTAATATTAACACGGGGATCATCAGCTGTTTACCCTATAACTGTTTCGGAGATTTAAAAACAGGACAGTTATATGCATGGCTCTCCAATGGTACAGATAAAACTACCATTCCCCCAATCAAGTGTCGAAATAATTCAGCTTAAAATGTTACTTATATATAAATAAATAATAATAATAATAATCAAAATAATAATAATAATATACTACCCTTAAGACTACCGTGCGATATGGTAATTTGCATATCAAATAAAATTCTTTATAACAATAGTAATACTACTACTACTACTAATAATAATAATAATAATAATAATAATAATAATAATAATAATAAAATGCTATCTAAACACTACACGCAAGAACCATTCTGCGATATATATATATATATATATATATATATATATATATATATATCGTTGTACAGGGTAAACACGTAACTAATAAACCAATTATTATTAATTTTGGAATGTATATGCCCAGCAACACGGTGATTCACATGGGCACATTATTTTTATTTGTAAATTACAAAATTCAGGGGCTGCATGTATTTAAAGTTCATGTGTGTATATGTTTATATATTTCTATGTATAATATTAACTATATGTAAATCTAAAATGTGTCTAACTGTCGAGTTGAGCGTAGAACGTAGGTGTAAAATGCCCAACTGCTTATCACGGGTGTTTAATCTCTATGTGAACCACACTCGTTACGTCTAGCCGCAATGATTAACCGTGATACAGCGAAACGTCTGTGTGTATATTACTATAGAAAGCGTCTCTTTGGTTTCGAGTAACAAAAGGTACGCCGTCTGTGGGTAACTTTGTCAGGAGTCTATAGAGAAGCAAGAGTTGTGCAATGTCAACCACCCCTCTCTTGTCCAGTGTCCAGATAAGCAGAATAAGACTGGTGGTATATTGCACTGACTGGTAAAGTACAGAATAGTTAACGTTCTAGAACTCGTAAATAAAATATAACAAATAATTTATAGAAAACGCAGTATAATTAAATTCTCTACCGACCTGTATACTTTTAACGTGTTGAAAAACTTTGTAAGATTTCTTATTTTAGATTTTTTTTGGAATCAAAACTGTTTTATTGACGCACGTAGAAGGGGTCTTTACCCTCGAACTTTGTGCTAGTAATACAGCAAGTAACGTTTTTAACTATCTTTTCGGAATAACCCAACTCCCAATTTCTACACGTTAAAAGTATAAGGTTCAGTAAAGAATTTAATTCTACTGCGTTTGCTATGAATTATTTCTGCTTTAAATTTGTTTACAGATTTCGAATGATAACTATTTCTGACTTTTACATCCAGTAGTTTCTTTCTCCATTCCTAGTTCGATTACGAAAGCTTTGTAATCCGATCGCTTGGCCGATGGGGTATATCTTCGTCACGGAACCAATGTGATCCGATCAATGTGATCCCATCGTTAGGCGGGGTAGATCTTGGGACGATATGTGACGACGGGACGATGTGTGACAACATGTTCACGTATGTGCAATGTCTCGTCTTGTTATCGCTAGTGAGCAATCATCGTTTGACGATAGTCACTGTCGTCTGCTTCTGGATCTGGCTGGCTGGCTGGCTGTTGGGTCGGGACCATCATGATGCAAACATTACAGTATGTGATAATGGAACAAACTATTTTACTTTTCAATATAAAAATATAATTTATTCTTGCGGAAGAACATATTTTAAACTCGAAGGTTCGGCTGAGCTCTCGCGAGCGTGTCAAGCACGCCTCTTCCTCATTCAGATTTCAAAAGCCGACTCTGAATTGTTAATCTCTAAACCAGAGAGAAAGAGAGAGAGAGAGAGAGAGAGAGAGGGGGGAGTAAGAGAGAGAGAGTGAATACAGCCGTCATCAGTGTTTCAACAAATCTCGGTGACTGGTTTTCTGACCTCTTCAACCTGGATGGTGTCTCCAACATTGTTGATATTTTAACTGACATCGGATTACTCCGAATCCCCCGTTCAGTGAGCTGACATTTTTAGTGCAGCGACTTTATTTTATTTGCAACTCAAGTCTGGCGCAAGGGTCACGAATATAATGGGGAGCACTTAGCTCCCCAAAAGGTCACGCATTGTGCCACAGCTGGAGAGTCTAGTCTACTTTACAATTTAATCAGTGGCTTTCCCAAGAATATTATGAAAGTGATGCTGTAACCTATATACGTATATGTGTATGTAACCTATATACGTGTATGTATATATGTATACGTATATATATGTATATATACGTATATGTAATTTATGTGTATATGTATATATGTATGCATATATACTTATATATATATATATATATATATATATATATATATATATATATACATATATAAGTATATATGCATACATATATATATATACGTATATGTAGCCTATATACATATACCAGAAGAATAAAATCATCCCAAGAACAGTTTTGCACTACTTTTATGTTCCCTTACGAAGATTAAAATCGATAGTATTAAACCTTGTCGATAATCATTATTCCAATTTCGATCAATATTCATTACATCATTTTTATACTAGAAGATGTCTCACAGTTAAGGCTTAAGCTTCTAGCGTCTGAAAACGAAATTGAAATTCAGGGAAGTTTGCTTAATTGGTGTCTTATGAGGATGAATTAAATTCAATGGAAATCTAAAATATCTGAATTTCCAAATGGATGGTTGTGCCCATATTATGCCCCCCCCCCCCTAAAATATCTTTGAAATTTGGAGAATATATATTAAATGATGTCTAATATCTATTATTAACATTTCCCAAAAATCGAAGGTATCTGAATTTTCCAGAAGGGCTTCCACCGCTTTTTTATTTATTTGTAATAAACTAAATAAAACATAATATAGCCCACATTACGATCCATTACGACTGTCAGCTGTGTTTTAAAAAAATTCATAATGATCGATTAATTAGTTTAAGAGTGAATCCTTATTTAATATGAATAGAAATATGCATGTATTGTTTAATGCCTCTGATATCTTATATTAATCTTGCACTTGTAAACGACTCTTTGACTAAAGACTAAATAAAGGAATGTTCTTGTTGGTTGAAAAAATAGTTTACTTCAATCAAAGAATTTCTGGTGGTGGAATGTGATTTGAGGCCATTGACTATTGGCCATAACAGTCTTACAAAATAGAAAAAAGGTTTTAAATAAAGAATCGTCAGACAAACAGGAAATTATTTTCTATTCGATGCTTCCAATAAATAGAAAGGTTGAAAAGCCAACTTTCCCGTCGGCGATTTCGTACAAAACAAGTGTTGATAAGTGTATTCTTCTTTTCTTTCTTGGTTACTCTTCGCGACATATATAACAATAAGTAAATGGCGGAAAGATGTTTGTAAATAGTCGAAGTTTGTAATATTTTCGTCTTCGTTCTATTTTTTGTTCATTTTTTTAGCTACTGTTTGTGCTTTTAGTTTTGAGAAAAGATTAATTATTTTTCTTTTCTTTTTAAATTATGTTATTTCTATCCTTTCTCTTTTTAAAAAAGAATATTTTGTCGCTACACGGTCGAAACTATGACGCATGAGTGTCCACGTACAACGGGCCGAAGTGCATGACATTAAACTATATCCGGATGAGAGACCACGATTTTGTAGATGTTGAGAGGGTGAGGTTATTACTTGCAAGTCCACTCTGATTCTGGGTTGATTGTACCGGTGAGGGTCACACCTATGGATTAATAGAGTATGTTATAGGTATTTACCAACATCGCATCTGTTTGTCAAGTCCCAATTTTGAAGCTTTGATTTGTGTGTGAAGCTAACTCCTGGGTTCCCATTACTTGTAGGATTACTCTGATCTCGGAATGGTTTTACCGGTTAGCGACCTACCTAGTGAATAAATAGAATGCGTTCTGGATATTTACCGAAAATGCATCCGTTGATGAGCTCACAAGCTTGGGAAAGTGTAAAGGAAATGTTTAATTCTAATTACTCGAAGATTTAATCATACTCCGTAGTGGTTATACCGGTTAGGGTCCCACCTATTAGTGGAACAGAGTCCTTTTAAGGTATTTACCGAAAATGCATCTGTCTGTAAGGTCCTAATTTAGAAGCTTACTGTAGGATAAAGATAACCTCTAATTTACCATTACTCGCAGGTTAACTTTGATTCTGGTGTAGTGGTACAGATTAAGAGCCCACCAATAGGTTAAATATAATTGGTTCTGGGTATTAACCAAAACTCTATCCGTTGGCGATGTCCCAGTTTGGGAGCTTTGATGAATGTAAAGCAAGAATTTTAGTTGGCATTATTCGAACGTTTGCCTTACGATTACTCATTGGTCCACTCTAACTCCGGAGTGGTCGTACGGGTGTGGGACCAACTTATGAGAATCAGCAGCGGTAGAGAATGTTGATATTACGTATTGATTCGTGATGGGACAACATTTTCAATCAGTAGTTACTTTTACTCAACTTGAGTAGAGTTTACTTCAAAATCTTGCGCATCCTATAAAACCAATACACAGGTTTTCCTTCTCTTTTCTGGTAGTTTTCTTCCACAAACAACACACATGGGTACATCATTAAAAGCGAACATCGAATACTGGCCGAACGCCCTTGACAAACACAACGAGCGAGAGACACAAAGTTGAGCACTGACGCTGCTCAAATAACTACAATTACCCAGTTAATGCATACACTTTTCACCTAGCAAAACAAACACACTAATCCACACACATCTGCATGTCTATTCTGTTTACATACAGCCGACATGAACAGGTCCAAATCACTCGAAAAATTCGTTGGCTTATTTGAACTCTTTTTCATTGTAAACACTTTATTTGGCATTGTTATCTCAAGTTGCATTAATTAATTTTGCAAAGATTGACTTTGTTATATTACTGAATCAAGTTTAATTCGTACGCCTAGAAGCTGTGTTCGAAGTTAATCTGTTTTAAAAAAGCAGTGAATCGTGTACATACAAATATATATGCATACCTAACTTAGCCGAGTCAAAACCGAGTCGTCGTGAAACAGTAAATTAGTACAAAATAAAACAACGTTTTCTTAAGAATTAAAAAAAACAATTTAATCGTTACGAATAAGCATCCAACTGAATGAATATTTTTATTCATGAAGAAGGATTTATTTTCGACAAAAAAAACTTTTCTTTCTTTTTTCCCGAAGAACATTTTTAAAACATACTCATCTGTGACAAATTGATGACTTTGAACCAGGATCGAGCGTTTGAAGTGACTCATTCCCGCCATAAAAGAGCCCGTCTTTGCCTGGCGTGTAATTTAACAGATAAAGTAAGTTTTTTATTGTAGGCCGATGGAGATTCATTTATAAATAGATATATAACTTAAAATACACATTAAATTTAAACAGCTTTAATACTTTTGTGCGTATCATGATTTGAAAATGATTTACATCGTCAATATATATATATATATATATATATATATATATATATATATATATATATATATATATATATATATATATATATCTTTGTATGAAAACGACAAAAGAAAAATCAAATCAAACATAGGAAGAAATCATCAACAAAAAAAGATTTACCGGCTTCGTTCGGGTCAACAAACGTCATCAGTTAAACTGAACGAAACCAGTAAATCTCTTATTTTTATGCTTTCTCCCTGTGTTTTATTTGTTTTTCTTTGTCTTTTCAAGACATCCTGTCTTCGCGTCATTTCATTTTATGAGATATCGTGTATTTTATTCTCATATATATATATATATATATATATATATATATATATATATATATAATTATAACGTTAGTATATTAACATGTTAATATAATTGTAAGTAAAAGATTTACACATAAACTAAGTAGCCGATCATTATTAATTTTGGAACTAAGCTGTTAGGCGTAAGAAGTCCAGGTCCAAAGTTTTGCTATATTTACTTTAATTTAGTGTTATACAAGATGGGGTAAAAATGAAGATTCAGATAGCTCCGTTTTTTTTGTTGAAATTTTAACAATAGATATTAGACATCAATTAATAAATATTACCTAAATGTCTGTTTCTTTAAAGTAATTTAAGGATTTAGTAAGGGGCGTACTAGTCTCGTTTGAAGATTTAAATATATCAGAAAAGCATAGAATTTGGTCTATCGTAATTAGACACCATTTAAGCAAAACTCTCTGAATTTCAATTTCTTTTTAAGACCCTTGAAGTTTAGTCGTAAATTTTAGAAATTTTCTAAAATACAAATCAAATAATGTTGACATAAGGTTTATTAGAATTATATGTTGCTTTTAATCTTCGTAAAGAGACATAAAAATTGTGAAGAAGCACAGGTAAGGGAATTTTTTTTCTTTTTAAATAACTAATATAAGTAAGCAAAAAAATTATATGGAACAAAACGTAGATTTAGTATAAGGAACGTTTATGTTTTTGTCTTTTAAGGGAAGTGGGGTCTCATCAACTCTGCTGGGAAGCCATGAAATTAAATACTGTCTTGTTTTTAAATTCCCGAAACAGTTTTTTCATGGTAAACAACTGATGATCCCTTAAAATAGTGTTAGAAATAAACTAATATAATAACTGAAAAAAATAAATTGACTTACATGAGTGATTTTCCACTGAAAGACTTGGGACTATAAGTTTTTTTTGTTTTTTGTAATATAGTTTTAATGGTTGAGAAACTTCCGAGACTATATATATATATATATATATATATATATATATATATATATATATATATATATAATATTTAAATGTTTAATTAAATAACGATAGTTGAATTATCGTTTAATGATAATAATCCATCGTATGTAAAGCTCAATATATAGAATAGAGGAATCAATTTTAGAGGTGAAAAATGAAGTCCAGAGCAAGGAGCTTGCTTTTTTAAGTTTTAACAAATATTGTATCTTTACAATTCTTTATTCTCATCTTTCACCTCTAATATATATATATATATATATATATATATATATATATATATATATATATATATATACGTAAGTATATAATACATTCTAGGTATTCTTACTTAAGTACAACATGATTATATATTTACGTTCCAAGAATTCAATATATGAAGTTCAAAATATATTGAGAAAATAAAGTTCAAACCAATATATTTTTAGAAGTGCCCAATACAGAGTAAAGCTTTATAAATGAATAAATAAAGCTAGCTATATATATATATATATATATATATATATATATATATATATATATATATATATATATATATATATATATATATATATATTACACGTTTGATTTTACTTAAAGTCTTTATACCGGATTATTTCTGCTCATTTTCTCTTTTACGCGTCTTTAGCGTATATTAGTAATTGCTAAGCTTCTACTTCCTTTTTCCTGGTCAGAAACATGCTTAAATGTATCTGATAATAATAGTGCGTAAATTACATTATTGGCGATCTGCTCGCCCAATGTTTTATAGATTACTGAGTCTAAAGCCTTTTTCTAAACTCAACAAACGTGACGCCATTCGTCATTTCATAATCCTCTGTTTTTACTTCACCTTGATCTATTTAACCTCATACCTAACCTTACAGGTCATCTCTTCATGTAATCGTTAGTGGGAACTGCATTATTTCCCAAGCATTGTGTCA
>OY744540.1:63530057-63557557 GCA_963556195.1 Sepiola atlantica | reverse complement strand
TGCTCCGATGAACTTGCTTCTTTGGTAAATACACTCGATAAACCCGACAATCAGCTAAACCACTGTGGAGGTCCCAAGATGCCGGAGAGCCTTCTACTCTAATAACTTATTTCCTCGTACTGCCGGCCTTTGGAACTCCCCTCCCTGCTCACTATTTCTCCGACTGCACCGATGCAATTTTTTTAACTTATGTGATCAAGCATCTCGCTTCACAGCTCCCAATTTATGATGACCCTCAAAACTTTTACGTCTACAGTGGCGGTCTGCCTTGTTTGAGGTGAACTATGTTTAAACAAATGTTATCTACATACGTACACGTTGCGGAATGCTTAGTATAGATATAACCATTCAAACCAGTCGCATGATTCGAAACCCGAAACAAGAAAATGTGTGTGCGTGTGTGTGTGTTTTTTTTTAACATAGTTCACCCCAAACAAGGCAGACCGCCACTGTAGACATCATGGGCTACTGAGAAAAAGGGTGACAGTTTTTTTATGGGGGGGGGGTCAACCTAGATTGGGAGCTGTGCAGCGAGATGTCTGTTTACATTAGTTTTAAATTTCGGCATATCAGTACCGTCATGAAAACAGGGGGCAGGGAGGTAGTTCCAGAGTCCAGCAGCACGAGGAAAAAAAGCTTTTGGAGTAGAAAGCTCTTCGGCATCTGGGGACCTCCACAGTGAATGGATGGGATTTGGCAGATTGTCGGGTTGGTCTAGTGAATTTACGTCGTATCTGGGTGTGTTTGTTGAACCATAGATCATTTGATGTCTACATTTTTCACGCGAATTACATACTGCCAGTCATCAATCAAATTAACTTGTTAAAGATATTTGAAGCAAAGCCGACTTGCGCTTCGGGCCCAGTTTTCTCATTTTGTTTATCTTAAGGTGTTTCATTCTCCCGCGGTTTTTCGTTTTTCATTCGTTAACCTGTCCACTGAACTCCGAATCCTATTTCACTGTGCATTGAACACAATCATTCCAAATAAGCGATAATAATCCCATCATCCTAAAAGGAGATTACATAGGCATTTGGAGAATGAAGCCGAACTCTGGCATCATGTCGAATATTCGAAATGGATTAAAAAACGATTGATTTCCTTGTCAGTTATCCATCCATCGATAATAAGATTTACACGAAATAGATTGAGATAAAGAAATTTATACCTCCGATAGATAGATATATTTTTATTTAGAAACTAGAAAAATGTCACTCGTTGGGTAACCACTTCAACTTGGGTTAGATGGTTTGAATCAGTAAAAGGTGTGTTTGTAAAGCCAGTTTAATATGAAAAATAAAAAGATAAAATCCCAAATTAGTTGCTTTCTGCTCCTCATATCTCTTCTTCTCTATCTATTCTCTTCCTCTCTCTCTCTCTCTATTTCACTTTCCTCTCTTCCTCTCTCTCTCTCTATTTCACTTTCCTCTCTTCCTCACCCTCCCTCTCTCTTGCGCGCGCCCTCTTTCTCTCTTTCCCATTCTCTCTCTCTCTCACTCACTCTCTCACTCGGCTACGGGTTAAATAGTTTTACTAATTGTGGTGTTATTCCATTTTGTGTGTAATAGCCTATTCGAATATTTTTATACTATACTTTAATTATATTCGACTTTAATATATATATATATATATATATATATATATATATATATATATATATATATATATATATATATATATATATATAATCCGAGTATGGTATAAATCCACAGGGTATAAATGATGGGGAATTGAACCGGGTTTATGAGAGTGCTCAATAAAAATATAGAGCGGAAATATAAATACAAATGATAATTTATTTCATTTTGGCTACAAAATTGATTTAGTTTCACGAAAACAGTTTTTAGGAGCTCACGATCTTCAGGTCTCGAAAACCTGAAGATCGTGAACTCCTAAAAACTGCTCTCGTGAAACAAAATCAATTTTGTAGTCAAAATGAAATAAATTATCATTTATATTTATACATATATATATATATATATATATATATATATATATAGATATATATAGATACATATATATATATATATATATATATATATATATATATATATAACAGAGAATGGTAGTTTGCTTGAAGCATTGCTGGGAATAGTAGTAGCATGTTTAAAAAGGCTGATGGCAATGCAAAGTGCCAGGTAGGTTGTAAGCTGGAAGGAACAAAAATAATGAATCGGAATCGAAATGGGACTTACTATTTATTTGTTCTTAATATCTTACATAACAGCTAGTGTGGTGTTAGCTGTTTGTGTGTTGTCCAGATGATTATTTTGATTCTGAAAAATGTCTTAAATTTAAAGGAATTTAAATTTAAGAAAACTTGCTTAATTGGTGTCTAATGACTTTCGATATAATTCAATGCAAATTTGAAATGTTTGAATTTTCAAATTGGAGGTTATGTCAATATTATACCCCCAAAACATTATAAAATACTCCACGAAACTGAAATTTGTGAAATATTTATTAATTGATGTCTAATACTTATTGGTAGAATTTCCCCCAAATCAGAGGTATCTAAATTTTTATAATAACTTTCTTTTCTTTTTTTTTTTTGCTTAAACCATGTATAACCCACATTTTCCACACTGGCAGCCGTGTTCTAAAATAAATAATGATCAGTTAATCAATTTAAGAGTGAATTATGTAATACAAATATACACTTACGTAACGTTATAGAAATAGAGATTTACAGATAACATTCTTCTCAAAAGTGTCATGTTATAGACAAGAGAAATGAGCTTGTAGACATATTTTCACAATTAGTTGTGAATTCTAATTTTAGTGGAAAGATAAAGGAAAGTATCCCAGGTGGTCAGACTAAAAATTCAACACGTTTAGGAATTGGAGAAATCATTATATGTTTTTGGCCAAGAAGGTGCCAAACACGATTTAATAGGTTTGGAATATGAGTAAATGGTAAAGTGCTAAATGGCACGTGATCATTTTGCGTCTCAAGTGATGCGAAAATGACACTAGAACGGGGGTGTTTACGTTGCGACTATTTTAATCTACGCGATTATTGATTAGACTGCTACTTCAAGACTAAGCATGACAGACAAACGAAAAGTTTATTTAAATGCTCTTTTTCACTTAAGCGTGACAGGCCGACAAAAGAACCGAATGACTTGTGTTGATTGTTGGGCGTATCTAAAGTAAGATACGTCCATTCAATCTTTAAGTGTAACAGACGTACGAAAATGGTATTTAAAACTTAAGCATGACAGACTTATGAAAATGCGATTGAAAATTAAGCCTGAAATACCTACAAAAATGCTATTGTAAATTTATGGGGATGGACTGACAAAAATTATATTTAATACTTAATTGTTACAGATAGACGAAAAGTCTATTTCAAACTTAAGCGTAACATACAAAAATATTATACGGAACCAAAGCGTGACATACTTATGAAAATGCTATTTAAAATTAAGTTATTGTATACATTTTAAAAAGACTTCTTCAGAAAATGTGCGAAAAATGATATTTTTTGCAAGTTTACAATTGTAAAATATATATGATTAATAAAGACTTTTTGAATTGTAAATCTTCATGAAAATCAAGAAGCTTTAATTTTATTTTTGTTCTTTTAATATATAGCAGTTGTATGAGCGAACTACTTTGTATCCGTCTACGTGACTGTCAGTAAGATTGAAATTCGACTTGACAATTATGTAATCATCGCCTCTTCACCGCGTGGGCGTATGGCACTTCAGCGTGTAGCTAAGTTCATTAGCAATAAATCATTTTGGCGCGAAAGCCAAACTACGCGGATCTTCAGATCCAGCTTATCTCTCAAACAGACAAGATGGATATCCTGCGCTTGCTACATAGGTCAACGGTAAACAAGTCGAGGACCTCCAGGATATTATTTCCTCAAACCAACATGTATCAACCCATTGTACTATCTTCATTTTGTTCCTGCTTTCACGTGAATAAAACTTCACATCACTTTAGTTGTGGAGCCATTATTTATTTTGAAGAAAATTAGGGATCCATTTTTGCTTTTTACATTTCTATTTAAGTCATATTCGGCCAGACGTATTACTCTTCCAAGAAAGTTCGTAATTCTTATTTTAAACCATGAGCCTACAATTAGTTTCCAACTAAAAATGCATTCCTCTTTTTACGTTTCATCTCTACATGTTGTCGGATTTTATCTGAACGTTTTCTTCATATATATATATATATATATATATATATATATATATATATATATATATATATATATATATATATATATATATATATATATATATATGTGTATCGAGGCAGCATTTTTTCTTTAAGACACGTATTATTAAAAATAACCGACAATTTTTGTCTGGCTATTTTAGTGTTGATCCCTTCAATTTTCCGAGATTAAGATTTTAATCCGGAAAATTGAAGGGATCAACACTAAAATAGCCAGACAAAAATTGTCGGTTATTTTTAATAATATATATATATATATATATATATATATATATATATATATATATATATATATATATAGTGAATGTTTTTATTCGAACATGTACAAGGTCTGCTACACTGGCATGTCGATGTTATCGATCTACAGCTATTGAGAGCTGAGGTCTCATCAGGCAGAAAGTTTTTTTCTTGATCCGACCCGGTCGGTGATGTCCAGGAAGAATGGAGTCCAGCAAAGAAGAAGAGGAAGAAATAAAAATCATGTGATCTATATATATATATATATATATATATATATATATATATATATATATATATATATATATATATATATATATATATATATGCCGTTAGAAAAGTTTAATTTACAGTAATTCATAATTTTATTTTTACCCAACGCTGAGCTGGGGTAGAGAGGGGCCGGGAGAAGGAAAAGAAAGAGAAAGAGAAGCGAAAGAAAGAGAGGTATGGAGGGTGTTAGGGTGTGTGTCTGTAGCCATTTGAGAAGTTGTAGTATATGATGTGTCTAGCTAGGATTCATGGCACGCGACCGATATTTTACAGGTGTTGTTCCGTGTTGGGGGGGGGATGGTTCAACTCCTTAATGCAGACGTCTACGTTATCGCGGCAAAAAGCTTAGAGTGATATTTAGTTTTTACTGGTGATAAATAAATTTAATTTTGTGTAGTATTTGACAATGAATTAATAAAATATAATTGTGATTATTTCTAGTAAAAAACGTATATAGATTTATGACATTAGTATTAATAAATTTTACCGTTATATCTTGATCAATTTATATTTAGTTTTAATTATTTTGATGGATAAATAAATGTATTTTAATTCTATGTAATATTTAGTAGTTAATTAATAAAACATAGCGGTAATTGCTTTTATTTTTAGTAAGAGTCATATATGAAATTAATGGCAGTGGTATTGATAAATTTAATTCTAGATAATATTTGATAATGAGTTAATAAAATATAATGGGGCTTATTTTTAGTAAGAATCGTATATAAATTTATGACATTGGTATTAATGAATTATACTATTATATTTGTGTTTTAATTATTTTGGAGTATAAATAAATGTATTTTGATTCTAAATAATAGTTGGTAATGAATTAATAAAACATAGTAGTAATTACTTTTATTTTTAGTGAAAGTCGTATATGAATTGATAGATTTTATTATTCGTTGTGATTGTATTGAAAATGGTGGGGTTCAAATCTGTCAGAAGATTAAAGATAATATTGGCGGTAGGGTGTTTTAGTTAAAGTTGTTAAAAGAATGTATTGTCCATGAGTGGGGGGACTAGAAATGTTGGAAGTCAGTACTTTTGGGTAAAGTAATCAATATATAATTTGTTTAAATTATATGATTTTGGTAATATGTGGTTGGTTTTGTGGGGTTTCGTAAATTAAGTATTTATGACCAAGGTCAAGTATATGGGGAATGCCTATACACACATATAGACGCATACACGCAATCATATGTGTAGCAAACCTTGTACATGTTCAAATTAAAAAATTCACAATACAGCTCTATATCTTTATTGAGCACTCTTTTGTAAGCCCGGTTTATTCCCTTTGGATTTCTACCCTGGATTACTATATATATATATATATATATATATATATATATATATATATATATATATATATATCATCGTTTGCGCAGATGGTAAGAAATTCAACACCATTGATTACTGTTACTGTTTGTAGGGATCTGGTGTCCGGGTTCCGATTATCAGGGTTGATGCTGTCGCTACGTCTAGCCGCACTGATAAATAACCTTTGACCTCTTAAGTTATGGCGGTTTATTCTTAAACCTATGAAACAGCATTTTCTTCGCCTGGGTCTGCCACCACACCCCACTATTTCATGATACCATGTTGATCTGAACTTCTGTAATGAATAAAAAAATATTACGCTATTATCAAATATTTATTATATCTATACTTAAATTCGCCTCGGACAAACATTCAGACGGTGTATGGATGCAATATCTTTCAACTGCCTTTTTACATGGCGTGCTACACTTTGATATTGTTTTGCCAATAAAATTGACTGATTGATTGATTTATCATCATCATCAACAACAGCTGCAGCAGCATCACTACTCTGGCGAAGAATTGAGATGGTATGCATTGATGGAATCTAAAAAAAAGCATGAGAGAAAACTGTGGCTTACTGGTAGAAAATGTCTTAAAAACGTGTTAATGTAAACATCTTTGATGGTATTACACAAAATAACGATAGTTGTAAAAATAATTAGAGAATAACATTTAACCCATTTCTAGATTTCTGGTGCAACCAGATCAGGATTTCTGAAGATACCGGCTTCCTACTAAAAATGCACCAAACATTGATGTTATTTTTTTTCATATGCCGTAAAACAATAACTATACCTAACACCATGAATAAATATTTGAAAATATAAAGAACTTGAAGCATAAAAACTTTTACCAGAATTACCTGATTCGGCATTAAATAACCCGAAATGTGTTAATATACCGTAAAATAAAACAGCCAATTATCTAGATTTGTGAATCAAAAAGTACCTGTCATTTGAACTGTTACGTTTACACTTACCGGTGCGTGTGTATAAGTTATTATACACAGGCGTTGTCATCGAAAAAAACAGGTCTGTGGATACAATCACTAAGACGCCGATGTTTGGTTTTTATAAAAGGTTTATTACAAAGAGAAAAATAGTCACAGAAAAAAAATCAACGACGGGTTACTTGCCTGAGAGAGAGAAAGAGAGAGAGAGAGAGAGAGAGAGAGAGAGAGAGAGAGAGAGAGAGAGAGAAAGAGAGAGAGAAAGAGAGAGAGAGAGAGAAAGAGAGAGAGAGAAAGAGAGAGAGAGAGAGAGAAAGAGAGAGAGAAAGAGAGAGAGAGAGAAAGAGAGAGAGAGAGAATTAGACAACTAGACTGGCGAATAGCTCGTCCCGCTACACCTTCTCCTATTGTGCGCGCCAGCCTCCGATTGGGGACGACGTCCTGGACACGTTTTTCGATCCTTGAATTATCGCCAAAGAAGAGAAATAAAATCTCTGTCCGCAAGTCATGTGATTTCGCCTATAACCCATAAAATGTCACACTAACTTTTAATTCAACCAACAACACTTGTTATGTAACAGAACTGCCGCCACAAACCGTAAAGACATGCTTTCAAAAACCGTGCCAATATGCTGTATTACTCTGTTAATTTTTTCAAGCAGTTATAAGCGTTCCGGCTCGCTGTGGTTTCAAAAATGAAAGGTAAATATTAACATTGTCGAATGATCCAATGAAAACTATTAAATTTACGCGGATGGTGCTTCCTATACGACTTATTTTTTTAAGATTTATTTATTTATTTTTACTAAGGCGTCACGACTTATTAAGGCCCAAAGGCCACTCGAGCATAAGGGTTAAATTAGTGTAAGATGGACGGTGAGAAAACATTATGATAATTGGTAATGATGATGGAAACTGGGCAGAATTTGATTATTTAACAGAGCGGCTCAACATGAATTTGTTTAAATTGGACTTGAAAACGATCATGTTGTAGTCATTTTGGAAGCATTCCGCGGTACTGTATTCCACAGGCGAGTAGTTCTATGAAAAATAGTTTGCTAATAGAAGTTTCGTTTAGTTTTAAGAAGAGAGAGAGGAAGGGACATTATTGACAATGGTTATAGCTAGACGAGTATTGTTGTGAATATTTTAGAGGGTGTGGGGGGCATAGATTTAAGCTTAGTCGAGCACCTTCCATGAAAATAAAGATAAAGTTATAAAACCAGAAAATGCACATAGATAAGGAACTGGCGATTGGCGTCTGTTTGTTAGGTTTCGCTGCAGATCGGTAATTTGAGTACTTCACATAAATGATAAATAATGTCTTTATCGCAATCTTTCAGCAGACACCTTCGCACGTGCAGGCAGGAATCGAAATTGGCTTATTTGCAACAAAGGACAGGCTCTTCTTGAAAAATGGTTCCAATAATTGCAATCGCTAAATTCGGCGAGAAAGGAAATCTTCTCGCAAACACATATTGATTTGCTTGTTTTTGTGTAATTTCAAACTGTGTTGGGGTTTATATTCTGCAGATTCACAATACTTATAAATAATTCATTGTCTCAGATTCTACCATTGTCTATATTATGCTGATCTATCCTATTGCGTCATTACATGGAATCCCATGACACTGTGAATAATGGTAACAGAGAGAGTCGATGGCCCGATCAGAATCAGTCCCTGGCAACATATTACTAATGTACTTTTTGTAAATGCATATTCTTGTTAACTTCCTCCTTGTTGCCTTATTTCTGTTCAACCTTTTAAGAAATGTTCATGCTGATCTACCTTATTACGTCACTACATCGACCCTTCTCGACACTATGCATAGTGATGATCGTAATAACAGACAGAGTGGCTCGTACCAAGCCGTACACAGTCTCTGGCAACACATTACTGTTGTTCTCTCTGTAAATTCATACGCTTGTAAAGTACCCCTCTTTGGTGTAGTATATCATCTCGGCTTTTTGAAAATCACAACATTGTTGCATATCAGAAACACGTGTAGGGTAAAATAATCATTCAAACGTAGTATTACGAAAGTAAAAACGTCCCGCATTGTCTCCCAAGTTCAAGCCGATGTCGCATCCCTGTGCTTTTTGACACATACTTCTACGAACTGTGCTCCGATGAACTTACTGAACTTGTATTTCCTCAACGTAAATATCCCCGACTCATCAGCTTAGCAGAAAAATCACACCCTTAACTATAAATGTCCTTAGTTACTGGAAGACTTTTAACTATAATTTCTTCTTTTCTCGGACGGCTTTCCTTTGGAATTCCATGCCATCTCCCTGTTTTCTCGACCGTACAAAAATTGAAAAATGTAAATGTAATGTAAACAACGCTCTTGCTGCCAAAATCTCCTGCCACGTTGCACCGAGAAATTTGGTTACTATCAGGATAGCCATTTACGCCTCAGTGGAAATATGCCTTGTTTTGGAGCGAACAAATGTAATATATATATATATATATATATATATATATATATATATATATATATATATATATATATATATATATATATATATAATCTCAGAAAGATTAAATATGGGAAAGATTAAAAATAAACATGTACCCAAAAGACAGTGCAATGCTCTGACCCTGTCGTTGAATACTATAGAATGTTTAGATATTTATGCTCGCCGCTTTCAATGCAAATATCAGTAAATTTCTCCGTTATTACGTTTCAATCCTTCGTGGCCTATGGGACCGGGTGAACGCTTACAAATTGAAGGTTCCCATGTTTACCGGGTGCACGCCCTATGACCGTCTGAGATTGTTACTTCCCTTCGCTGATGAGAGCCATAAGCTTGACATAACGTCGTACGTAGGTAAAATATTTGAAAAAGAACTAATAATTTTATATTATTATAAGCCCCTTTTAAGTAAAATTGAAAGTCAAGCACTGTAAGAAAAATTAAAAATAAACATTCACCTAAAAGCCTCAGTGCAATGCTTCGACTATGTCGTTGAATACTATAGAATGTTTAGATATTTATGCTTGCCGTTTTTAGTGTAAATATTACTGAATTTCTCCGTTATTACGTGACAATCCCTCGTGGCCTAATTGGACTAGGTGAATGCTTACAGATTCAAGGTGTCTCTGCGAACCGGGTTCGCGCGTTATGACCGTCTGAGACTGTTACGTTGCTGCGCTGATGAGAGCCATAAGATGAATATTTAAAAAAATTATAATAGTTTAATATTATATATATATATATTGTTTCTCTCTTTTTTTCTGTTTATCTCAAAAAATAACTTGAAGTACACATGCGTTATTTGACTCTTGCGATTTTGTCCGTATCGCGTTTTAAAGATACATCGTTTATTGTTTGATTATCCGTTTGTAGCGGTACTCGTTTGCTACAAGACCATCATACGTTTTTAAACAGTAGGTAAATATCTGCTAATATCTTCTCAATCATAAAATCCTTTCTTTCTCATAAGTCTATCGGAGTAGTTGTTGATGGTCAGAAATCTGAAACAAATAGTAGCAATGCCGGTGTACCTCAAAGATCTATTCTTGGTCAACCTTCTTCCTGATTACTCATTAACGATATTCTGAGATCAGTCGTTGACTTCTATGAAAACGACACTGGCTATGGTTGCACTTCGAAGAGCCTTAGTGATCAAGATCTTGTGCATTCTTTCTTTTTTGGTCATGAGTATGTAGTGCTCCAGTTGAAATGAATGAAAACGCCTCTTATTTTGACAAACTCTGATGGCTGACTTTTACTCCAGGTATAAAATTTTAAGTTGGCTAAGATACTACACTCCATAGACTGGTATTGTCTTGGCCTTCGGGGCTTGATTTACGCCGGTCTATGGGTCGGTCCTGTGCAGTTCTAGAAGGTCCACCCTCCCAGGCTTTGCCTCCCCTCTTTGGGGAGGAGTAAGTTTATTGCTTACTGCCTGAGGCGCCCCTACCGGGGAATACCGACGGGGCTGCCCAGGCAATTTCTAATGGCCAGAGTGCTCACTTTCTTGGGCACTGGCTTTTCAAACCCCACTTTCCCGACCCGACCTTGGGTCACATCTTACTTGTGGGAGTAAGATAAAACTGGCCTTGTGACTAACCTCCTGGAGAGGAGGTAAATAAATACTCCTCAAAAACTGTCTGACTTCTGTGCAAATATCTACCTATATAAGAATCAGATATCTCCATGATGTGGTACTTTTGCCATATCTGGGGAGGTTCACCCTAGAGCACTCTTTTCTGGTTTACATAGTTCAAAATCGGCTTCTTAATCTAGCTAGAGATGATCTCTTCTGTCATCTTCAGTCACTTTCTCAAAGAGGAGATGTTGCTGACCTTTCTCTCCATCTATCGTTATTTCATTGCAAGGTGCTCGACTGAGCTCCAATATCTGGTTGCCCATGTAAAAGATTTACAGCAAGAACTCGCTTTGCTTCCACAACGAAACAAAAGTTACCTTTCTTCCACCATGTGCCTAGCGTTAGGCAGTATTTATATGCACATAGCTTCTGCGCAAGGGCCCTCCATCTGATAAAGACATTGCCGTTGGGCGGCTACGCTGCAGATAACAACATAGTCATCTTCAAATCCAACGTGTACATATGTATGCATATGCCGTCCCCACACATAATAAAACAGTTCATTTCATTAATCATCCTCAATCTTATCATAAGCGTATTCAGGTTTCTACTGGCTATCATCTCATCTCCATAACCGTTATCCTTAAGTAGTCTTCTGACTTGATAAATGTTGATCTTTCAGTAAATAAAAAAGTGCAAAAGACTATTCTTTCCTCCTCCAAAATCACACGATATTTCCATAAATACTTTCTTTCCATGAACTACAAATATGTGGAACACGTTACCTCAAGATAACTTGTTTGAGAGCTACAAGATGGGCATCTTCAAATATAATGACAATAACCACTTTTCTTAAACCGTCCTGATAAGTCATCAACTTTTATTTATTAAGTTCATTATGTTCAATCCTTTCATAATATTCATCATTCTTCAACCAAAATAATATATATTTCATCAACTCCTATCCTTGAAAGACTGTTAGACATGATAAGTGGTGACTCATGATTAAAGACATGTGATAGATTTTACGGAATTCTAACTCGGCTTGCCGATTTTATATTCATCATCAATAAACATTAGGCCGCTAGGATACCGTATTCTCACACTTACGTTTCGATTCGAAGAAATTTGGAAATTAATTCAAATTTTACGTTGTAAACAGGTCCGCCAAGGAAATAAAACAAATTAAGTTGTGTTTAAGCTACATAAATAAATATCGGTTTCATTCATCAATGCAAAAAGATCAAAAGTTGTTTGTAACTACGTGTTTTTTTAATAAAATTAGCGCTTGCATTTTGATTTATTTTATTTCATTTTTTCAGTTAGTCTACTCAAGTAATCATCTTATAAAGTTTCTCGTTAAAAATATCTGCCCGACTCGTTAAACACTCGTTCCATTCGCAATGTAAGAAAATGTGTATTTATCAATACACTATTTAAAAGTTATGACGAGTTGGGAGTTTATCTGTGCGCACATGTGATTTATTGACAAAAAAGGAATAGGCAGATTACACATTATTAATAAACTTGTTTTTACGATGTCAATAAGCTAGTTCGTATCTCGCGTAATTCTAAAGGATTTTTTAAACTAGATACGCCTTTTATAAATATAATGAAATTAACATAATATAACAAGCCGCGCGTGCGTGGTCCCCCTCTGTATGTGACTCGATGTGGCGAGTATAAAATGCAATAAATTTGGGCAATTTGGGGCATTTTGACCTCCTTTGACCCCCTGGGGGCGCGAACCAGAATTTTTCTGAGGTCAAGGATGCTCATTTCATATCCAGAACAATTGCCTCTACATGTTGGCCAAGTTTCAGAAAAATTGAATGGATGGATCAAACGTTATGGGAGAAAAGGGTCTTTTTTGCCAAGTTGGGGGCTTTTGACAACCTGGGGGCGCGAACAAGATTTTTTCTAAGGTCACCGATACTTATTTTCTATTAGGAACAATTGCCTCCACATTTTGGCCAAGTTTAAGAGAAATTGAATGGGTGGATGAAAAGTTATGGGGCAAAAAATGCCATTTCGGGGCCTTTTGACCCCCTGGGGGGGGGGGGGGGGGCTAACCAGATTTTTTTTTTTTAAACGGAGAATGTCACTTTCTAACCTGACCAAAGTTACAACTTCATGCAAAATTTCAGAGAAATTCAATGAATGGTTGCGGAGAAAAATCCGGAAGGACGGACGGGCCTCAAAATATAAGTCACCCGATTCTATAAATCGGGGGACCAATAATATAAAAAATCATTAAACCCAGAGACTTTTTCTATAATCCTAAAAAGTAGAAATAAAAGTTATTCGAATTAGTTAAAAGTGAATTAATTTTTCTTAAAATAAAAAAATTCTAATGTTTCTGCTAATAAAAATACTACATAAATGCATTTAAATAAACATAGAAATCCATCGTAGTTACTTCTTTTCTTATGCAAATATTAAGTAGCGTATTTTCCCCACAGTTTCAAAAATATTTTCTTCCTATAAAACAGCAGTAGAAGCTATGTAACGATTGAAATTGACAAACCGAAGCACCAACAGCATTTAAGGGTATAAAATAGTCCAATTTAAATAGTTTAACAGAATTAAATATAAATTAAATAATTTTAAACACGTGGCAAATTTACGAATAATATGAAAGGAAAGTACGTTCGCTAGGTATATATAGGACAGTAAAATAAATAGCAAAAGTATATTACTTTATGAATAAAAAATATGTAGGCATTTAAATAGATATTAATAGATTAGAAAACATATGTAATAAAAATACTGTTTATATCGATTTCTCTACTTACCTGTAACAACGTTAGCAAAATTCCGAAATTTGCATATCACCACGCCAAAATCAAATTATCTCCCTTGCCCCTTAAATAACCTTTAAACTCTCATAATTTCATTTTTATTCTTGGCGCGTATGAGGTCGGCCATTTTGTAAATTGTCTGGCTTTCGTACGGAAATATTACCACGTGAAAAAAAAAGATAGGGTTAGTGAATATTTCGCCTTTACGCTTTATTTGTTATATTACGTTTGTTACGTTTGCTTTGCTTGTTGAATTCGGTATTTTTGCTTGTTTTTGAATTTTAATTCTTTAGTCATGAATAGAAATGAAGATTCCAGACTGTTACCGGCACTTTTTGAAGAAGTGGATGAAATTATTGGGAGACTCCGTATTCATTACTATGACGAAATAATGAGTCCTAATGTGGCTTTCCCGTCCTCGGAAGATTGTAGCCAATGAGTGCGAACGGACAAGAAATTCCGTCATTCCTATGACAAGGAACGACAATAATGTGGTATTTGAAGGAAGTTCGCCAGTTGAGTCTTCTTACCCCGTTAGGTTCCTACCCGACGTTGAAGGGGTAAAATTGGACAAACTTATTGACGAAAGGATTCGGCTTATGTTTAGAGGAGATCAAAATAAGGGCAGAGTTGCGTCTAAAATGGGGAGAATTCGGACGAAGAAATGGAGCGTAATAGTCTGTTTTCTGCTTCAGAAATGGGAGCATCTTCGGAAACCCCCTTATCTAAGAACCAAAATGTAGAGTGGTCTACTTTTATTTCGAAAGTGGCTTCGGAATTGAATATCCCCAATACGGGAAAAAAGGTTGGGACAGAATATAAGTCCTATGTTGCGAAACATTTGCTTCCCCCCCCCCCCCGAGAAGGAAGAGACTCTGGAAATGCCGTTAGATGGCTCCGTAATTAGGGCCTTACAGGAGGTGGATACAGAGTGGCAGAAGAAGGGTAGAATTAAGTGTTTTAAGGCAGCGGAGGACAATAAATATATGGTAGCTGAAAGACTACTTTGAAAGATTCTGCTTGTCTCCTACGTTGGATGAAAACATAGAAGAAGGGGTTATGGAAGCGTTTGGTAGTAGGCCAGGTACGCAGTATTCTTTTTCCAGCAAGACAACGGACACTACAAATACGTGTTTACGGAAATTGGATTCCAGTGCTAGGCTTTTGCTTAGACAAGTGTCATACGGTGCTTTATTCTGTGCATATTTGGATCGTTCGAGTTCGGTGTCTGATAAAACAGAAGCCTTGCAGACTATGTCTCAATTATTCCAATCCATGGCTGATGTGACGGCCAGAATCATTCTCAACTCTGTCACGGCGAGACATAGTCTTTATTTAAAAGACATCACTTTTAAGAATAAAGCCACGGAAAGTAAGCTGTTGGGTTTGTCGGCAGTAGGCCCAAAATTATTTTCGGGGAAATTCTTTGAAGTTTTGCAGAATAGTGCAGAAAACTTGAGGAACGCGAGAAAGACTCAGCATGTAAGAAATAACCATCTAAGAGGAGTAAAGTGAAAGTTGGATGGCCCTAGAGAGCCCAAACAGGAAGGAGCCCTGTTTCAGGACCGTAGGAAGCAGAAGCCTGACTTCAACTTCAGACTAGGATCAGAAGGGTCAGAGTTATTCGACCATGACTAGGGACCAGACAGGTCCTAGAAAGGCTAGAGGTCATAAGGCTTTGGAGTTTCGTTCCCAGCAGCAGTAGCAATCAGACGGTCAGACCAAACCAGACGTGGGACGACTGGAACGTTTCTTGGAAGGGTGGAAGAAGATTACTTGCGACCGTTTGATCTTAGAAGTAGTCTGGGAAGGACTGAGTATTCAGTTTCTAGGGGCTCATTACCAATTCAAGGCAATGCCTTTTAGACTAGCAGTGGCTCTTAGAGTGTTTACAAAAATACTGGCGGTTCTGGGCAGTTTCTTAAGATGTCGACAAGTACATATTTTCATGTATCTGGACGATTGGCTGGTCAGAAGCCAAGACAGACACGTTCTCAACCAACAAGTTGTACTAATACAGGATCTCCTGCAAAGGTTGGGATTGTTAATCAACATTCAAAAATCTTGTCTGCAGCCGGCACAAGAGATAGTTTACCTGGGCGCCTTCTTCAATTTAAAAATAGGAAAGATTTATACGTCAGAAGAAAGATTCCAGGCTCTTTTTCAGCGAATAAATTTAATGTTGGACTCGAGGTTCAGCGGAGCCCACAGGTTTCTTAGACTGTTGGGATTGATGATGGCATGCATCGACCAAATTCCTCAAGCTCGTTTGCATATGAGACCGACCCAGTTTTATCTTCAGTCGAGGTGGATTCCACAGAGAGACGATATAAGAAAAAGGATTCCCGCCCACAGTTCGTTGAAGGAATCCCTGGTATGATAGAAAAAGAGGGAGAATTTTTTCAAAGGAGTTCTATTTCGCCAAGTAAAACCAGTGGTTTTTTGGGCAGATGCTTCAGAAAAGAGCTGGGGTGCTCACTTAGACACCCATCAAGTGGCCGGAGTTTGGGACCAAGACCAGATACAGAAGCACATGGCTGGAGTTGAAAGCTGTCCATTTGGCACTCGTCCACCTGCTACCTGAAGTGAGGGGGATGATAGTCCTTCTCAGGTGCGACAATTCCATAGTAGTGGTTCACATCAACAGGGAAGGTGGCACAAAGTCCCTTCCACTTTGCCAACTGACGTGGGAAATGTTCTAATTGACAGAGAAGTACAAGATTTCCATCTGTGTTGCGCACATTCCAAGGAAGAAAAATGTTATGGCAGATCGCCTTCCAGGGGATTAACAGGAGCTCGCCTAACAGAGTGGAGTTGGACAAGCAGATTGTGAGCGTGCTCTTTCAAAGGTTCGGTCAACCAAGCATATACCTCTTTGCTACACTGGAGAACAGAAAGTTGAAGGTGCTTTGCTCCCCTTTTCGAATGGAGCAAGCATATGCGACAGATGCGCTAAGCATCAATTGGTCGGGGATATGCGTATGCGTTCCCTCCCCCGATATTGATTCACCGCGTCATTCGGAAAGTATCTCAGGAAAGTTATGTCCTGCTTTTGATAGACCCACATGCCTCTCGTCAGTCTTGGTATCCCATTCTCCTAGAGCTTTTAACAGACTTTCCGAGGTTGTTACCGGTAACATAACAAATGCTATCACAGAAGTTCAGCAGGATAATACATCCAGATCCAGCAAGCGTGAAGCTAGTAGCATGGAAAATATTGAACATAGTCACACTAAGGAACCGCGTTCTGAAACGCCTCGAGAGTACATCAAAGAAAGTAAAAAGCCATCCACCAGAAGAATGTATGAAGCAAGGCAGCAAATATATAGAGGCTGGTGTGTTGAACGGAATATCAATCCATATTCAGTCTCTATGAAGGAGGTTACAGATTTTCTAGTCTATTTGCATGAAACCAGGAGATGCAAAGCGGCTACTATTGCTGGTTACAGAACAGCTTTAGCTGTAATACACAATGGTTTGGAGAAGAGTTCTATGAATATAGAGACGCTTTTGTCGGACTTGGTTAGAGGAATTTTTAATTCTAGTCCTTCGGTTAGGCATCTTCTCCCTAAGTGGGACTTGCCTTTTGTTCTGGAATCTCTTACCAGTCGTCCTTTCGAGCTTTTAGATTCGATAAAATTAATTGGACAGTTTTTCTGGTTGCCTTAGCGTCGGCTGCCAGAGTTAGTGAGCTTAGCGCTTCATCCACTAATGAGTCGAACTTTAGACAAGAGATTGCCGGCATTAGACTGTCACCCAATTTGAGATTTCTGGCTAAATATCAGCGTCTGAATAAAATTTGGTCGCCTTGGTTTATTCCAGACTGTAATAAGTTTACGGATAAATCTAAAGGTCTTCTATGTATTTGTCGTTGCTTAAATACTTACATTAAAAGAACAAGTCAGTTCCGACAGGATGAGACGCTCTCTTCATTACTTATCTGGAAAACCATCATAGACTAGCGTCGATAAGTACTATATCTAGATGGATAGTTCCTACCATTAGACAGACATATGGGTCTGCGGATCAAGTAGGTTCGAGAGAAATTAGAGCCCATGATACTAGGCGCTTAGTCGCATCTTGGGCTTTGTTTAATGGGGCCTCACTGAAAGACATTCTTCAGACAGCTCATTGGTCTTCGGAAAACACATTTGCGTCATTCTACTTGACAGATGTGATCTGGGACGAAGGAAATTTTGACAGAACATCCATTTTAAAGACAGGTGGAAGTGCGGAAAATTAAGTGAGTATGTTCTTCGTTGTTACTCTTTCCAACTCCTTCTTATTCTGCTACAAATTCTATGTGTTTTTCTAACGTTGTTACAGGAAAGTAGAGAAATCGAAATAAACTAAGGGTTTTTAAAAGTAAAACCCTTGTTTATGAGATTTCGATACTTACCTGTATACTCCCTCCCTCCTCCCCTCTTTAAGTTGAGGTTGTTTAAGGTGCTAAGAGTGCCTCGTATAAAAGTGAAATTATGAAGAGAGGTTAAAGGTTATTTAAGGGGCAAGGGAGATAATTTGATTTTGGCGTGGTGATATGCAAATTTGGGAATTTTGCTAACGTTGTTACAGGTAAGTATCGAAATCTCATAAACAGGGGTTTTACTTTTAAAAACCCTCATTTTAATTTCACAGTACACTGTTATAGTGTGTTTTTGGGTTTTGTTAGCGTACTCAACGGATAAAAAATCACAACAAAACATGTTTGCAGTTCATTAAATTTTATTATATTTATTGATATAACTAAAATTTATAATTAAAAAATTTTTTTAATTTGAATGTATAGGGAATTGAATGCACCTGTTAATATATTGGCTTTTAAAATAGCCAATTGTGGAATAATTTTTTATCTTGTCTAGTCGGTCCTAATAATGCTCCTAAGATCATTTGAGATATTTTCACATTTATTGTATTTTCTAAACAAAACACGAACATATTTTAATTGAATGTCTATGTTTTCTCTATATTAATATAATTATGGGATCACCTCTCGTGTGTCTGTTCTTTTACTCGCGACTGGGTGATTTACTCATTGTATGTTCTTGGCCTTTTGGCTAAGATCAAAGTGTAGTATCTGTTCCGATGGATACTGCACCCCATAGACTGGTATTGTCTTGGCCTTCGGGGCTTGATTTACGCCAGTCTAGTGGTCTGTCCTGTGCAGTTCTATGAGGGTCACTCAAGTTTATTGCTTACTGCCTGAGGCACCCCTACCGGGGAATGTCGACGGGGCTGCCCAGGCAATTTTTAAACCCCACTTTCCCGATCCGACCTTGGGTCACATCTTACTTGTGGGAGTAAGATAAAAACTGGCCTTGTGCCTAACTCCTGGAAAGGAGTAAATCAATACTCATTATATTTTTATGTTACTATTAATCGAATATTAATTCTAATAAAAAATCCCATAGTGTAAACAAAAACGAACATTTTAAAATCCCATTTTAATAATAATTTAATTTCGTAAAAATTAACTAGAAAACACTTACTTCCGGTCAAACAACAATTTTCGTCTGACAGTAACGACAAATCTATAAATACAGGTATTCAAAGCGTTTAATTCTTACAGAAAGCAAACATTGGAAACAAAATGTTTGAAAGTAAATTTATATTACGATCCTTAAATAAAACTAAAAGTAAAAAGACTCCCAGACAACACCGGATAGTTAAAGTTAAAGAATTGAGCGTGACTACGTAATAACGTTACTTGCAATAATAATTGTTTATAAAATTTTCAAGTTATTATTACATTTCTTACAGCTGATATTTTTCAAACTCTGATAAAAATACTTTCAGTTAAAAAATTAAAAATAACAAAATTGATTTGCGTTTATATTTTGTATAAAAAACTATTTATTTTTTTGTGTGGGATCATTCCTATGTAGATCATTCCTATGTAGATCATTCCTATGTAGATCATTCCTATGTAGATATGCAGTGGATCTTTTCCATGAATATATAATAATTTGTTTGTCATCCACTCGGCAAGTGAAATAGCAGAAGCTACACCGGCGACATTGTATTGCTGTAATCTAACCATATTCTTCTTTTAAACATATGTGTTTGTCTTATTTATTGATTGTTACACCGGCCGTTCTAACAGAAGAGAAACTACACCGGTTCTCACTATAAATAGTGCGAGTAGACAATCACCAGGGAGAAAAAGGACAGTTTTGTAACTGTCTAGCCGAGTGCCAGTCAGTTTCCTTACCTTTGTACCTTTTATGTTAATACACTTGTTATCTTAACCCAACCTCGACTTGACTTCTTTTTACTGTTGGACTAATTCACAACATTGATTATGCGGCTTTTAGGACATGTTTATTGTTATAATTAAGATTTAATTCTAGAATATTTTGTAATATTTAAAATCATTCATCTCAGGAATATGAAAATAACTTAAAACTTCTCAATCGTTCCACCCTGGTGAATACGGCGAGTTTTAAATAAAATATTTATATGATAAATTTGTCTAATTAAATGATTTCATGAATAAATTAAATTGATATTTTGTCGCATAAACTTTAACCATTCTTTAAACATTTAATCAATTTGCAATCATATCGTGACGAGGGTTTCGAACTGTATGTATCTTAGACTACTTTAACCTTCCTGACTGAGGGCACTTTTGTCACGGCGTCTCTGGCCAACTGGTTGCTGCGATGTAGCTAGAAACAAAAGGCGGCCCTCGTATTTCTTAAAATAAATACGAAATTAATTACAGAAAAGAATAGAGTATTTATTCGAGTCGAATATCGATAATCATTTCCTAATCACTGACATCGTTTCAAAGTGGCAATCTTTTGGGACGTGAATATAGAGAGGAGGAGATGGAGAGAGAGAGTCAAACTGCATAAGACGTAGCTAACAGATATTATTAGATCGTAATAATCATTTCCTTTTGTCGCCCGTCTGACGTCACATATTCCGACCCGCATCAGAAACTTCATCTCTAACCATATGGTATTCTACAGTCAGGTAAACAATCTCTTCTGATCTCTATCAACAGCACTTCGCACCTAAGCGCTAATATCTACTAGCTAATATATCCACTAGACAAACTATCCACTTTAATATTAAACAATATAAGATAAAAACGTAAGTACAGCTAATTTTCTTTCTTGATCATTTGTCATTTTATTTTTTAAATTGTCTTATTATTTTCACCTAGTAAACTATGGTTTATAAATTTAGTTGGTCATTCACATTATTCAAGTTTTTTAATGAATTTATTGATAAACTTAAAATTCATATTTTGTAGTAAGTTTAAATATAAACATTAAAGCTTAATTTTGCTGGAAAATAAAAATTATGTTTGGATCGGTTGGGTTCTTGAAGTGGCATCAGATTTGTTTGGGTATAAATATGTGACCGGTGTCACCCTAGAATATATTGTGGTGAGGTATGTCTTACATTACTTACAAAGAGGAAGACACTCGAGATTTTATAAGAGAACATTGTGATTTTTTTCACTAATCTCATAACATCATATATCATTCTTTTTTGGACTGCCTGACATTTCGCCCCTTAATATAGTCGGAAAAAATGAAATTTTAAAAATCTCTCAGAATTATTGTATCATACATATTGTTTAAATTTCACTTAAATCGGATAGATGCATATGAATTTTTAAGGGTTTCCCCCACCCCATAGCTCCCTTTGCAGAGGCACATAGAGATTCGGCGTATTGAGTGGGGACTTAGAGGTTAGGGTTTAGGGTTAGGGTTAGGGTTTACTCTTATTGTTTATCCAGAAACATGTTATACATATGATTTAAATTTAATAAAAATAGAATATGTTGAAATGTTAATAGAGTCTCTGCCCCATAGCTACCTTAACAGATATCTTAGAGATTCGAGACCACTTCCATAAATTTTTATACACATGATTAACATTTTACCAGAAAATATGTTTTAAGTTTTATAGGGTTTTTTGCACCCATAGTTTTCGTAAGGAGAGACTTAGAGATCGGAGACAAATTCCATTGTTTTCCCTAAATGTTTTAGATAGAAACGAGCTTTTAGTTTTTATGTAAATTATCTAAGGTTTTCTTTCTCAAGAAAACACACAGAGACAATGAATTTTTATATAATAGACTTTAGCCGCCCTCGCCATTAACCTCGACTGATATACATGCTCGTAATTTATATATATATATATATATATATATATATATATATATATATATATATATATATATATATATATATATATATATATATATATTTATATATATATAATTAATGGTCTAACTACATAAGATATTGGCTTTTGGTCTTTTCGCTTTTTTTTTCAAATTGAAACTGTTTGTACGGTTGATTGAAGTAGTTCTGTTTGTTTCATTCCGCTTGTTAAGTTAGCTAAAGTAACTTTAACTTCGGCATTGCTACTAGGCATTTCGGAATTACTTTTAGAGCTGACTAAATAATTTCCCATTGTTACGCAAAGACCCTCTAGTGTGCTCTCTTTAGCTAAAGTAGGTCGTTGAGGCATAACATTTTTAGGGAGCTCCTTCATACTTTTACAGTGTCACGACACATTGGATGAGAGTTGGTCTCAACCGCTTGAACAAGGAGAAACACTATGTGCTTATGCGTTTACTAGGCGTTATGAGAATCGTGATTTGGACGAGGCGCCAGAAGTAATTTATAGGGGAAGAATCCTTAACTTCTCTTCGGCTTGGTTTGTTCTTCAAACACCAGTTGGAGATCGATTTTTATGTCATTTAGAATAAAACTCTCCTCCATTGAATTTGACGAAAGGGGGATGAAAGTTTCGCATTTGCGCGTAGTAAAAACCGCTAATCTAGAGTGGCATGTTGATGTAGGCGAGTTAAATGATTTCACGTCTCTGCAAAAGCATCACACCAGCCTGTTTAGTTTTTTATTGTATTACCACGTTTTTACTAATGTATTTTTTTAAACCTTATCTAGTGAGTGTTTGCTTCATTGTTTCACCCTTATTTGTTCGATTTTATTTAATAATGCTTCTACTCAACTCCCACTTAGGTAACACTAAACGATTTTCCAACAGTGTGTACCTTTTTGTCGTCTTGTTTCTTTCATTTATGTGTATGAATATGTACTTTTTTTTAGGCACACACTTATTCTCCGACGCGCTTATCGTCATCTCTGCCGTAGTCCTCTTACTAATAATATATTTTGTTTAGTTTTATATAAAGTTTGTTCTCCTGTATCTATTTAGCATGCAAGAGTATCTTTTTATTTTGTACATGATGTTGCTTTAATTCCCCCTAGCCCTAGTTAACATGGAATAATTGAGACATTTTGGTATGCATGTATGCGATAGATTAAATTATTAGTTGATTGTTGATTTTTACATAGTAGGGTCAGTTAAAGTTAGATTGGGAATAGTGAAGACCAAAGCTCCGTATATCTTGGCCTTGTGTATCATGTATTTATTTTTACAAATAAATATTCAGATGGAAGTTGGGGATGTGAAACCAAGCATTGTTATCGTCCGCCATCAATCTGACCGAACTAACCCTTGCTCGTTCGATTCCCCTAGGGTTGAAAGACTACATATCCAGCAAATCGTCTGAATATCCGTAACAAGTTTTTTGTTGTTGTTGTTTTTTAGAATGTAAATTTATTTTTGGTTCAATTAAATGCATTACTTTTTTTTAGATTTAAAGTAAACGTTACATTTACTAGCAAGAATATACCACCGTATCGGACGGAGTATAAATTATTGTTAAATATTACAGTGGGTAGTTTAGCTAGTGCTTATAATAGCTAGTACATATTAATGCTTAGGCAAATACTATCTTCTAGCTAGCTGATTGTAACATTGAACATAGATTCAATAACCTAGGAAAGGAGGAACATATATTTCTATCTAAGTTTACTAAACACACATTGAAATCTACGAATAGAAGCCGAATTGCAAGTGAATGAATTCACAATAATCAATGTTTCTTCAAATTTTACGTAAGAGACTTTTTGGCGAGTAAGCGTGTTCATGCAATTAAAGAATTTGTTTTGCGTTTGGATTTTTTGTATTCTATCGCAGAACCAGTTGTTTAAGGATGGAAAATAAGGTTATTCTTCAATTTTATTCTGCGTTCTCAGCGCACTGAATTATAAATACTAACATTTAAATAATCTCTATTATAATATATAAAGTTAGGTATGTGTATATGTTTATATATTTGTATCACATAATTCACTACTAACATAACTAACCGATCATTATTAATTTGGGAACATAGTTGCTAGGCGTAGGGGGTCGTAAGGTAGACTATATCTAGTTTAATCTAGTTGTATTAAAAGGAGTAAAAAAGGGATGGAAGCCCTACGTTAAAATTAAGATGCCACCAAGGTTCAGTCATATATTTTCAACACTCTTCGTTTTATCGCGATTCAATGATAAGCACACCTAGATACCACGTGCAAAATGATCAATATATCTGACACGCTTCACTCTTGGCACTGTCCTAATTTGGACTAGAATGGCCATTTTAAGTTCAAGAATAATATTAGAATTGATTTGAAATGACCCCGCATTCGGTGTGTATGAAGTCCATTCAAGATCAAATCTTCTACTGATGAGACAATTATCATAGTGTCTCCCCATATCATGGAACGGCTATAAAACGAAGACTGTTTGGCATTCGTGACTTTCACTTGGACAAGGTAGGCATAGGGCGATGTTTATTTGAACAAACATATAGTTGGATTTCAGAAAGGATTATGAATTTTATTAACGATTATATAGATGACATTTTGGGGGATTTAACCTTAATTTAAAATCCAGATATTTTAAACGAAATAAAAAAGTAGATGAATTTTTCTTTGGAAATTGCATTTACCATTTCAAAAGTATTCACAAATATATTCTTTTAAAATATTATCCATATCCAAATAGAAACTATTCTAATTTAATTTTTTAAACTTTTTTAATGTTATTATTGTTATTATTATTATTATTATTATTATTATTATTATTATTATCATTATCATTATCATTATTATTATTATCATTATTATTATTATTATTATTATTATCATAATCATCATCATCATCATTATTATTATTATTATTACATCATCATTATCATTATGATTATCATTATCATTATCATTATCATTATTATTATTATCATAATCATCATTATTATTATTATTATCATCATTTATTTATCTTTTTATTTATTTATGTTTAAAGTTCCATCTTTATTATGTAGATGATTACAATATAAACGTTTGTCTAAGATTACTTTGGTTTATCTGTCTGTTAAGCATCATTGAAGTATCTGACCTTGCTTTTGTGCTATTGAAATCTTCACCTATGCTCGTTTTCGCCAGAATTGAAACGAGTTTTGTCATTATAAACCTTACATTAGTTTTATTCATAAAATAAATAAAAACAATTAAACATAAAAATTCATGAAATAAATAACAAAAATAAAACATGTCTAAAAATTATTTCCTCACAATAATTTCATTTTTCTAAACGAATGTTATTCAGAATTGATTATTATATACCAAAAGTTGAATAAACATAAATCTGAATCCGACTCCTACGGATTTTATGATATTAATTCAAATTCGAAGACATCTATTCTTTGACAGCACGGCGACATTTTTATTTCATTTCCCAACCATGCCATCGGAATAAACGCACCGAATTTCTATACATTGTATCCGAAACTCAATTATTTACATAAGAAAGTCGTGTAAATATCACAAAATAAGCAAAAATCATGTATTCATCGTTATCAGTAAATCCAATGTGAAATAAATTCGTGTCAGGATTCAATGATTTTTTAATGTTTGATTGAAATTCTTCTATTGAATATTAAATGGATTTTTTGTTAATGATGTAAATATGCTTTTTATCAAACTTTGAATCCACTGAGAAAAAATCGATAAGCAAATCTGAAAATAATTTCCGTTTATTCAACATATATATATATATATATATATATATATATATATATATATATATATATATATATACATGGGAAGAGAAGGATGAAGGTAATCCGACGTAATTGGAAAATAAAAAAGGAAAACCAAAAAATGGATGTTTTTTTATGTGTACATCAACGTTTCGTCTTTATTTATAAGATTTCATCAGGATGATAATATAAGGACAAATGTCATGCAAGTACAAACACATATAGGGTTGACATATTGGGAAAAAGGACGAAAATAGTAGCCACTATTGGAGAAAACAGTAGGGTGGACGCCCGTGCTTGGTGGAGTCAATAATGAGGAATGAATGTTTATGAAAATGAGTGGGGAAGAAGTGGAAAGATGGGGGGGTGAGCAAGGATACTGTGACTGGTAGTAAGAGAAAGAAGTGGGGGGATTAGCAGGAATAATGGGTATGAGTGAGGGAGTGGAGGAGAGGGAGGAAGGAGATATTTGAGCAGGTGGCTGCGGTAAAGACTGAAGAGGAAAAATGAGTTGGAATGTTTGTGTGGGGGGTGTATGCAGATAAATGGAGGGTGGGTAGAGAAGGGGGGCTGTGATTTTGGTGGATGGGCGAAAGTTACGGTCTTAGAGAGGATTTTGAGAAAATGAGGGGATTTGAGAATAGGAGGTATGGAAGAGTGAGGGTACGAAAGAAGTGGTTGAGAGGGGGAATTGGTGAGGGGGAGAGGGGAGATTTGTTGTGATAGGGTATGAAATATTTGGAAAATGAGAAAGTTTCATTGGCTTGCTGTGTTAAAAATGTGAGGGAAAAAATGAATGAGTTAGAAGAAGTAAAGATTCATGGAGAAAGAGGAAGGGTGTGAGTAAGTGGGAGAGTGTCATTAAGGTCAGAGATAAAAATAAATGTTATCTATGATCTGGCATGAGTTTTTGTTCAGTAACGATGATTTTGCTTATTAAGGGTGATAGGAAGCCATTCCGTTGCTTGATGGTGGTGGAGGCGGTGATGAGTGTAGTTTCCAACAATCTTCGGCGAGATTTGTTGTGGATGTATTTTGTGATTTCGGCTTGTTCAAATTTGAAGGCATGACCATGTTCTAGTGCATGGGAGAAAAGTGCACTGAGAGGGTTGTTGTTTTTTACATCCCTTTTGTGTTCATTGAATCTTTTCTTTAATTCACGTTGTGTTTCTCCCACGTAAAATTGATGGCAGTCATTGCATGGGACAGTGTATAAGCCGGCATGGGATGTGGGTTTTTTTTTGAAATCTCTTGCTGTGTTTAATGTTTGTTTTATGGATTGAGATGTGGTTTGTACTGTTGGAATGCCTAGTTTGTTAAGCGTGTTGCATATGGATGTGTTATTGGAATGCGTGGGTAAGAGAAGGGGTATGTCTATGAAAGAGGTGTTAGGAGTCTGATTTTTTTGAGTGGTGTTTCTGGAGAATATTTGGAAGGCTTTTTTCTTGGCATTTAATATCAAATGTGTGGGGTATTGCAGTGTTTTTAGGGAATTAAAAATGTACTTTATTTCTTCATCTATGTGTTGGGGGCTACATATTCTAAGAGCGCGCAGGAAGAACCCTATAATTATACCTGTTTTGATCTTGCTATGGTGGTGGGAGTAGAAATGTATGTAGTCATTTTTGTGAGTGTTTTTGCGGTGTACTTTAAATTCTAGTTTGTTGTCGGACTTAATTATGAGGGTATCTAGGAAGGGTATAGAGACGTTTATTTCAGTCTCATGGGTGAATTTTATGGAGG
>OY744540.1:63510057-63525057 GCA_963556195.1 Sepiola atlantica | reverse complement strand
GACCCAGCCTTGCCCGGGAGTATTTTTATTTTCAGTTTTGTTTCGAATTTTTCCAATGTCCGCCGTTGTAGGATTTTTTAAAAGAAAATATTATTATATATATTTGTGAAATAACAAGAGGTTAAGAAACGGAGTTTTATCTGGTTTTTATTTTGTAAAAAATGTAAGCATTATTGAAGACAATGTAACTCTACTGCTATACAAAAGCAGACGGCAATATTTTTCAACTTTCTAAATTCGTAATAATTGATATACAACTGTATTTTGGTCGCTATTTCTTATTCACATTATAAGTATACTAATTATTACGATAATCACATATACCGTAAATCCCACATTTTTGTTTCATGTTTTCTCGCGTATTTTAGTATTAAAGTAAACAACTATTTCACAATCGAAAATGTAGAAAATGTGAATCTCATTAAATGCTTTAATTGCTGGTGGCCAGTTCATAATAAATGTTATGAGTTGTTTATATTACATCTATTTTAATCAGATGTAATCCTATACGATTAATCTTTAAAATAAATAACACCAAGTAGCGGTAATTAAGTTTTTTTTATCAGCATGCATTGACGCTGTTTATGCAGATACTAAGAGTTTGTAAATTTCTTCGAAGATTTTTTTCTGAAAGAATTATTGGATCAAATAGAATGTGCAATCGATGAAATCGATTGAAATTTGTTTTTATCTAATAAACACGAACCTCAGATTCCCGTATTTCAGTGGCTAGGCAGAATCAAATATCAATTTGTCGAATGCAATGGTATTTATGTCTATCAAGAACTCGAACTTTCTTTATATATTAGAAGATAACGGAACGAATGGGCCGAACCATCTCTGTGACAGCACGTCAGTCTACCAACAGTTATAGTCCCATAATTTTTTTATGAACGTATTGTTTGCTTACAATACGTGATATTCGCAAATTTTCACCCACTTAGGTACTGACTGGATTCAACATCACTAAAGTTCGCTGATCGGACAGAAAGTGGTGTGTTAACCTGATATTGCCGTAATAATTATTGGTCGATATTAAATGTGAATATGATACATATGGTTTTTATTTTGCTAATTCAAATTTTGCAGTTGATCCTTCTTTGACAAGAAAATTATATTTTCATTTCATTTTTAAGTGCGCCGTCGGAATTTATGCGGTGAACATTCTGGATATTGGATCTGAAATTCAATCATTTTCATGCGAAAGTCTATTAAATATCATAAAGTAATCAAAAGCATTTATTAATCGTTTTCTGAAAAAAACTAATGGAAATGAAATTGGTTTCGGCTTTCGCATTTAATATTATTTCATCAATCTTAGAGATTCTTCTTTTATTTGCGAATTAAAATGTATTTTTTAAATAATATAATTGTATTTTGGTCAAACTTTTAAATCGACTGATCATGTCGTGTGGTTCCCCGTTCTTTGCAGGTTCAAAAATGCGAAAAATGTTGCAGCAAAAATGAGAAATCGAACAATAAATGTCTTTATAGCTTACATTTAATTTTAATTTTTCTCCTCGAGTAACACATTAAAAGCGATCAATTTATTGTATTTGTAAACAACCCCCTTTTTACGAGAACATGATTATCCTTACACATCACAAATTATTTTTGTAATGTCACGTACATTTCACTCTAAACAACTGACAATTTTACCAGCATTCAGAATGTTTGTTTCGTCGGCTGTGTTCAGGCCACACGAGCATACGTCCTTGGAATCATTATAGGAAAAAGGTACTGCCTTTCTGATGTACAGGCTTTTCTTTTGTCGGAAGGAGGTATGGTTATGTTCGCTCTTAAAATGTGAATCCTCCTAGGCATTATCTCTCATTCAAGAGGGAGGCGGTTTTTTTGCCTATCGATTGGGGTGCTGCTACTGAGGAATGATGATCGGGTCGTTCCTGTTCTTTTTTCACCAAACAAGACAGTCCGCCCAGGAGGTGGACTTCTCACCTTTGTCGAAAATCTTTCATCTGTGAGTAACCAGGTAAATCCAAGAACCTTATGGCCAAACTCTATTTGGATCTGCAGCATTCTGTTTGATTTGCTGTCAATTTTAACATGTTTAACACAAATCAAATTAACTGGCAATAATTTCGTTATTGTAAATCGCATTTCCACTGACATTCGAGGTAGAATTGAGCAGACAGTTACAATGAATTTCTACGAAATAACATTAGGAGAAGGGATGTATTTTAATCATATTGGAGACAATGTCTTTATTCCTTAAACAATTTGTAATTAAGAATAATTCGTTTTATTCTAACTGTTCAGAGTTGAATACGACGGTGTAATTTTATCAAATATAACGTTTAGGCTGATGGGTACATCCGTGAAAAACAATGATGTTTTTACAATTAACAAAACACATCAAGGTCTCGTCTTCTTATCACCACCAGAACTATTCTTTATTCATTCGTGTGCCTAACATTAAACGGAATTTCTATAAACAGATTCTCTTTCAAGAACGTCCTATATGCGGAACACATTATCGCTGGACTGTTTCCATACAGACTACATCATCGTCACTTTATAACCAAATGTCAATACAATGTCGTACATCGTCTTCGTGAGTAATCAAATCTTGTTTATAATATTTATCAGTTTCAATCTGCTCATAATCTTCTGCATCATTCAACTTACAATGCCTCCATCCCATTAACCGGCATTATCGAATGGCTTTTAGCTCTGATAAGTGATGACTCATTAGTAAAACAAACGAAAGAAAATAGTTGCTGACCAGAATCTGGAAAAGGATACACGTGTGTATTGTCATTGATACATAAAGAAATCAAAGTTTAGGTATTGATCTAGTATTTGGATTACATAGAATAAAGTGTGTGTACGTATTAGAGAACAGATTTATAGATACAAAAAATGGCTCATAGACAAAAAGATAATGATATCTTTTTACTCAAAAATAATTTTGTGGTTAAAAATAAATATATTAGTTTGTAATTTTTATAATAAAAGTATCTTTAATTTATTTACCTCTCCAGGAGGTTAGACAGAAGGGTTTTAAAAGCCAGCGGACAAGGGTCAGTTCGATTAGCAATAAACTAACCCCTTCTCATAGAGAAGGTAATGCCTGGGAGGGCGGATCCTAAGAATGAAAAGAATAGCAGTCTGATATCAGCAAAGCCACTGTCCGACTGATTTGCGATTTCTGCTATGAGAAAGGAATATTTAATAGCATGGACATTGCTTTTCAACCCCCACTTTCCGACCCGACCTTGGGTCACATCTTACTTGTGGGAGTAGAATAAAACTGGCCTTGTGCCTAACTCCTGGAGAGGAGTAAATAATACATTAAAGTTTCTTGGCCTTTTGGCTAAGATCAAAGTGTAGTATCTGTTCCGATGGATACTGCACGCCTGTCCTGTGCAGTTCTAGGAGGTCCACCCTCCCAGGCTTTGCTCCCCTCTTTGGGGAGGAGTAAGTTTATTGCTTACTGTCTGAGGCGCCCCTACCGGGGATGCCGACGGGGCTGCCCAGGCAATTTTTAAATGGCCAGAGTGCTCACCTCTCGAGCGCTGGCTTTTCAAACCCCACTTTCTCGACCCGATCTTGGGTCACATCTTACTTGTGGGAGTAGGATAAAACTGGCCTTGTGCCTAACTCCTGGGGAGGAGTAAATAAAACATTAAAGTTTCCTTAAGCTTCAATAACGATTTTTATGCGAGGTATGAATCGCCTGCAATATTATGCGTTTTATAGTCACGAGGTGTGCCTCTTCCTTTTGGGGGGCTGCCATTTATAATATGAAATCAAACAATAGTCTAATTATAAGCAAAATAGTGCATGTTATCAAATATTTTACGCACTTGTATATGTTACGTTTGCCTTTCGTCCTCAATTATACTGAATAAAATCCAAACTCAATAGCTTCCATGATCGCGAGATTCAACAAAAGGGCTTTACGTATGATTAGACAAATAAAACCTGTAATTTAAAATGAATAAAAACACATACTGTTTGATATTTTTCATTTCACTTTTTTTTCCAAAAATAACAATTTCATATAACAATGATTTTTACTTATATGTAACGTTTCTCTTTTGATGAATATCAATTTTAGTTCATCATCCTCGTCGAATAAAAATATTCTTTTTTTTTCATAATTTCTTTTACTTTTAAAATGCTGACCTTTTTAATGAAAAGTTCAACTTTTGGATTCTGTAAAGTTTCAAGATCAGCAAATTTCCAGCCAACTTTTGATTCTTCAATGCTTTTACTCAGAAAAGAATCACATCTTATTTTTTGTGGTATGACACGTCGTTAAAACTTTCACATTTAAAAAAATACACATAGGCCCTGAGACCAATTGAAACAATACAAGTGATATAATAACAATTGGGATGCATCAATAAAATAAAATAAAACTTCTGATTTAAAAAAGGCATTAGAACTTCTCTATAAATTAATCAGTTAATTTTTATGCTGTGCAAAGTATAGAAATGCCCAATTAAGGGTAATCAAAAATAAATGGCATTTATGGAATCCTTAATAATATCCACAATCATTTCTGCAATCAAACCATAGGACCCGATATAGAACTAAGTTAAATTCAGTTCTAAGTGATAGTCATCCGAAGGTTGAAGGTTCAATCGTTGGTGCGGGCGATATGAAGAATTGCGAATTACTGAAGACTTATTCCATTCATGGCTGACGAACAAAAGAATTCTACCCCCCTGGATTAAATAAAGGGTTCCGTTCGAAATTCCGTCCAGACTCCCGAGTTCGACAGAACTATTCCAGAGTTCGAAGAGATACACCTGAAGAAGGCCGGAGATTACAGCAGCGGAAACGTTGTGATTATAACACTCAAGATGAGAAATGTAATCCGAATAACCAAAATTATTTCTCACTTATCCATAAAAATTCAGTAATGAATATCAAACTGTCTTTATTTTGTCGCCGTTCAATGATAAGCACACGTGGATACGACATGCATAATTGTCAATAACTGACACACTCCCCTCTTGGAAAAAGCCATAGTTTAGTGTTCCCTGGAGTCTGAGTGACAACAAGCCTCCCCAGATTTCCAGTACTCTCCACCTCTTTTCGATAACTACCACAAATGACCTTGCGGTATCGCAACAGCCGCTTACCATTGACTTTTCGCTGGTAAGAACCATTGGTCTTCTTTGGGATGTTGGTGGCAATAAGCCTCTCCAAGGTCCTAGCATTCTCCGCACTATTCCAGTGGAGGTCTGGTTTGTGCTGTCCTTTCTCAGTCTTCTCATCCTCCTCGACCCTCTACAAATATGTTGTGTGGTGTTAGCCTAAGCCGGCGCCATTTTATTTGGGGGGCAGTTTATCATGTTTCTTGCAGTTTCTTCAGTTCAGGAATAGTTTCGAGATGGTTTTTATACTTATTATCTTTTTGGTAACCTCACAGATAAAATATGTACAAGTATCGGTCTGTGTTTGACTTGCCCATTAACTTCCGGTCATGAATGTGTAAGAATCGTTCTTTTATCGTCATTCAATATGATTCGAGTGTGCACATCTACGTTGCTAATGCACCTTGAAAACGACATGCAAAATAGTCAATAACTCAAGAATACTTCTCACTTGAGATGTAATAAGTGGTTTTGTTGCTCTGTGTTACAATGCACCTTTCATTTGTTTACCCACGTGAGTGTTTCTTTTCGGGGTGTTGTACAAACTTTACTTTTAAAACGGCCTTGAACAGCGATAATTTATTCTGAATTGTCTTGAACTGTCAAAGGGTATTTCTCTTAAACCACTCTACATTAATCTTCCTTAAAATCCTTCTTCTTCATAATCTTGGAATATTAAAGCAGTTGTTTAATTATTAAGAATTTTACTGACGTTTTCATTGGTGGCATTTGAGGGGGGGGGGTAAGGGATCATGACGTGGAACGAATGTACAATCATGGCGTTGTCGAAATAATTATGAAAGTTTTTGTTTGAGTTTTGATATTTTTTCTCTTTCGTTTTCCCTTCTTTATTTTAACTTATCCCGGTAGGTGTTAAGTAAACAAGCGCTTATTTACTCACTGGTCCCTTCTTGGCCTTTTGGCTAAGATCAAAGTGTAGTATCTGTTCAGATGGATACTGCACGCCTGTCCTGTGCAGTTCTAGGAGGTCCACCCTCCCAGGCTTTGCCTCCCCTCTTTGGGTAGGAGTAAGTTTATTGCTTACTGTCTGAGGCGCCCCTACCGGGGAATGCCGACGGGGCTGCCCAGGCAATTTTTAAATGGCCAGAGTGCTCACCTCTCGAGCGCTGGCTTTTCAAACCCCACTTTCTCGACCCGATCTTGGGTCACATCTTACTTGTGGGAGTAAGATAAAACTGGCCTTGTGCCTAACTCCTGGGGAGGAGTAAATAAAAGCTTATTTACTCACTGGTCCCTTCTTGGCCTTTTGGCTAAGATCAAAGTGTAGTATCTGTTCCGATGGATACTGCACCCCATAGACTGATATTGTCTTGGCCTTCGGGGCTTAATTTACACCGGTCTATGGGTCTGTCCTGTGCAGTTCTAGGAGGTCCACCCACCCAGGCTTCGCCTCCCCTCTTTGGGGGGGGGGTAAGTTTATTACTTACTGCCTGAGGTTCCCCTACTGGGGAATGCAGACGGGGCTGCCCAGGCAATTTTTAATGGCCAGAGTGCTCACCTCTCGGGCGCTGCCTAACTCCTGGAGAGGAGTAAATAAATACTCACGCCTCGCAACAAGAACAAAGTTATCAAAAATGGGCACTCTGGATTAGAATAACATACTTTTTATAGTCACGTCGGTACTCCTTCATGAATGAGAGGCCCTCAGGCAACCAACAATAAATCCCTTCCTGTTCAGGAATGAGGAGGTAATGCCAGGTATTATCACTATTTACTTATCTCCACACGAGTGCAAATTTATATTTAAGGTCGTTTTTATGTAGGGAAAATCAAGATCTCTAAAAAAAAAGAGCACTCTTAATCGGTATAAAAAATAAAAAATATTTCAGTGCCGAAGAATTTCTCTTAATTTTACAAAGGTCAGAACATATACTACACTTTGATCCTGCATAAATTCCAGGAAAAACAGGTGTATGCGATTCTTTTCACGGTAAGACGGTTGCGGATGTGCTGCATATGACTACGGGGAAAGGTAACGCAAAGGGTAGTAGTGACAATGAATAAATATGCAGCGTTGATTTCAATGAACGAACAAACATGATACAAACTTAAAGTGAAGATGTTAAATAAAAGAGTAATGAAACGGCCACACGGTTATATTACTCAACCCGTCGTAACGTATTAAGAAAACGAAATGATAAACGTCATATAAAGCAACTACCTGCCGATTAGAATGATTATTATTAAAATAGATTAGTTTCTGAAAAGGCAGCCATTTTGGTCCTGACGTCACACCATGCCTAGCCACCATTAGACAAAACTCTATATTGCGACACTCCAGAGAAGTTCCGGTCATTCACGTGATATGCTACAGAAACAATCGTACTTGAACCAGTTAGTGAACGATTTGAAAGTTTTTACAAGAGACAGGTAATGTTGTTGTTGGGTTTTACGTCGTCGTTGTGCCAACGCGATTATGTATACAATTGATTTGTGGATTAGTTTAGAATTGGAAGAGATTCTTGTTACACACAGCACGTGGTCTTCCTAAATGATTACTCTTTTAGTGCTGTCCAGGATCAACGTGTTACAGGTCCGGAAATAGTTAGATTTCTTTACCAAAACGAAACGTAAGGAATATTAGAAAAGTCTTTTTGTTTAATCGGTTGTCTAGGTATGTTACATATTTGCACATTTTTAGTCACATAATCCCTTACGATGCGGAGCGTCCATATCAATCAAATTTAAGGAAATGAAGTTTTAGCAATTAATGGCGTTCACAAGCGTCCATATCAATTGAATTTAGCAAAATGTAGTTCGAACAATCCCTGGCGTTCACAAGCGTCCATATCAATTGAATTTAACAAAATGTAGTTCGAACAATGCCTTGCGTGCACAGGCGTCCATATCAATCAGATTTAACGAAATGCAGTTCGAACAATTCTTAGTGTTCACAAGCGTCCATATCAATCAGATTTAACGAAATGCAGTTCGAACAATTCCTAGTGTTCACAAGCGTCCATATCAATCAGATTTAACGAAATGCAGTTCGAACAATTCTTAGTGTTCACAAGCGTCCATATCAATCAGATTTAACGAAATGCAGTTCGAACAATTCCTAGTGTTCACAAGCGTCCATATCAATCAGATTTAACGAAATGCAGTTCGAACAATTCTTAGTGTTCACAAGCGTCCATATCAATCAGATTTAACGAAATGCAGTTCGAACAATTCTTAGTGTTCACAAGCGTCCATATCAATCAGATTTAACGAAATGCAGTTCGAACAATTCCTAGTGTTCACAAGCGTCCATATCAATCAGATTTAACGAAATGCAGTTCGAACAATTCTTAGTGTTCACAAGCGTCCATATCAATCAGATTTAACGAAATGCAGTTCGAACAATTCCTAGTGTTCACAAGCGTCCATATCAATCAGATTTAACGAAATGCAGTTCGAACAATTCTTAGTGTTCACAAGCGTCCATATCAATCAGATTTAACGAAATGCAGTTCGAACAATTCCTAGTGTTCACAAGCGTCCATATCAATCAGATTTAACGAAATGCAGTTCGAACAATTCTTAGTGTTCACAAGCGTCCATATCGATCAGATTTAACGAAATGAAGTTCGAACAATTCCTGGCGTTCACAAGCGTATCAATCGAATTTAACGGCACGCAATTCGTTTTCGTAGGTAGGGTTTTCTCTGCTACTCGGAGTAAAATTGAGAAGACAATTCGATTGAAAGAGATAACAATAATGCATTTGTACAAAATAACGTCAGTACAAGCGAAACATTTATAATCAAATACAAAACAATGTCTTTATTTCTTAAAGACTATTTAATTAATGATAACTATTTTTATATTTCAACTGTATAGAGTTAAATAAAACCTTGTAGATTTATCAAATATAATGTATAGGCTGATGGGTACAGACGAGAAAAAAATAATGTGGACGGATAAATGTTTTTTTTTCAGAAACCACGATGTGAACCAACTTCTAACGCCGAAATAACCAGATAAAGACAATTGTTAATTCTTTATGGAACTTACGGAATGAAGATCTTGATATTTGAAATACCTAATCATACTAAGAATTAAAGGATCAAATAGATTTGAAGCACTCATAATTTTGCCTTAACACCACTTTTAAACTTCCGGTCGAATTATAAACAAAACAATATGGCGTATACAAACATTTGCAACTATGCGTTCGCAGATTACTTTAATAAAAAATAAAGAGTTTCATTTACCAAAGGTTTTACTAATTTCCTCAAAAATACATAATTTTATTTACAAGAACTTTTTGTTATACGCATATTTTTAATAAAACGAAACAGTTTTATTTACAAGAAGTTTTCTTCTGTAAACCTTGACTACTCATAAAACATAAAATAATACATAGTTTTACTTACACAACTCTTAATTTAAGATTAAAAAAAACAAAAAAATGTTATTCTCTATAAAAATCTTTAATAAACATTATGATGATTAAGTTAAAATTTAATATAATTTAAACAATATAACTTTATCGTCGTTAAATTTAATGTTTTACGAAAATATTCTTTTGCTATTTTTTTAAATATTGAATTGTATTAAAATATGCTTAAATATTGTATTTTCTGTTAATTTTTAAATTTTATTATAAGGGATAAATCCTGAAGTCAAATGTAAAAAAATGGTATTAAGACAAAGTGTGTCCTTTTGGTTTTTGCTCATTATTGGGTGCCTCAAATGCATATGATCCTAAAAAGTAAATTATGCATTGTAGGTATTTAACTCATCAACACCTTTGATATATTTCTTATAGTCCAGGATGGAATTTTCAATTTATCCTTTCATGATTTACCAAATCTGCACAACGCCGGGTGCAAATATTTTGTAGGATAAATAATGTTTGCTTTACTGCTTGCGAAGTCTATGGATGCCCGTATATGTAATAATCATTCATACTTTGTTTGTTGCTTATTTCGAAGTGTCTTAAATCTATTTAATCCGAATGAAATGTAACAAGAAGCGTCAAATTACGCGTTATGCTTTTGAATAAGCTTTCATTCTTATATCGCTTAGATATTCTTTTAATTTATGTTTCCTGTCAGTTTCCAGTCTGTTTTGTAATTGATCACACGTTACAAAAAGAAGACAATATTAAATATTATCATCCCAACTGCTGCTTCATATTCTAACACATGATCATGAACTACAATCGAAAGTGTTTATAACTAAACAGACTCGTATGTACTTGTGTATCTTTAAAATATTGAGAAGATTCCAACAAAAATGTTGACGCAATTCTGTAATCGATTGTATAAAATATATTCTATATATCTTCCACACAACGCAACTCAGCAGGGTCACGAGAAACCGGATCTCGCGCACACGTTCTGGTATATATCCATCAAAAACTCATCAGTCACCCTCGTGTTACAGGCCATTGCCGGGACCAGACCCGTGAACAAAGCTAGATCTTAATGGGAGCTCTATAAAAGAATATATTTTACCGAACATTACTACAACTACGAGGCGCTTTCAAGAAAGTAAGATCCTTTTCGCGCGTCAGTTCAAATGTGAAAAAGCTCCCTTTGCGATGAGCATTTAGGACTAGGTAGACCACTCGTGGAACTCTGGGACAGTGTAGAACCTCTCTGCAGCTTATGACACTCGTCCAAGTCATTCCAGAGGCCTCAGGAAGTGTAGGGTTGAGCTGATCGATAGCGTTAGAGAATCAGTTTAGTAACACTTACGGAACACTGTGTACAAAAATGAGTTGTAGACCCTGTAACCGTAGATTATAGTAACGTTCTGGCTACAGCAACTATTCCTGGATAGATGCAAGAGAACTTCGGAAGCTGCGTGATCAGTTTGAAGACTTAGTAGGATTCTTAGAACCCAGACTTAGCCCTACCTCCAGATTTCTTTATTTCTGGCTAATTTAATGCAGCGCTATGCATGGAATCCCAGGGCCATCACGAAAGTGATGGAAGCCATCAGGATAGAGGCCGGAGTCATAGCACGGTGTATCTGGGATATATATATATATATATATATATATATATATATATATATATATATATATATATATATATATATATATGTGTGTAAAGATATCATGGCCACATTTGTTTCGGTTCAAGAAATGCAGAGTTAAATAAGAGCATCGTGAACACACACTCTAAATTAAAGTGTCCAAATATCCTTATGTTGTTATATGAAGGTTTCAACACAATGTACCAGTGACCACCAAACTTTCATTTAATCTTTGCAGAACATTCAGAAATGAGACTCATCGAAATCTAGGTCTTGTTCTGGGGGATTGGTCAGACTGTATACTCTGCTTAGCGTGTCTCCCGCGATCACCATATCGATCATCGATGTATTCTACGGATTCCGTTTAGAATAATCGACAAAAGAATGATCATTAAAAATCTTCGCTCTCATTTGCAATCAAAGAAAACACACATATATTAGTTCTTAACAACAAAATATGTTTGATATTTTGTAAAACGGCCCGGGCTCAGGTAGGAAGCCTGCACAATCGCCGTGAGAAATTTCACCTGAAACGGTTTTATCGTTTTCCGTACAGGTAGTTGTTCAAGAGATATCATATTCCACGTTTCAACGTATAAACCTACTATATACTCCTTTCCCTCGCAAATATTGGTTGCTTCGAATACAATGCTGTTTGTGTAGTCTCTCATTAAAAGCAACAGGCACTGGTTATTAATGTTCGCCAACTTGGACGTGACACCGAAAGACTTGCTGAAGGTTATTCTCAGGTAGGTGGCTCTCCAGGATGCCATGCTCTGACTGCTAGTCTCAATGCACTGGCATAAATCATAGTCCAAATTTCCCCGGTAGCAAATCTTAGGGGTGTCATTGGAAAGCATGTTGCGCCGGTATGACAAGAGTTTCACGTCGGGCTCGTTGCTATTATCATTCATCGATAACAGGACAGTAAGAGTATCTAGATTTCTGACGTCCCTGCCCAGCACGTGTATGTCCATTTTGGTCATCACCTGATCGTTTTCTAACCAACGTCTGATGTTTCCGAAGGTGATGCCCTTCAGCCGACGACAGTGACCGAATGGAGACAGCATGAAAAGATCTGAATCGTTCTGCTCGGCCTCGATGTCGTTTTGTATCCGCTCGTTGAGGCGACCCAGTACGAACTCAGCCAGTCCGACTTGAATGCTGTCGTTATCAAACGGAACAGCCTCGTTTTCGTTTAGACATATATGTGGATGCGTAACACGTAAGAAGGCGCACGATCGAATTTGGGGCAGCGGGTTAAAGAGGCCATAATTCATGTCATGATCGTTAAAATCACTATCAAGCGTTTGACCTTTCGTAATCTGGCTATAATCATTTCTAAGAATACTAGTAACTGCACTATGCACGTCATTCAAGGTTACAAGTTTGTGTCTGTTTTCAGATATATTTTCTATTTTCTCTTTCCCCAAAGACTTTTGTAGACTCTTTGACAGGATTACATTTAATGGGGGATTTGAGAGCTGTGTTATTTTAAAGAGCTGCCAATCTGGCGGACTAAGACCGTGTCCGATATCCCCAATCAGGATAACCGCCGTGTTCTTTTGGCGACTCAAAAAATTCACAAGTGACGCTAAATTACTATCTACGCTCTCCAGTTGGTGTGAACCGATATCGGAAGTTCGAATTATCGAAAACAATAAATAACCGTGACGACCTTCCATTTTATTTATAATCCGGTGGTAATCGAAAATCCCAGATAATTCATCTTCCCTATTTTCTTTGGACGTTTGTTTCCGACAGAATTTATCCCGGAGACTGTGCGGAAGATCGTTACAATCAGTCTGTCCTTCTCTCTCGTCCCCCAAACCCGAATGTAGAAAGAAATTGGCGAAGAGTGTCTTGACCTTGTCGGATATCGACTCTTCACAAGTGTGATCGAACAAGTACGTTCTGTAACCGTTTAAGGCAGCCGTGCGTGCGAGAGATTTGTTGCACTTGAGTTCTTCCAAACCCGTCCCGGAGTTGGGCAACTCACCGCAAAGAAGCTGGTTCAATCCTTCATCGTACCTGATCTTCGTGCTCTGGTGTTTCGTGAAGTTATACACGTCGGCATATAAATCAGACTCAATCTGTTTTAGTTGGGAATTCGTTCGATGAAATTTCGACTGGAATTCTTGTCGTGAGAAGAACCGGAAATAAAAGAGATGGATATTTGGAACTGTGGCGTTTGATGAAGATGCAAGTGCGCCCTTTCTTGGCTGGGATTTGCAGTGAGACTGAAACGCCTGCATAGCCATAGAGGTCGAGAGCTTTTCCTGGTCTGTGTGGTGGTCACACGCTACACAACGCAGAATCCTTTGCAGTGACTTATCGTCCGGTTTGCGATAATGATAGTTCTCGAAGAATCTGCACATTTTTCGATGGAGGAATTTCGGATCTTCGAATAATTTATAATGAAATGTAATGGTTTGCTTTTCGTAATAACGGAAATTGCAGTTCAAGCAAGACACGTTCTGGCAACGGTTCTTCGTTTCGTTAAGGTAACACTTGAGTTTCACTAAACAAATATTCGGGTCGGTCGCGTTGTAGACCTGGCAGAGTCGAATCAATGAAGAATTGGCTTCTAATTGTTCCACTGATTTTGAGACTACGCTTCTCCGAAGAATGCGAAGTCCTGCGTAGTCGTTCTGTATGTCATCCATTGTTCTTTTGTATCTGACTGATTTCAGATTTGTCGGTGTGATTCCCATCCAGAGAAAAAACGTCCACCAGACGAAAAACGCTACAGTCAACATCACTGTGTATTGCAAAGGCTTCGTTACCATATTCTCGGAGTAGAATCGCACAGAATAACTCTAAGACATATAGAGAATCGGTACTCAGTTTAAACTGAACAATTAGAGACGAATTGGAAATACATTTTGGAAGAAAATTTGTAACATGGCTAACTTCAAAGAACACTTACAAAGCGATCTTATTTCACATGTTACCGATAAATATACTTGTTATGAAATGTTTTTGATTGCGTTATTACAGAATATTTATACCGTCATCTATGTCACCCTATATTTCTACTTGTTATACAGTCAGTTGTTTTCCATTAAAGCATTTACTTTCCTGCTTCTTTTCGTCTTTTCCTCTTCGTTTCGAATATACTAAAATCAGGTTATGTTTTGGCGGGATGTGTTGTCAAGTCTTCGGGCCTCGACGTAATTACCTGTAAGTAAACAAAAACAATTATTAAACCATTATATACATTTTATGTTTCGGATTTTTTTTTAATGAGGATTAATAATTAATATTATTTGAATTATTCGGACTAATGTTCTTATCGTTGATATTATTCTCACAATGTTTCGGCCGATGTAACCTCCTACCATCTTCAGATGCATCCTGTTGAACTCGGGAATCCTTCAATTTTCCGTAAACATCTCGTTCGAGTCACGCCTCATACAGAAAACATTCTGACAAAGAGCAGTGTGTATCCCCTTCCATTTACGTGTGGAAAAGAATATACAAAGGTGACACATGCCAACTACTAAAAGTAAGGCTAGAAGAACATCAGAAAGCTGTAATACGGTGAAATGTATATAAATCGAGTATTACTGACCACATATGGAGGGAATAGGGGAATTATCTACTCTTATGGGACAGAGTAAACATTATAGACAGATGAAAACGGTGAAGGCTGAGACATCTCAAACAAGCGGCGCATATGTTGGGTGACAATGGCCTGCTACGTAAACCATAGTATAGAATTTAAATACAACAGGGGAACCATTAATTATAAATGGTAGATTAACATAACATTAAAAACTAACTAAATAAAATAAATAATTAAATATATATATATATATATATATATATATATACATATATATATATATCGACGCGGCGAGCGATTCTTCGGTATTCG
>OY744540.1:63495057-63505057 GCA_963556195.1 Sepiola atlantica | reverse complement strand
CAACAGTGTGCGAGAGGGGTTGAGCTATGGAGAAACAATACGTAGAGTTACCAGCTGCGTCTGTATAGTTTGAGAATCTAAGCCAGTCAAGGTGATATACAGTAGAATTCCCAAATACATGTATTGGGGCACTCAAGTTAAATGAGATTGTTGTAACCATGCTTTCAGAGACAAAGTAAAGTATGGTACAGTCCTGGGTCGAAAGAAAACGGTATCTGAAATATAAGTAACTAACGCTGTGCTATAAGGTTAATCATCTAGGCTTAATGTTCACTAGTCAAGGCGAAGGTGTTCCGAACATAAACTCCTAGCCCGTGCATATATTTGTCATAATCTTTACGGGAGAGTTGGAAGTATTCCATTATGTAAAAATGGAGTGAGGAGATTGAGGATTGTAGGTTTGTTTCACTTAGTGCTAGGATATCCGGTGAGTATACTAGGGGAACGGTGTCTCTGGCAGTGATGCTGGTTCTAATCTCCGGATATTTGTGAATGCTAGCCTCAAAGGCGGAGGCTAAGATGTTTTGGGTGGGTGTCTGGTTTGTGTTTGTTTCTTTTTCATTGTATTGTCATTTTGGTATTAGATAGTGTGAGAGCAAAGTGGATGCTTGTGTTGTTCAAATAAACTCACACGATCAGACTATTAGTCAAAACTTGATTCATGGGGATTGTCGCCTCGGGAAAACTCACCGACGATAACTGTAGGGTCTCTTTCCATGCGCGACATTGCACGTACAGTTACCCACGATATAATACAATGTTAGAAAGAGAAGACACTTTTAGCGCTACCTAAGAGTTAGGGCTCTTGTACGACCAGTCGGAAACAGCAGCAAGATAAACTGTCTAACCTGTACCCTCAACCTGTCGGGACAAAAACGACCCATATTAGTCATGTGACACTGAATGGCAAAATCTTTCCACCATATTGGGCAGATAGAGAGAAAGAAAGATAATGTTCATTGTCCTAGTTAGGAAACAAGACCAAGCACTGAGTGTCTTTGAGGTGTAATTATTCTAGTTGTTTCATAAACTAACAAACGTAGACAGCTGTGTGACTTTGTAAAACCACTGGTATTAATGATTATTCGAATCATCTTATATTAATTACTATCTAACTCGGCGAGAATCGTGTTTTCGGTGGAGTTGGTCACTATGTTTGTTTGTGTAAAGCCTAGCATCCACATTGCGTGACCAATCGCCACAAAACCTAGTGAAAATATATGTCATGGGCTAACTTAAACTTGATTCAATTTAGGGATATCTATGTAAATAATCAAGGTCACGGTCACAAAAATGTGAAAGTAACATTCATTTTAAGTATTTACTGTTCTGTTCATTACTTGGCTTTAATTGTAGCAAATGAATCCTGCAGGTATGCATCTGATGCTCTTTGATAACAGTAAACACTACGCAAAGTTTAACCTGATCAGATGAATAGTTTTCGAGTTATCAATGTTTCGATGGCATATCTTCGGGAATACTTTATACAATATTGACCATTAAGATTTTAACCTATTCTTACGTTGTCCGTCGTATGTATTCAACCTCATGATTGATGTTCTTTGATAATATATATATATATATATATATATATATATATATATATATATGTATTTGTAGAAGTTTGTATATTCTGACTACTGTTATCATTTCGGGTGATTTTATCAGAACGTTTCGGCCGATGTAACCCCCGACCTTCTTCAGGTGTACCTTGTCGAACTCGAGAATCTTTCTGTCGAATTCCACCTGCAAAATACATACAGCTGGTTCAACATTATAGCAATCTACCACACCAATAGGCCTTCTTAAGATGCACAAAAAGCATTATTCCATTAAGGCCCATTGTCAGCGCCCGGGGTTCAGCATGCCACCCAATGAGCCGATTCCTGGTAGATATAATCCATCCACTCACAGGCAAATCTCCATAGTATGTCAAGAATTCAGCTCATTTCGTGGAATAAATCAATAATGCCCTCATTCATTCCAACCAGATGGTGAGTCTAGATGTAGTGAGTTTGTTCACAAAAGTGCCTACTCATGACACTCTGACAGTGGTACGAGATAGGTTGACTTCAGATGCTTCACTGAAGTAACGCATTTGTATCCCAATTGATAATCTAATGGAGATGTTGACCTTCTGCATAAAACACACATACATCGTTATGGGGTCGTATATATACCGGCAGGAAGAAGGTCTAGCTATGGGTTTACTATTGTCCCCAGTACTGGCCAATGTATACATGGAATACTCCGAAGAAAATGGCGTTAAAATCAACACTAGTAAAGCCAACAATGTGGCTGCGATATATGGATGACACACTCATACTCTGGCCTCACCAGGAAGACGTTCAAATATTACTGGGCCATGTGAACTCTCTCCACCCATCTATAAAGTACACGATTGAAAAAGAACATAACAACAAATTATCCTTCCTAGATGTGCTGATAACTCGAACTGACCAGGGGTTTAGGTCATCTGTGTATCGAAAGCCAACTTTCACTGGACAATATCTAAATTTCAACTCCCACCATTCATATAATGTAAAGAAAGGAATTGTCCGGTGCCTACAACATCGTATATGTAGTAACAACGATACATATCAAGAGGAAATGGATAGTTTAAGAGAAACCCCCCACCGAAACAACTATCCAGAGAGCATGACATCAGCTCCAACAAATCTAGACGCAACAGCAAAGGACACCACCAGAGAACTCACCACAGTTTGTATACCATATATGAGGCGATTGTCGGAAAAAATCCAAAGAATATGTAATCCATATAACATCAGGATAGTATTCAGGAGCGACTCAACTCTCCGAAAGCATCTTGTGAGAGTCAAACCCTCTATGGAAAAAGTAATTACTAAGAACTATGTGTATGAGATCACATGTAAGTCTAGAAAAGTATACAAAGGTGAGACATGTCATCCACTAAAGTTAAGGCTAGAAAAAAACCGGAAAGCTGGAATACATAGTGAAATCGAATAGTGGGGTATGACTGAGCACATATGGAAGGAAAAAGGAAACAATCTACCCTTATGGGGTGAAGTAAAAATTATAGATAGAGAAGAACGGTGGAGAGTAAGACGGCTCAAAGAAGCAGCACATGTGTTAGGCGGCAATTACTTTCTAAGCAGACCTAGTATAGAATTCAATACAATATAGGAACCTATAATTATAGATAATAGATAAGTAGTGATCTATAGTGATTTAATAAAGGGTCCCGTTCGACATTCTGCCCATATTCCCAAGTTCGACAAAAAGATTCCCTAGTTCGACAAGGTACACCTGAAGAAAGTCGGAGATTACATCGGCCAAAACGACGTGATAACAGTTGCCCGAATATATCAAATTCTACAAATTCTCAACCCTCATTTCAAAAATTCAAAAACATACATTAATAGATAGATAAACGGATAGAGATAGAGAGATACAGATAACTGAGAATATGAACAACACATTAAGATGGACATGAAAAAAATATCCCGATAAGCGCAGACAGAAGAAGATTTTACATTGATTAAGAAATAGGAGAAATAAAAAATAAGTAGAAAGATTTAAATATAAATATAAAAAATCAACTTTGTTAATGGAATATATTTCCGTTAGTCCCGCTTCTTTATCAGTCGCCTTTTAAAAAATCAATTTTTGATCTGAAAATAATATTTGTGAATAAATACGAAAAAAAGGCAAACATAATAAAAGTATAGGTAAAAAAGCAGACAGTATCTAAGTAACTTGACTAGGTTAAAACACACACACACACATATATATATATATATATATATATATATATATATATATATATATATATATATATTTATATATATACATATACATATACATATATATATATAATAGAATTAACGATACGTGAAGTATCGTTAAAGTGATCTATCGTGATAAAGTAAAGCTCAATACGTTGAAATTTAAAGAGGGAAAAATGAAGATAAAAAATTGCACAAAATTACCTAAAGTTACCTAAATTTGATACAAATCTTATTACATCGAAAGTTCAGATGCAAGGAGTTACACTAATCCTTAATGCATGGATTTTCAAAGATAAAACTCTTCTCGTCAGCGGATAACATTCGGTAATGTGATATTTATAATAAATAAATATTACCTGTTCCATTTCACTTTGAAAATTGAAGAAGACTTAACAGGAAAGGTATGGGATAAAGAAAGAAATGACCGAGAGGGAGAATGGTAGCAGTATTGAGTAGCCATTATGTATCATAGAATTTTGAAAGAAATAGGATACGTTAATTTTTTTCATATATATTTATTAAATGAATAAAATATTTTTTCATAAATATATGCCTCTAAGACTTTTGCTGTATCACGGCCTAAGCGAAGAGTAATCTACTTTCTTTCTTTCTCCCCCCCCTAATTTTTCTGGTGTTAAAATTGCAAGGTATTCATTTTCTTTTTTCTTTCGTAAGGGTCCTTCTTGGCATTGTTGAAGTGATATCCGATGTTGTGGAAACTAATAATGTAATGTCTCTTTTAAACATAAATTTTAATTGTGCATGGTCGCAAGTAGGTATAAATTTGGACAAGTCATTTTATTTTAATTGTGCATGGTCGCAAGTAGGTATAAATTTGGACAAGTTATTTTATTTTAATTGTGCATGGTCGCAAGTAGGTATAAATTTGGACAAGTTCATTTTATTTTAATTGTGCATGGTCGCAAGTAGGTATAAATTTGGACAAGTCATTTTATTTTAATTGTGCATGGTCGCAAGTAGGTATAAATTTGGACAAGTCATTTTATTTTAATTGTGCATGGTCGCACGTAGGTATAAATTTGGACAAGTTCATTTTATTTTAAGCATCTTTGAAATTTAAAACTTATCGAAAAAGGCAAAATTCCTTAAAAAATATGTTTGATGAATATATTTTTATCAAAATCAAAATATATATTTTTTTCATTTTGATTTTTTTTCATAATACTTTCGCTCGATATAACGAGCCTCGCCAGAGCTTGAACAAAAGGCATACACCTTATTTCTTTCGTTAGGGTCCTTTTTTTATGGAAATCGCTCCAGACAAAGCATGAAGCCACTTTATGTAAGGAACAAAAGAAATGCTACGTCAAGGTAAAAAACTAGCCAACGATAAGTGTTAAATTGATAGATTCTGACCCAGAAAACAGCAATTCTTCCCCTACTGTCAGAAACATCGCTGATAGAATGTGTAGACTAAAGGACAAACTTAGGGAAACGAGAGCTACAAGGCCTTCTTGGTCTCGTTGAAGTTACATCCGATGTTGTGTAGACTAATAATCTAATGTCTCTTTTGAACATTAGCTTTAATTTCACATGGTCGCAAGTAGGTAGACATTTGGGCAAGTTCATTTTTTAAGCATCTTTGAAATGTAAAACTTAGAGAAAGAGGCAAAATGCCTTCAAAAAACCATGTGTTTTTTTCATTAAAAGAAAAATATATTTTTTTAATCTTGACACTTTTTCTAATATTTTCGCTCTATATCACGAGCCTCGCCAGAGCTTTAAACAAATAAAAAGTGTTAACCTTAGTTTTTAAATAACTGTAAACTCTTGGAAGGACACTAATGTCGTGATTGCAAAATATTAATTGACTTATCTGCAAAGTAGTTTCCCAACGAATGACTTAAGACTAAACGTGTTCCATATAGTTTTAATGGTTAAAAAAATTCAAAAACTATATGCATATATATATATATATATATATATATATATATATATATATATATATATATATATATATTAGTATTTCATGTATCCACATAAAATTTTATAAGGAGATATAATTTTTTATGTATCAATGCATTTTAGCCTGAAGATTCCCTCCAGGGATGAAACGCGGAAGCCTCTGTGTAGCTTAATTGCCATAAATATATTTTCATAGCTTACTATATACACACACACACACACACACATATATATATATATATATATATATATATATATATATATATATATAGTATTTCATGTATACACATATTATATTATAAGGTGATATAATGAGTAAAGCTAAGTAGTAAAGTATGAAAATATATTTGTGGCAATTACGCTACACAGAGGCGTCTGTCTTTAATCCTAGCAGTGAATTACGGATTTGTGTTACTGATTGTTTTTCATATCCACATGGTGTTTAACTTAGTGAACTAGCCAAATCAGATTCGTTGTTATTTACCCACCCGGTTTGGTGGTTTCATCAGCCATTGGCTGAGCTGTTAAATGTTGGAGTATTTTTAAGTGATTTTTCTAAGTTAACATTTTTTTTGTCTATTTTCTCAGGAGGTGAAATAAATTCTTTCTTATACTTTTACTGAAAATATATACACAATATATGATATCATCTTATAATAATATATGTGTATATACTTGAAATAACTATGCATAGCTTTTCAAGTAGTTAAGCACTATCATAAGAATTTATTTCACCACCTGAAAAAATAAACATTAGAAAAAGTAACTATGAAGGGATATATTTTTCTGCTAGTCGGGTTGGTTGGGTGTATATACGGTAAGGAGTTACAAGTGCAATAAGTTAATCGAAGCACATCCCGTGTAAGTGCTTATAAAAAGGCACAGTGTTGTAGCATTGTGGTGATGCGACAGGGGCTTACCCTTGGCAGACAGTGTGAAACCTATTAGGTTTTAAATCCTTTGTTGCACTCTGCGCATCATGGAGCGGCCAGTAGTTAGTTCAGCAATATAGATGTGGCAATAATGTTCCATGCACAGGCAGATTTTTGCTTTACAGGATAATGACAAGTAGTAGAAGTTTTCTAGCCCGATAGAGGGAGCTTATCTTTTTGCGGCAGACTTGGCAGCATCTATGTACTTATTTTACTTCATATCGCCTGAGAAGGTCAGGCCGGGGAATTTAAATGTTGAACCCCCGGGAAAATAGTGCTATCGGCCATGACAATCTGTGGTTGGAAAGAAAGAATGGATATTGATTTACTCCTCTCCACGAGTTAGACACAAGGCCAGTTTTTATCTTACTCCCACAAGTAAGATGTGACCCAAGACCGGGTCGGGAAAGTGGGGTTTAAAAATTACCTGGGCAGCCCCGTCGGAATTCCCCGGTAGAGGTGCCTCAGGCAGTAAGCAATAAACTTACTCCTCCCTAAAGAGGGGAGGCGAAGCCTGGGAGGGTGGGCCTACTAGAACTGCACAGGACAGACCCATAGACCGCCGTAAATCAAGCCCCGAAGGTCAAGACAATACCAGTCTATGGGGTGCAGTATCCATCGGAACAGATACTACACTTTGATCTTAGCCAAAAGGCCAAGTAAGAATGGATAGCAGCGGGAGATTATGTCATTAAATGGATTATCAAGAATACATCTCGGCATCATGGCTTTCGGTGTCGCTGTCCACGGAAAACGTCTAACCGAAAGCAAACGCTTTATTAAAATATGTCCGCGGGTATTTATTTACATAATACTAATAGTTTTTGGATATCGTAAATTTTTCAGCTGAAAATAAAATTGAATTATTTGGAACAAATTTATTAGGCCGGGCATAAAAGTAAATTTGAATAACACTATACCCTATGTGATCTTCAGTAAGACAAGGATAATCGTTTAGGCGTTGCTTTCTTTCTATTGTGTACTTGTTGTACTAAAGAAATTAATGTGATAACGAATAGTACGAAAGGAGCAATATACGGCGACATTTTGTAAGAAAATTGATTAGCCTTTGCCTTAAAGTTGGCACTCGTAGACAACTAGCGTTTCTAATATGATAATTGAATAACACCTTTTTTCTGTGTTAAGTTCGTTCGAAGAAGCATAATAGTGGAACCGTTGCTTTACTTTTTGTACATGTCCTAGATAACATGATAAAAAGTAGTATGAACGAAGCTACATACGGCTGCATTTTGTAAGAAAATTGATTCGCCTTTGCTCTTAAGTTGGCGACAGGAAACTAACATAGCTTCTAATGTGATAATTAGTCTAAGCATTCTGTTACACTTACCCAGGAACGGTTGTTCAAAAGAATAGGGCAATGTGAATAATAACAAACAATGAATGATTTTTTATTGAATCCTTAAAGCCAGAAATGTTTTTTTCTTAAGCCTAAATGCAGCAATTGTACAAGTGGATTAAATAGTTTACGTAAAAATATAATTTCCATTTCAGAGTAAAAAGGAGGAAATTAAATGAACGTGTTCAAGAAAGTGACGTGACTAAACAGGCAGTGACGTTAGAATGGTTCGATGCACTTTGCTATTTTTGCCATATAAGTCTAATGCAATTTTATATCTAACAAGAAGAACATAAGTTAGTCCCACATGACACCGTACGGATGGATCCAAGTCTTACTTCTACATATTGTATCAAGTATTTACGAAATTACACCATGGAAACGTTAATAACTCAAAAACTATTTACCAAATTTGGAAAAATTCATGAGTTGAAATTTTGTCAAAATTTTCAGCGCGACTGCACTTTTCAAGGCGACGGTCAAAGGCTAATTTTAAGGTCATGTAAGTTGCGTTACTGAACAATCTCGGAGTAGGGAGTTTCTACGCTTAACAGAACCGATGTTACTTTTCTCTTTTCCATAACCTTGACATTTGAATAAGATATCCCGAAATAAAATATGTTCTAAGACCCTGTCGATTTGTCAAGCGATGTTGATGATAGGCTCTACTAAAACAAACAAAGAAAGAAACAAACAAACAAATAAAAAACAAACACACAAGCAAGCAAACAAACACACAAGCAAACAAACAATCAAGCAAGCAAACAAACAATCAAGCATGCAAACAAACACACAAGCAAACAAACAATCAAGCAAGCAAAAAAACACACAAGCAAACAAACAATCAAGCAAGCAAACAAACACACAAGCAAACAAACAATCAAGCAAGCAAACAAACACACAAACAAACAAACAATCAAGCAAGCAAACAAACACACAAGCAAACAAACAATCAAGCAAGCAAACAAACACACAAGCAAACAAACAATCAAGCCAGCAAACAAACTCACAAGCAAACAAACAATCAAGCAAGCAAACAAATACACAAGCAAACAAACAATCAAGCAAGCAAACAAACACACAAGCAAACAAACAATCAAGCAAGCAAACAAACACACAAGCAAACAAACAATCAAGCCAGCAAACAAACACACAAGCAAACAAACAATCAAGCAAGCAAACAAACAATCAAGCAAGCAAACAAACACACAAGCAAACAAACAATCAAGCAATCAAAAAAACACACAAGCAAACAAACAATCAAGCAAGCAAACAGACACACAAGCAAACAAACAATCAAGCAAGCAAACACACAAGCAAACAAACATAGTGACAAACTAACGAACAAACTCCACCGAAAACATAACCTCCTTGGCGGAGGTAATGATCCACAATAAAGTTTAAATTTATAGAAATTCATTTTGATAATCACTTTTGTCCCTACTCAAATTTGAGGATGCTATTGCTTTATTTATTAACGCGTGTTTCTATTTATTAAATACCGTTTCATTAATTGTCAGTTTCGATGTTTTGTATGAATGCGTAATGATTAGATCGATGGGAAATTCAATAAAATACCATTTTTCAGATGCACAAGTATTGATTTTCGTCATGTAGAATATCCTTTATTTGTGACTAGCAGGGCAACCTGGTGTTCTCCTGGGCAAAATGTAACATATTCCTATTCAGACTTCTATTTCTTCCCCTCCACCTGGTTTCCTTTTCACTCTCCTCACTTCATTTTTCTTCTCCGCCAAACTCATTCTTCTTTCTGGGCATACACACTTTATAAATTACTCGATTCGGTGTAAAATAAATAGCTTCGTACAAAAGAAATGATGTGACAGTGTCGGGTACCGCCGGTATGAGTTGACTGTGAGCCTACGAAGGTCGATAGTACAATTACTGCGCTAGTATGAATAGACAGAAAGAAAAACTTTAAAATCTCTGAACAGATGAACGAAATAAACCGAATTATTATTTTTATGGGCTTATCAAAAGATAAAGAAAAAAAA
>OY744540.1:63445057-63490057 GCA_963556195.1 Sepiola atlantica | reverse complement strand
AGGAACGAGGGACTAAGAATTTAGCGACGCGATATAATATTTGAAGTCTTCAGAAAGGCAATTCCTTTGACAGATTGAAGTAGCAGTTATTTTTGTAGAACGTCTCTTCCGGCTCGTTAGAAGCTGGAACAACTACCGACAACTGAATCGATGAAAGATGAAAGATTTTGAACCTTTAACACGACATCAAAGATTTTCGGAAAGATGACTGGACGACGAAGGACGACGACATATGATACATTTCAATGACAGCGAGTGTTAGTGACCTACAGTGACCAAGTCCTAGTATTGAAGGTGGCTATAAATGCCGACAGGATAACATATATCGTTATCTTCATGAAGTTAAGTATGTGTATATGTTTATATATTTGTATCTACAAAATTCACTCCTAAATAAAGTAACTGATCATTATGAATTTTAGAAGACAGCCGCTTGTCATAAGTGGTACAAATCTATGCTATTAGTCATAAGTGGTACAAGTCTACGCTATTGGTCATAAGTGGTACAAATCTATGCTATTGGTCATAAGTGGTACAAATCTACGCTATTGGTCATAAGTGGTACAAATCTACGCTATTGGTCATAAGTGGTACAAATCTATGCTATTAGTCATAAGTGGTACAAATCTACGCTATTGGTCATAAGTGGTACAAATATACGCTATTTGTCATAAGTGGTACAAATCTATGCTATTAGTCATAAGTGGTACAAATTTACGCTATTAGTCATAAGTTCTACAAATTTACGCTATTAGTCATAAGTGGTACAAATCTACGCTATTGGTCATAAGTGGTACAAATCTACGCTATTAGTCATAAGTGGTACACATCTACGCTATTGGTCATAAGTGGTACAAATCTACGCTATTAGTCATAAGTGGTACAAATCTACGCTATTAGTCATAAGTGGTACAAATCTACGCTATTAGTCATAAGTGGTACAAATCTATGCTATTTTTAGTTTAATTTAATTTTATGCAAAGGGAGTGAAAAGAGAACGGAAGCTCTTCATTAAAATTCAGATGCCTCCGATATTTGTGAAAATTAACTAATAGTTATTAGACATGAATTAATAATTATTTCTCAAATTTTAGTGTCTTTATTTAAAAGGGTATTTGATTACATAGTATGAGCACAACGTCCGATTTGAAAATTTAAATATAAGAGATTTGCATTAAATTTTATCCATAGTCATTTGACACCGATTAAACCAGATTCTCTGAATTTTAATTTCCTTTCAAATCTCCTTAAGCTTAAGCATTTAACTTTACAAATGTTCGTGAAGCAACATCATGTAATGATATTTTTTTTATCAAAATGTTAATAAGGATTCTAGACATGAGGTTTAGAAACAATATATATTGATTTTAATCTTCATAAGGAAACATAAATTTGGTGCAAACTACTGTTCTGGAAATTCATTTTACCCGTCGTGGGTGGCTATTCTTCTTGTTTCATATATTTTGGTGTACTGGGTATAGTTAAACTACACCCAACTGTGAAGTGGTAAATGACACCTTAGTTTTTCAGTACTTTTAGGTTCATTCCAACTCGGAGTGCAAGTACCCGTCAAAAATATATCTATGAATTACATAGAATCTGATCTTGGTATGACATGAAATTGCGTAACATATTATTGTAAAAAACACTTATACAAAATAAAGTAGACTATTAGATTCATTGTCCTAATATTTTACTCGAAAATAATGATATTATCTTAGTATAGGGCTTCATTTTGAAGTGAATCCCGGGACAGAATGACAAACAATGCTATACATTTATTATAATACAAAAGCAGAATTAACCAACGTTTTCCCCTCGTGCTATTTTTCTATATGTTTCATCACATAAAATACATGCTAAAACATTCCTCAATTTGGTGGTTTAGTTATGTTTGAAAAATCTTCCATTCTAATTGACCAAATTAGGCGAAATTTGTAATTAACTCCCCAAGTAACACATCGCTTACTGAATTTCAATCTATCATTCTCACCCTCTTTCTACTGTATGTTGTTTGAACCAACACGCTAACTTTATACGTTATCTATCACTCTCGCTTCCACCACTCTCTCCATTTGTTAACAATCGAACATAATTAAGAAAGGAAAGCATGAAGACATTGGAATAGTCCATTATAAATAAAAGGATATACAACAACGAGAAGTATTACTATTAGACCTGTAGATGTAGAGCGAATGAGAACAATAGGGGTGGGAGAGGGTATGACGAGCAGAAATAAACTAAATATGATGGCTGCTTTTTGTAACAGGCTTTGACAATTGAATTCTTCGCGATTCAAACGTTCTAACTCGAGCTGAATGGATGACCCAACGGTCACATTTTATAGTATTATATAGATTGTATATTTCTAAGTTTTGCATGTTCATACAAACAAAAATTAAAATAAATAAATAAATAAATAAATAAATAAATAATAATAATAATAATAATAATAATAATAATAATAATAATAATAATAATAATAATAATAATAATAATAATAATAACAATAATGTTAAATTATGTATGGTAGATCCACTAGTATAAATTTTGACACATGTGAATGAGTACGGTCACAATGAGCCGCTCGTGCGTGAAACAAACAATGTTCTCAAAGTATTCTGGACTGATCTGACCCTAGGGTCAGATTTGATAAGGTTGGGTCAGAATGGACAGACTGAAAGTGATGTCCGGATGAGATCACCCGTGGATATAACATCACGTTCGAAGAGAGCGAGAAAAAATTGTTAGATTTTAATATCAGTTTTTGTGGAAACTCGTAGCAAACCGACGCTAAATAAGATGCTTTTATACAAAAAAAAAACTGTGGTAATCGCATGCGGCGATGAGCGCTATCTATCTGCCTGTCTATCAGTGTATCCATCTGTCTGTCTATATATCTATTTACAGTTAAGTTGGTAATGTAACTGTCTCTCTCCTTCATAACCACATGTAAATGATACTTGTGTTACCAGGTATTTTTCGCCAAATAAATCTCTGTTCACAATCTCTGTTATCTATTAATAATAGAGTTTATGTATCTGTCTGTCTGTCTGAAGCCGAAACTCCAGTATGACTATTTTACTGAAACTAATCTTTTTGAAATTCTTTATATACTGTCATCAAAAGTCGTTCAGACACCAGATGGGTGTTGCCATTAACATAAGTCATTCCTTTAAACCTTCAATTAAATTCATATTTACAAATATACACTTATAACTGCTATTATCAAATTTACATATGTATTTACAATATTTTCCGATAAGGTTATATTAATAAACATTATTCATACAATTAATTAAAGCCATTTTCATCATAACCGGCGTGTTTTCTAAACCATTTCAACGCGAGTACTGTTAAAATTGCAAAGTCATTGGCTGTTTAATCAGTGGTGTCCTCCCTCCCTCCGGTAATTAAATATGGCGATCTGATTAAGCAGCCGATTGGCTGTTTAATCAGTGGTGTCCTCCCTCCCTCCGGTAATTAAATATGGCGATCTGATTAAGCAGCCGATTGGCTGTTTAATCCGTAGTGTCCTCCCTCCCTCCGGTAAGTAAATATGGCGATCTGATTAAGCAGCCGATTGGCTGTTTAATCAGTGGTGTCCTCCCTCCCTCCGGTAATTAAATATGGCGATCTGATTAAGCAGCCGATTAGCTGTTTAATCAGTAGTGTCCTCCCTCCCTCCGGTAATTAAATATGGCGATCTGATTAAGCAGCCGATGTTAATATGGCACGTTAAATATGTAAACAACAACGCTGGTATCCACCGTGCTCAGTTTTCCATTTTTAAAACCGTCCTAAGTTTGTTTATTCTTAGCCATTATGTTTTAAAACACGAATTTATTAAATCAAATTGTTTAATTAAAATAATAATTGATTTAAAAATTACTATATAAAAACGCGCGCGCGCACGCACACACCCCCACACACGCAGTTCAGGTAAACTTTTTCTTTCCGAGAATTAAAAAAACTTTTCGTGTTTACTGTATTTGATTTCTTAATACTTTCATATCCAATATTATCATTTTTTCACGACCTCAACAGAATTTATGATTCCATGTTTTATTTATTAAAAAAAAAGATGTGATTTTTTTTCTTTAATGTCAACAAAATAAACTAACACATTGTACTGGAAAACTATACAACTGATTGTAGAATCAAATTGTTTAATTAAAAAAGGGTCATTAAACACACACACACACGCACACACACACGCACACACACTGTGTTCACTGTATTTTATTTTTTGTGCTTTTTCATTTTAGGACCCACGCTAACTTTGACCCCGTCGTTACAGTTAGGGTTAGGTTTGTTTTTTTTCCTTTTTAATTAAAAATATTTACATGTATAGGGGGGGGAGATAAAAAATTGGGGGAAGGCGGTCAAAAAAATGTTTTGTTTTTTTCTTAACTAAAAAATATTTCAATGACTGGTAATATAAAAAAATTGAGGGGGGTACAAAAAATTTTTTTTTTCTTTTTAAACTACAGGTCTTTCTATTTATGGGCGAGGGTATAACAAAAATCGGTGTAGGGTCGAATTTTTTTTTCTTTATTTTCAACTAAAAATATTCTTGGTCATAAACACAGATCAATGTCTAACAACCACAGAAATATGACTGGGGCTCCATTGGCTTACGCGTGAGCCTTCATTTCTGATGCGGCAGCGTAGCAAAAATATGCGACCGGAGGGAGCATATATTTGCTAGTATATCTAATTCTTCTTTCTATAACACAATGTATAACTTAAATGCACGATGATGAACGCGGATCCTAACCACAGACGAAGAACAACACGGCATTGAGAAAGAAAGAAACAACAATGAAACTACAGTAAAAAAAAAGAGAAAGAAACGACAAATAGAAACGAACAGCACAACACACAAAAGCATCTGTGTAATCCTGAAAGAGGTCGGAGAAATTCTTTATTGTAATTTATCAATAATAATTTGTCTGAAAAGTTGAGGATAACATTTTTCATAATATCGAATTATTTCAATAATTAGTCTTTGCAATTATAAAGGATGTGTAGTCAGGCGATGTTTGATTGTTTGTAATAGTGAACCCAAGTATAGACGTCGCGGAAATAATGTCTTTACTATTATTAAGCGTTATGTAACGTTCAGGCGAAGAGAAAGGAAAAAACGAAAAAACGCAATTTCGAATTAGAGGAAAAATAGATAAAAGGAACAATATAACAGGAAGGGAAACTGCCAAAATTAACCCCCAAAACTGCTCCCATAAACACAAACACACACACACGTGTTGGCACCACAAAGAGAAGTCAAGCAGGAGTGAAAGACCGAGAAGAGAGAGTATCAACCAGACCTCCACTGTTAGAATATAAAGAATACTGGAACCTTGTGGCGGCTTACTGCCACATACATTCCAGAGACGACAACAAACGTTGCCAGTTAAAAATAAATGGTTAACGGCTGTTGTGATAACATAAAACGATTTGCAATGGTTATATGAAGGTGTGGAGAGTGTAGGAAAAATGGGAATACGTGTTGTCACCTAGACCCCAAGAAACACAACTGTTTCTTGCCAGTGAACAATTACAAATGATGATGTGTACAAATTGCTAGTGAGTAAATCTATTATATTACTCATAGTGATTTGGTATATGTATTTCTGAAGCCGAAACTATACTATCACTTCTATTTATGTACCATTGTAATATCTTTTGATTCAGTTTACTATACTATTTCAGACGAATGTAGTGTCTTTCAATGCCCAATTCAGGGAGTAGTGTAGTATCTGTTCTGTTGACATAAGATCATCATCCCGTGCATTACCTCCGTTTAGGGGGTAGTGTAGTATGGTTTAAGTTGTCATGAAGCTTTGCATCCTGATTTTCTTGGAGGGTGCGTAGTGTAGTATATGTTGTGTGGTCATGGTACTAAACGTCTATGGCTTACCTCCTCCTTGTGTGGGGACGGGGGTTAGTATATGTTATGTTGTCATTAAACCATCCTCACAAGTATTACTTCCTTTTTTGTGGGGTGTAGAGCATTATCATTTCTGTTGCAATGCGAAAATGCCCTCATGCATTACCTCCTCGTTAGAAGGTACCGTACCTCAACTAGAAATGTTTAAAATAGTATTTCCATTAGCAAACCCAACACTTACATAACATATAGTAGCGATAGTATTTTCCCTCTGGGTGCACATTTTTACTAGTAATCATAATAATAACAGAAACAATACATATTTCTTTCAATACACCTGGGATACATCGTCTGACTATAAATCATCGATGTGACAATATGTCAAGAATTCTTCCTACACTTAACATCTTATCAAATATATTTTATTCATTTTCGATAAACTGTCAGATACGTACTAAAATAGAGAAAATTCAGTTTTCAGAAGTAAATAATTTTCTGTAATGAAAAGTTTAAAGGCTATAATAAGTAGGTCAACCGTAGTCGAGGGCGACACGAAGGCTACCTTTTCAATGACTACTACACCGAGATGTAATTTTAGACCCTCATTGTATAATGTTGTGGTTAGCAAGGAGACATTTGTAATGTGTTGTAGTCTTTAGTATGACCAGTCCGAGTATTGAACCCTGATCTCTCAACTAATTAGCGACCACTCTAACTATTATGCCTTTTACGGAACCTTAAGCTGCCAGACGATACCGTTAAAGGTTACAGCTGCCCATTTTGTTAAATATATTATTTCTGATATGAGTTTGTTGAAGACGCGTTTTGATAAACTGTTTTCTATTGGTGAAAACAGACAAGTAAGCGCTGAGTAACTGACCCATTGACCAATAGAATTGCTGTACTAGATTTGAAACGAAATAATTTCCCTTTTCAAACCAGTTGGGATTCAGGAGTCGTACAAATCTGATGCCGTATGGTTGTCTCTCCCAAGCTCCCCGGAATGGAATCTGGTATGGAGCATGGTGCCTTACAATTTTTGAAGTTTTCTATTGTCTATATTTAATATATTTAATCTTTTTCCAGATCGGCCGAAATAAAAAAAGGTGTTTTGTTTATTCCATCACAATATCGTTGTCTACTCTGTCTTCTTTGTTTCTGAAGGACATGTCATTAAACTGTTTCTAACATGGAGTTAACAGCATCATCGACCTCTACAAAAAGAAATGGTATAATGCTCTTGAATATCAACTCGCCTACTCTTCATCCATTCTAACCGACCATTGACGTTACAAAAATCTGTTTATTCAAATGTTTGTTTAAGTTTCTGCATTTGGTTTTATAAATTAGTCCGTTAAAAATCGTCAGCGATGTATTTTTCATTATTTCTCTCGAGAAACCTAAATCTCGATAATTCACACTTCATCCTCAAATAACGGAAAATTCGAAAGTGAAATGATTCTTTAAGCATTTAAATCTTTTATTCATGCGATGAGACAGGAATGTCTGTAAGTAAATTTCCACCTTCGCTGATATTAAAATTTGTTATTCATTACTGCAGATGTTACCTTACAGATGTAAGGTGAAGGAAGTTAGCGACTAAAGACTCGGCGCTGTTCGGAATTGAATGGTGGACGTTACGTCTTTTTTCGCTCAGCTCTAAACATTATGTTACCTGTTTTATTATCTTCACATTTTCTAATATCTAATCGTTTAGGTGGAAGTCCGAGGATCTACTAAACATTGATTAAATGGGAGTAATATTAATAAAAACAAATGACGGTTGATTAAACCTCCCCGAGTCACACCTAGTGTTTTCCAAACATTCAATTCGGACCTTTGTACATGCCTACTAAAAACCATGAGTTTTTTATTAACATTACTAGTCTTGATTTTTTTAGATCTATTATTTTCCTCTTTTTATATTTCATTTTGTATGGATTTCAAGCCGGAATCGAAACCCCCACGATAGTGTTGTATCTCATTTTGACCTAAATGAAATACATTATCCAAGTACCCTGGCAATGAAGATTCATGGTATGTATTGTTTGTAAGTCTATCTTCTAAACTGAACAAACAGATAAGAACTACTAATGTATATATATATATAAATATATATATATATATATATATATATATGTACATATATGCATATATATATATATATGTACATATATGCATATATATATATATATGTACATATATGCATATATATACATATATATGTACATATATGCATATATATACATATATATACATATATATATATATTTATATATGTACATATATGCATATATATATACATATATATACATATATATATACATATATACATATATATATATACATATACTTATATATATACATATACTTATATATATATATACTTATATATATATATACATATACTTATATATATACATATACTTATATATATATATACTTATATATACATACTTATATATATATATATATACTTATATAAATATATACATATACTTATATATATATACTTATATATACATACTTATATATATATATATACTTATATATATACTTATATATATATATATACTTATATATATACATATTTATATATATATACTTATATATACTTACATATATGTATATACTAACATATATATATATATATATATATATATAAATATATATATATATATATATATATATATATATATATATATATATATATAATGTCCGACGGTTCGTTGAACACTGTTTATAATAGCCTTCTAGTTATGTTCACTTTACAAAAACAAAAATGAACCTTAATTCTCTTCCTTATACTGTGGTTGTTAGTTTTGCCGTATAGTTATAGGGGTAGTTATAGGGGTTCAGAAAAAAGTTAAAATTGGGAGTTGGGTATGAGGGTGTCGAATCGTGTGACTGTCAGAACAATCATCCTTAACTGATGATTCCCGAAAAAGGATGAAACACATGTTTTTGTGGATAAGAATTTTAAAATAATTATCATAATATATATATATATATATATATATATATATATAGTAATCCATTAACAGACTGTTTCAATGTATCAGGCTCTTCAGTGTGGTTAGACAGGCAAGTGCCTAGAACCGAGATGGAAACCCGATCGTCTAGTTAGCACTCGGTGTTTGCTCCATTTTTCGCACGAAGAGCAATGCGTTGGCGATATATATAGTAATTTTGTAGTATTGTATAATAATTGACAAGAGTGGTCAATTACTATTGTAAGAGCGTAATATAATTTTCATGAATTAGTTGCACCATCATACAATCTGTCGTAAAGTAATTATATCCTGTGAACCCTATCAGCGTCTGCCCTACATCGTTCGATAAATGTTCTTCAATGTCCGAGATGTAACTAACACCGAGCGAGATATAGCACCACTTGTAATTGTTATACTATTCCAGTGGACACACAGAATACTGTTTTAATCCGATTGCTGTTTTGTGAACTTCAAACAAGTTAGATGAACACGACAACTATACTTCACTTCTATTATTTCAACCAAACTCATATGAATCAATTACTGTTTTGTGAACTTCAAACAAGTTAGATGAACACGACAACTATACTTCACTTTTATTATTACAACCAAACTCATATGAATCAATTGCTGTTTTGTGAACTTCAAACAAGTTAGATGAACACGACAACTATACTTCACTTTTATTATTACAACCAAACTCATATGAATCAATTGCTGTTTTGTGAACTTCAAACAAGTTAGATGAACACGACAACTATACTTCACTTTTATTATTACAACCAAACTCATATGAATCAATTACTGTTTTGTGAACTTCAAACAAGTTAGATGAACACGACAACTATACTTCACTTTTATTATTACAACCAAACTCATATGAATCAATTGCTGTTTTGTGAACTTCAAACAAGTTAGATGAACACGACAACTATACTTCACTTTTATTATTACAACCAAACTCATATGAATCAATTGCTGTTTTGTGAACTTCAAACAAGTTAGATGAACACGACAACTATACTTCACTTTTATTATTACAACCAAACTCATATGAATCAATTGCTGTTTTGTGAACTTCAAACAAGTTAGATGAACACGACAACTATACTTCACTTTTATTATTACAACCAAACTCATATGAATCAATTACTGTTTTGTGAACTTCAAACAAGTTAGATGAACACGACAACTATACTTCACTTTTATTATTACAACCAAACTCATATGAATCAATTGCTGTTTTGTGAACTTCAAACAAGTTAGATGAACACGACAACTATACTTCACTTTTATTATTACAACCAAACTCATATGAATCAATTGCTGTTTTGTGAACTTCAAACAAGTTAGATGAACACGACAACTATACTTCACTTTTATTATTACAACCAAACTCATATGAATCAATTGCTGTTTTGTGAACTTCAAACAAGTTAGATGAACACGACAACTATACTTCACTTTTATTATTACAACCAAACTCATATGAATCAATTGCTGTTTTGTGAACTTCAAACAAGTTAGATGAACACGACAACTATACTTCACTTTTATTATTACAACCAAACTCATATGAATCAATTGCTGTTTTGTGAACTTCAAACAAGTTAGATGAACACGACAACTATACTTCACTTTTATTATTACAACCAAACTCATATGAATCAATTGCTGTTTTGTGAACTTCAAACAAGTTAGATGAACACGACAACTATACTTCACTTTTATTATTACAACCAAACTCATATGAATCAATTGCTGTTTTGTGAACTTCAAACAAGTTAGATGAACACGACAACTATACTTCACTTTTATTATTACAACCAAACTCATATGAATCAATTGCTGTTTTGTGAACTTCAAACAAGTTAGATGAACACGACAACTATACTTCACTTTTATTATTACAACCAAACTCATATGAATCAATTGCTGTTTTGTGAACTTCAAACAAGTTAGATGAACACGACAACTATACTTCACTTTTATTATTACAACCAAACTCATATGAATCAATTGCTGTTTTGTGAACTTCAAACAAGTTAGATGAACACGACAACTATACTTCACTTTTATTATTACAACCAAACTCATATGAATCAATTGCTGTTTTGTGAACTTCAAACAAGTTAGATGAACACGACAACTATACTTCACTTTTATTATTACAACCAAACTCATATGAATCAATTGCTGTTTTGTGAACTTCAAACAAGTTAGATGAACACGACAACTATACTTCACTTTTATTATTACAACCAAACTCATATGAATCAATTGCTGTTTTGTGAACTTCAAACAAGTTAGATGAACACGACAACTATACTTCACTTTTATTATTACAACCAAACTCATATGAATCAATTGCTGTTTTGTGAACTTCAAACAAGTTAGATGAACACGACAACTATACTTCACTTTTATTATTACAACCAAACTCATATGAATCAATTGCTGTTTTGTGAACTTCAAACAAGTTAGATGAACACGACAACTATACTTCACTTTTATTATTACAACCAAACTCATATGAATCAATTGCTGTTTTGTGAACTTCAAACAAGTTAGATGAACACGACAACTATACTTCACTTTTATTATTACAACCAAACTCATATGAATCAATTGCTGTTTTGTGAACTTCAAACAAGTTAGATGAACACGACAACTATACTTCACTTTTATTATTACAACCAAACTCATATGAATCAATTGCTGTTTTGTGAACTTCAAACAAGTTAGATGAACACGACAACTATACTTCACTTTTATTATTACAACCAAACTCATATGAATCAATTGCTGTTTTGTGAACTTCAAACAAGTTAGATGAACACGACAACTATACTTCACTTTTATTATTACAACCAAACTCATATGAATCAATTGCTGTTTTGTGAACTTCAAACAAGTTAGATGAACACGACAACTATACTTCACTTCTATTATTACAACCAAACTCATATGAATCAATTACTGTTTTGTGAACTTCAAACAAGTTAGATGAACACGACAACTATACTTCACTTTTATTATTACAACCAAACTCATATGAATCAATTGCTGTTTTGTGAACTTCAAACAAGTTAGATGAACACGACAACTATACTTCACTTTTATTATTACAACCAAACTCATATGAATCAATTGCTGTTTTGTGAACTTCAAACAAGTTAGATGAACACGACAACTATACTTCACTTCTATTATTACAACCAAACTCATATGAATCAATTGCTGTTTTGTGAACTTCAAACAAGTTAGATGAACACGACAACTATACTTCACTTTTATTATTACAACCAAACTCATATGAATCAATTGCTGTTTTGTGAACTTCAAACAAGTTAGATGAACACGACAACTATACTTCACTTTTATTATTACAACCAAACTCATATGAATCAATTGCTGTTTTGTGAACTTCAAACAAGTTAGATGAACACGACAACTATACTTCACTTTTATTATTACAACCAAACTCATATGAATCAATTGCTGTTTTGTGAACTTCAAACAAGTTAGATGAACACGACAACTATACTTCACTTTTATTATTACAACCAAACTCATATGAATCAATTGCTGTTTTGTGAACTTCAAACAAGTTAGATGAACACGACAACTATACTTCACTTTTATTATTACAACTCATATGAATCCATGTACTAACCGACTTTGCTAGTACGCTATCGCTTTACAAAGTTTGCTACTTGAAATAAAAAGTTTAAATAATAAATGTTTCATTCATATGTTTATTGTAAACACGAGACAAAACCTTTTGCGTTTATTTACATAAATAGATAAACGCAAACATTTTACCAATTTTGATGCAAATTAATTTATATTTTAACTATGACGTGAAGAAATTTACAAAAAAGAAGGAATCAATTCGCCTGAGCGATTGTGAACACGCGTTTGTGTGTGTGTGTGGAGCGGACTCTAAATTGTAAGTATTTTACAACTTTTAAATGAATGGCAACGTTTTGAAAATCAAGGCATTCCCCCGAAAGAAAAGGCCGGCGAAAAATTCGTTATATTTAAATCAAGACAGTCATTGAATTAAAAAAGGCGTTGCAAACGAAAGATAGCACCTACACTCATCATTTTTTCAATGAACTTCTATGCCTCGTCGATATATCTTCCTTTCAAGTTGGCTAAGATATATTAGTTTCATTCCAATTATTTCCCTTGAAAATTAATGAGCATATTTTAAGAATGGTTTTCGTAATTTATTCTTTTTTTATTAAATTACGTTAATGAATTATTGTTAATATCGACAAAACTATTGCATATATATATATAGGGTAAATAAGACAATAAAATTACAAATGAATAACACTAAACATTAAATTTATCATAAAATGTTAAAATATAGCTATGCAAATTATCATCTATTTGGTATTTAGTCTCATATATATATATATATATATATATATATATATATATATATATATATATTTATATATATATATATATATATATAGTATTTCAAAATACTATGTTGTATTATTGATTTCAAAAACAGTACGCCGTTTCGATGGTAGTATTGTTGAGATATATAAAAAGAACTTTAGCATTTACTTATTTAGATAGTAGGAGCATAACTCTAAGATTTATTCGTTCCCCGTATCCGTTTCTATATATCAAAATAAATTAAATAGTTGTTATTGTGTAATCTCCGATATGGTAAGATGATATTATAGCAATACCGAAGACTAGCATTTTTCTGTAACACAGGTAAATATAGTTAAACTTATACAGGGGATGTAACTTTGATGACCTTTTAGGAATGTGCTTCCCTTGTCCGTTTCAATATTTTGCAGCGAGACAGGCGACCTTAGCAGACCGTGAACTTACTCCAAAGGAAAATCTTTGCGGGACAAGAAATGAGAAAATTCGATAATGGATGAATTCTACCTGTCCACATGATTTTATATTTCCCAGTTCTGGTACATGGAAGTAATACCTGGGCATTTACCAAATGATTGGAAAAGAATCTTGATTGAATACACACACGAATGCTAAAGGTATACGGTATAATCATGTTGACACACTGGTTCTTGTTGCTCACCGAAATTTAGAAACGTTGACCCTTACCAGTGGCAGATAGGAGATGACGGTGGTTAAGTGGATATCGAAACGGACTGAAGACCTGGGTGTTCCAAGTTCGAATCCAGTCTGTTCCACAGTACCACTTTCACTTAGGGATGTTAGCAACCTTCTCGTGGTCCTTCCCGTAAGTACTCGATGTCTTTCAAAACAGATTTCTAACTAGAAAAACATCGGGGAAAATAATGCCAACACCAGAATCATCTGATTCACGCGAAAGAAGAAGTGGCAGATGAGTGACCGTTTAGTGATACCTGCAAAAAACTGTAAAAACTAACGTCGTTGAAATTGTTTCGCCTGAGCAGGATTCACAAGACTGAGGACCGATTGTGAATTTGAACGTCGATACCCTGCTAAGCCAGTACCTCCCCCGGTAAAATCCTCTTTACCAAATACGGTAAACAATGTGATACCTCTTCCATCACCTTTGAAGTCAAACACCTTTTTCCCCCAGACTATCTCTTTATAGTACCCCCTGCACTAACCTAAAAAATACTCCACCCCCTCTCCAGTGAAAACGAATATGCCTCTACCTCTCTCATTTCTTTTTACATCCCAGAAAAGACAACGAAGCCCATCTATAGATAAAAGGGGGAGGGGCAAAAATTAAACTGATATTTGACGCAGGAAAAGATGTCTGCAAAATTACACCTGACTAAGAAGGGATAATGAAAAACACCATAAAGGATATAAGAAACTTAGCGTCAATCCATCGGAACAAGCAGGCTGAATCCGTTCATGATGCGTGTCGCAGCAAGGCAGGAGAGCACAGTAAGAACGCTAAGAGCTGCTCTTAGGAGGTAGCACCCTACAAAGGTACAACTATCAACACTTTCCTGAGATCTCAGGTTTTATCAGAAAGAGACAAACAGATATGATTGTCCAGGTTGGAAGAAACCTTTAGCAATTTTATTTAACATAAACAAAAGCTTCACAATGATTTATATAATGAAATATAAGACTGCGAAATGTTTGCTTAGACATGAAGCCCGAATTTGTTTCGGTGGTGGTGGGGGGAAGTGGGGTCGGTTGTCATACAACTTTGCCAATACCTTTTGGAGTTACCCTTCACTATTACTTACTACCCTAGGGCTCGACACTACTTAGATAATTCGCAATTGTTCTTTTAAGAGATCTTATTCACAGAAAAGACAACACATTCATGATGAGTAGTTGGACAACATTTACACATATACGAAAAGAAAGAAAAAAATATAGGTTAGCAGCCCCTCCCAACCCTGTACTAGGTGATAGACTGACCACTGCTTTCGGTGTGATCCGAAATAAACAGGATGGTCTTTAAACTGGAGTGAGGACTACGGGAAGACATATTTAGCGATATTATTTTGTATATGCGAAACGGATATAATTCAGTCGGGTGACCGCACAGAACCTACGTCAATCAACTAGCAGATAATACACAATGAAGCCATACCTGGTGAGATGGAGGATAGGGGGATATATCAAAGGAGAGAGTCAGAAAGAATGAATGGTGAAACCAATTGATATGTCTGTTTAAATCGATGTTTAGTTTAAATTTCAAATAACCATCAATAAACAAATATGTAATTGTAAACAATCAAACAAATCTATATACAGTGGAACCTCGATTTTCGAACATAATTCATTCTTAAAAGCTATTAAAAAACTAAATTGTTCGAAACCCGAGTCATATTTTCCCATTAAAAATAATGTAAACAGATTAATTTGTTAATTATTATATATAGACAATTTTTAAGGTATTTAATGGGTTAATTAAGCATCAGTTATATTATTATTTTAGGACTTTGTCTGTTCGTACGCAAATAGACACATTTGATTGATTGTAAAAAAAGGAATAGGCAGGGTACACATTATATAAGTAGTAGTTTTTGCTATGTCAATACCAGAGTTCGAATCTCACGAAAGTCTAGTGTATAATTTATAATATAAAACCTTATTTCGTAAAAAAATATATTCTCTGTGAAATTTTTTGAAGAATTAAGACTAGTTTTAGTGTATATTTTGACCATATTCAACATATTTTGTACTATTTTTAAAAAAATTTAGCAGATATTAAAAAATATAGTTCCTCAATAAATAAGATGAAAATATAAAAAGCTGGATTGATTTATAAAAAAAACTAATCTGCATTTAAAACCCCATGAGTGGCTACTCTGCACAGAATTGTGAACGTTTCATAAGACGTTATGTTTCGGTTACCGTCGGCGTGGTTCGGCAATCGATTTTTTGTTAGAAAACTAAGGCATTTCTGGCTTGAATTATTTGTTCAAAATCTGAATTGTTCCAGTTCCGAGGCGTTCAGGAAACGAGTTTTGACTTTATATAAATGTCAATGTCTGCGTGTTTGTTTTCTGTTAGAGAACCTACATAAAATCTAAAAGTGTATTTTATGTAGAGTTTTCCGGGGAAGACAATAGAAGTGGTCCGAATCTCTAAGTGTGCACTTAAGAAGCTTATGAGGGCAGCCACCCTCTTAAAACTTGAAATATATCATGTTTTCTGGAAATTTGAGTTTATATATATATATATATATATATATATATATATATATATATATATATATATATATATATAAAGTCTTCTCGGGAAGACAATAGAAGTTATTCCGACTTTCTACATGACCGCTCTCTAATTGAGGCATTGGGGAAGAAGCACCTTAAAACATCAAATACGTATATCCGATTTTAATGAAATTTAAGCTTTATGCATCAGACTGTTATTCAAAATGTTTTCCAAAATGTCTGCTTTTTCTGACTATATTATGTCGTACAACTTTGAATAGATACATTTTTGAAAAGTGACATTCGTTTTATAGATTCGAAGAATATTTAGCTACATGTCGTCAATCTAGATATGTATAATGCATGTCTTATTCGAGTACATTACAACAGCAACTGCAGCTGAAAATAGTGTCATTTCACGTGCTTTCGTTAATGGCAATGAACAAATCATCTAATGTGAACACGCGTCGCTGATCTTTAGGAATTATTCAGGTATGGAAAATATTTCAGTTGTCAAGAAAACCGTACGAAACAAGTCAGTCACCTCGCATATGCTTCTGTGTTTTTATAATAATAATAATAATTATAATAATAATAATAATAATAATAGTTAATAGTAATAGTAATAATAATAGTAATAATAATAATAGTAATGATAATAATAATAATAATAGTAATAATAATAGTAATAGTAATAATAATAGTAATAATAATAATAAGAATAGTAATAATAATAATAATAATAATAATAATAATAATAATAATAATAATAATAATAATAATAATCGTAGGAGCACTCGGAAAAAATCCCGAAAAACCTGGAAAAAAGACTGGAAGGAATTGGAATCAAATGGAAGACTGAGTCCATACAATGGACGGCAACGATGAAAAAAGCTGAAATTTTAAGTAGAATCCTTGAATGCGAACACTAACCTACATAAGCTACGAATGGTAACCAGTCACATGGAAGTTGCAATAGGAAGAAATCAAAAACGCAGAAAGACCACCACCGCATGAAACCAAGAAACAGAAAATGAAATAAATTTCATAAACTAGACCCCCCCCCCACAAGAAAATTAAACAGTGATTGAAACAGCCTCGGCTGATACCCCACAAAATAGTCGTGAAGGGTCAAGGAAGATTGGAATACCGGGGAGGTAGAGGACAAACCAGACCTCGACTGGAATCGTACGGAGAGGACTGGGAACTTAGGGGAGGCTTATTGCCATCCAAATCCAAGAAAAGATAAAAGGTCGTTGCTAGCGAGTATTCAATGGTAAGCGGCTGTTGTGATAGCGCAAAGTCATTTGCAATAGTTTTCAAAAGACGTGCAGAGTACTGGAAATCTGGGGAGATCTTTTGTAACTCAGACTCCAGGGGACACCATCGGTGATTATCAGTGAGTCATCACTTATGATGACCTGTATGAGAACTCCTAGTGAGTACAAATACTACTACTACTACTACTACTACTATTACTACTAATAATAATAATACTGGCACCAGCCTTGACTGATACCACACAAAATAGCCGTGAAGAGTCAAGTAGGATGTGGAGAGACGGATGAGAAAGAGAGAGATAGATCACTAACCAGATTCCACTGGATGAGGCTCTTTGTTTACACCCAAATCCAAGAGAAGTCTAATGGTACTTGCCAGCGAGAAATCTATGGTAAGTGGCTGTCGCGATAACGCAAAATGATTATCAAACTAGATAGAGAGTAATAGACATCTGGGGAGACAGTTATTTTTAGTGTACAATTACTAACGATGAATCGTCTGGAAACTCATAGTGAATAAATAATAATAAAATATATTATACAGTAAAACTCTAATGAAAAGAATAAATATTTGGTAGTACGATACCCACAACATTTCATAAATAAGACACGAGAAAGAACTTCGACCCATTAAACATGAATCAGGGAACATTAGTTCCCTGATTCATGTTTAATGGGTCGAAGTATATATATGTATATAGTATTGCACTCGAATGATGATACTGACCGACTCTATCTGGAAAGGGAAGAATAGTACAGACGAATTATAAGTATAGAACACTGCATAGATGATGTGACAAAAGAACTAGAAACATATATATATTCCAAAATACAGAACGGATGATAACCAGTGTCAAAAATAATCAATACGAAGGGCAGCAAAACGGGAAACAAACAGGTGCGGAAAGAAAGAGAGAAAGAAACTACTATACGGACGATTTATAAAACTAATAAAAGAAACTCTATGGATATGGCTAGGAAAAGGACACTAGAACAGAGAAATGGAATAACTATTCACAGCCGCAGAAAACAACGCGATCCGAACAGAACTTCTTACAAGCCAGATACATGAAACCAAGGAAAACAGTAAGTGTAAACTGTGTTTCTCGCTTTATTGCAGATCATAATATTGTTAATAACTTCAATAATATAAATCGCACAAGTTTGAAATTTTGCATACTGAAAGAGTGCTCCTAGGTAGGTAGGATACCAAAATATTTGGCAAATCTATACCATATTTCTAAAGTTATAGACATTTATGTATTTGTTAGCCATTTTTACTGTTTCTCGCTTTATTGCAGGTTTGTTAAAATACAGTTCATAGGTGATAAACAATTTTTTGACTTAGCAGGGTTAATTATTTTAATCATTTAAATCATAAGTTACAATATGTATGAAATGTAAGGAAGAAATCACCAGATATGCACCACAAGATTGAATCATTTATCAACAAATCTCCCATTTCTTGAAATTACCCTCTGCAGACTCCCATCAACAGATGAAGTCATTCTGTTGATTTGGGAAGGTGTTATGCTACTTGCAACATCAACAATTTTATTCCAGAGGGCATCTTTTGATGTAAATTGTGGTCATCCTTCATTAAACGTCCTTTTTAAATTTGACCAGAGCTGCTCAATCAGGTTTAAGTCAGGAGAACAAGGCGGGCAAGTCATAAGACTCTCTCCTTTGATGCCCAGAGATGCGATTTATATTATTGAAGTTATTAACACTATTATGATCTGCAATAAAGCGAAAAACACAGTTTATATTCTGGAGACAACGACTAGAACGGGTAAACCACATCATAAGTGCATGCAGCAAACTATCTCAAAGAGAATAGAACAAAAAACTGATATGACTTGTTTGGGGAAGGAAGTCAACTGTGAACTATGCAAACCAATGTACTTCTAACATTTAATCAAATAGTACACGCATAAAGCGGAACCAGTATTAGAAAAGGAAAGATATACAACTCAATTGAACATGTAAATACAAACGAACAAACCTATCCAATCAAGGAGACCGAACGTAATGATAGTGAACAAGGGGGGAAAAACAGGCCAAATTGTAGATTTCACTGTTCAAGCAGTTCCCAGAGTAACGATCAAGAATCCAGTAAAGCAAAGAAAACATATGGTGTTTGTCAGGGAATATAAGAGACAGGACGAAAACTACTGTAATACCACTAATTGTAAGAGCACTGGGAACCGTTTCGAAATCCCTGGAAAAAAGACTAGGTGACATTAGAATCTAAGGATGAATTGACACTATGGAAACTACGACACTGATGAAAGCAGCTGAAATCTGAAAAAAAGATCCTTGAGCGCGAAAGCCAACCCAGGTAAGTAGGTTATACTGGCCAACGACAGGTAAGTTGAAAAAGAATAATGCTGTATGAATACACTGGAAATACTGAAAGAACATTACATTAATCATGAACAGCAGTTGGTGAATAGAAATTGATTGAGTAGGGTCAAGTATGATAGAAAGGAAGATGAGGGGGATACCATCTAGACATGTACTGGAAGGTAAATGATTCCTGGGGAGGCTTATTTCACTCGAATTCCACAGCCGTTATGAGCGGTGAATCAATGGTAAACAGCCGTTGCTCGAAGACCTAGTCATTAGCAATTGTTATCGAAAGAAGCAGGGCGTACTGTCAATGTGAGAACGTAATAATATTAATAATGATAATAATAATAATGATAATAATAATAATTATGATAATGATAATGATGATCATAATAATAATGATAATGATAATAATAATGATGTGTGAAAACTCCTAGTGAGTACAAATAATAATAATAATAATAATGAGACTATACAATCAAAAGAAAAACTGAGACTATACAACGAACAGCAATGATGAAAACAGCTGAAATGTTTAGGAAAATCCTCTAATGCGGAAACCAACCCACATAAACTACGACCACTAACAAGCCACATGGAAATTGCACCAGACGTAAAACTAAAACATGGAAAGAACACGACTTGAAACCAATGGAATTGAAACTGCTAAACTATTATAAACAGTGCCCTCACCCAGAAAAACACTGATCAAGGAGAGCGCTAACCAGAGATCCAATAGAAGAAAGCGGAGTGTACTGAGATCTTCGGGAGGCTTATTGACACCTCAATCCAAGAGAGGACCAATTGTCGTTGCTAGTGAGAATTCAGTGGTAAGCGGTGGTTGCAATAACGCAAAGCCATTTGCAATAGTTATCGAATCAGGTAGAGAGTACTGGAAATCTGGGGAGATTTGCTGTCACTCGGTTATTATCAGTGATTAATCACTGCTGATGACCTGTGTGACAATTCCTAATGAATAATAATAATAATAATATTATTAATAATAATAACAATACTAATAATAATAATAGTAAAAATAATAATAATAATAATAATAATAATAATAAATATATTATTATTAATAATAATATCAATTATAATAGTAATGATAATAATATCAATAATAATGATATTAAAATAATAATTAATAATAATAAATAATAGTAATAATAATATTTTTTTAATAATAATAATTATATTATTATTATTAATAATAATATCAATAATAAAAATATTATTAATAATAATAATAATTAATAATAATAATAATAAAAATAATATTAATAATAATAGTAATAAAAAATAATAATAACAATAATGATAATAATAATTATATTATTAATAATAATAATAATAATAATAATAATAATAATAATAATAATAATAATAATAATAATAATAATAATAATAATAATAATCTATATAATATTAAAAAGTTATGGTGTTTTTTCTGCTGATTATAACTGATTCGTCTTAAAATCTAACGTCCGCAAATTAAGTAATAAGCAGTTTATAACCTTGAAGAAAAGACTTGCCACTTTCTTTCTATTCTTTCGTTATTGCAATGGAAGTTGCTCAACTGAGCTCCAATCTTTGGCTCCTCCATGTAAGACTTTTACAGCAAGAACTGGTATTGCTACGACAACGGAAAATCACTTTCCTTTCTCCCTAGCGTCTGGCGTAAATTCCATGGACAGAATTTATTTGCAGAAGTTCCCCGCCTATGGAACTGATTCCCTGCTGAATACAACTTGTTCGCCTTCAAATCCAATGTCAACGAATTATTGCCTTAAAACGCCCCATAAGTAACTAATCAAATGCAATTCATGCCATTCGTCAATGTTAGTACTCCCATGGTGTTCACCTCTTTCGGCTGGCAATCATTTTCGTCTCATTAACCCTAAGTCTAGAGTGCCTCTTGGCCCTGATTAGTGGTGATCCAATACTACTATAATGTCCTGAAATTGCTATTCTGGTCGACAATTGCTATTCAGTCGAAATGAGAATTTTAATTCAAGATGGCTGAGGTAGACGGAATTTAATTGAATTTATCTTAAAGTGATATTTAAGTCTCGGAATTAATAATAGTTTCGGAACTTGTATTTCGAGTTGGAACTAATTGTCAACAATTGTGACTATTTTTTGTTTACTGTGCTAAATATAGCTTAGTGTCAAAATCTTTTTTTAATCTTACAAAAGAAACTAAACTGTTTACTGATGTGAAGTAAAAAAAGACGATACTAAATGTTAGTTACATTATGAACGAATGTATTTTGTTACTATAATTAATGATGACGATGATGATAATCAAGATTATAATGGTGGTGATGATGATATCCGTCTATAACGCACTTCCCCCGAAGTATAACACTACTGGCCGACTCTATGTTAACAAGGAAAGAAGAGCAAACACGACTGGTATGTATTATAGATTACGTGACCGATGCAAACGAAGGACTGGAAAAACATACATCCGAAAAAATACAGAGTGGCTGATTACCGCCACCAAAAGCTACCACCAAAGTGAAGAATGTGGAGAGTAACGAAACTAAACGAAACCGGAAACGGAAAATGGAAAGAGAAGCAGCTACATAGATGATTATGAGGACTGGTAAAATTAAACGAAAACAAAATGGACATGGCTATGAATAGGACACATGAAGAAAGATACGGAATCACTACTTTCAGTTGCACGAATTTACGTAATAAGAACTAACTACATAAAACGACGCAATATAGACAAGAGTCAGGGAAACAGTAAGTGTAGACTCTGTGATAAAGAGACGAACAGTAAATAACATAAGGTTAAGGTAGGTTTAATAACTAAATATATTAACGAATTTAACTTTTTTTTACTAATATATATGAGTAATATAATTTTTAAACAAGCTACCAAATTGTCTTACGAATAGCAATAGCATATGACATATTAAAATGAAATTGCATTAATTCAGAACAGAATGAAAAAGAAACCGGATAAGAGGGCATTTTTGTGTGCCATCAGATGAAATATTTAGCATAATTTAATCTGTGTATTAACCATTGTGTAATGTTCTGTATATGTCTTTATAAAGGTTGAGTTAAGAAGATAATAATAATGAATTTTCCCAGAGAAGCATAAGAAAGAAATAATAATGGACTAAGGTTAATATAACTTTTTTCAGGGAATACTTACATTTTCCTAATGATTTTAGTGTTGATAACTTCTCGATCAATTTTGATACTGTGAGTAAAAAAACTTGTTAGTTAAAGTTACTCATGCCACATACAAACATAGGCTGTTATATTAAATATCCTGGTATGCAAGTTAGCTAGTATATATTTATATGTTTACGATATGGAACTTAAGGACAGGAAATGTTCTAGCCTATAGATTAGAAGGTAAACAGTGACTGGAAATAAAAATCATCGGACCGGAAGTAGGAATACAGAAAAAGGGAAGTGACGTCATATGAAGTATTATGATTAAATGGATATCGGAAATGATACAAACATAATGTGAGTTAACGAACTTGTAGCTTGAAAAGCTTTACATTTCTCTCTATTTTACTCCCTACATCTCTCCCTCTCTCCTTCTCTCTCTCTCTCTCTCTCTCTCTCTCTCTCTCTCTATATATATATATATATATATATATATAATATTTGTTATTGTTTATTATCTATGTACGTATACGTTTCGTCCTTTTTCAATCGGGACTCATCAGCATAGAGATATGACTATTCACTACCGGTCATGCGACTCGAAACCCCGGACCTCAAGTATTTTTCAACTCCAGTCCGACGTCGCTAATCGCTGGGCCAATTGTAAACAGCGAATAAACTATGATACTTTTAACACTTTACCGGCGGCTTTGACGTCGAGGCATTCTACTTCTATTAAGGGAAGGAATGATGCATTATAAGCAAGTGGCGTCATGCTGTGTTAATACTACCAATTACAGTGTTCTACTTTCAAGGAGCGACAAATAATAAATATTTGTTATTGTTTATTATCTATGTACGTATACGTTTCGTCCTTTTTCAATCGGGACTCATCAGCATATATATATATATATACATATATATAAATTGGAGAGTTAATATTGTCTTCCTTTTAAACATCTTTTTTAAGAATGTAATAATAAAAGTCTGTTTAGATGCGATATTTATTAATAAAATAGAAATCAAAACAGATTATTTTCTTTATTTTTTTATTTTTCATTTTTTCACTTTGATCTTTAGGCTAATAATTTCGCTAGACACTTAGCTTCTTCAGAGTGTGAGGAGAAGTAGTAATAGTACCGTCAAGTATTATTATTATATAATTTTATAATAATTTATACGCATTTAATTTAAAAAGTGTTTTCAAGAAATCGGTATAGTAAATAGAAAATCCAGATAATTTACCATTTAAACAAATCGGGAAGAAAATGTAAACGGAGAATTTTTTTCGGATTGTAAATATATGATATTATAATAATCCTTGAAATTAATATTTTTAAGCTCTGTTTAATACGAAATATTGAGCTTGTCTTTTGTAATTGAAATTCTATTTCTTCGTAAACAAATCTTCCGTATATATATATATATATATATATATATATATATATATATATATATATATATATATATATATATAATCCAGGTAAGCATCCACAGGATAATAATCATAAGAATTTCAACCGGGTTCATAAAAAGTGCTCAATATCAAGGGAAGAGGTAAATCCGATCGAATTTTTACTCTGATGAGATCTCAGTTTATAACAGCTGTTGATCGATAACATCGACATGTCAGTGTCGCAGATTTTGTACATGTCTATGTAAATAAAAAATGATCATATATATATATAGGGTGGGCCAAAATAAGGGTCCTATCTTTAAATTTGAATAACTTGAATTTGAATAACTTCCACAAAATAAAAGTTAAACTCACCAAACTGTATGTGTGTGTAGACTGACCCTTCCGAGATTTTTTGAAATAAACAAAACAAATTTTAGCCGAAAAACACTTCTTAAAACTTACAAAAACTAAAGTATTGTTTTTTACACTGTTTTGAGTTTTTTAAGCAAAAATAATGTTTTCTTAATGAGGGTACGTTCCTTAGGGCTAATACGGCTCATGCTTGCTTCGGAAGGGGTCCTTTACTTATTCTAAAAAAAAAAAAAAAAAATCAATAAATAAAAAAGTTATGAATTTTTAAAAATAGGACCCTTATTTTTGCATACCCTGTATATATATATATATATATATATATATATATATATATATATATATATATATATATCAGATGATCATGACGGTGAGTCAATTACACCACTGATTACATCTTTAAATTAAGCAACTAAAGAATAAGCGATGTGTAACAAACATACTGTTCTCTTGTGATGGGCTATTAAAAAATTACGGGGCGTACAACAAGTGTTGGGAGCGACAAAAGGCTCACTACAAAAATCGCCCTCCGTCATGGGAAGACAAACTGAAACAAGGTATTTTTGCGAGATTTCGACACGATAAATAGGTATAATGTAATTAAGAACTACATGATTATGTCACAGAATGCGCTATTTTGGGAAAGCATATGTTTGAATAAAAATCAAGTGTATCTTTGAAAACATAACTTACTAAAGAAAACAAATTATATTTTTTGTAATTCAGCATGCAAAAATGATCCGTAATAAGTTTTAAAAGCTTTGACATTTGAAAAATGTTTTCAAACGCTTACGTATCTTTATAGTCGTATGTGCCTTAGTTGTTAATTTTCGTTGTTATGCTTGACAAAAATGTCAGAGCTAATACAAAATGGTTTTGAAATTCAAGCAGAAACGTCAAATGTTTTTTGGCGTATTTTGCTTTTTGACTGTAAACAGATGCACTTTCTCCACTTCCCTTTGTTGAAACCCAACAAATCAGCCATTTTGAAAACATATTTTACCATTATAAATATATATATATTTTTTAACGATTACACACGTAGCTATTTTGGAGGTAATGACAATATTAGGTAATTATATTAAGTAGAAGACAGATCAAAGAACGTGTTTCCACTTCTACTTTGTGTGAAAAAACTAATGAATGAAACAATTTTAAATGATCAGCTAAATTAACGAAAATTTGTTTCCATAAACCTTTTTTCCTATGTATTTAAATCACACAAAATGCATCTAAAATATTCCCTGTATCCTGAGTTGAGTTATACTTGAAAAAAAAATCAATGTGTGTAGTTTTAAATTGACGGAGATTATAAGTCTCCATGTCTGCCTTACAAGCGGTATCATCATCAGCAGCAACAGCCTCTTCTACCACAGAAGTAGCGGTCATGTGATGCCTCCTGAGAGAATTGGCATCAGTACGTCTAAGTAATAAGATAAACACTGACCAAGAAACCAGAGAAGGGGTATATATATATATATATATATATATATATATATATATATATATATATATATATATATATATATGAGAGAGAGGGGTAGATAGATAGAGAAACATATATATATATATATATATATATATATATATATATATAGAGAGAGAGAGAGAGAGAGAGAGAGGAGAGAAAGAAATTATATATATATATATAGAGAGAGAGAGAGAGACAGAAAAGGAGAGAGAGCGGGGGGGGAGAAAGAAATTATATATATATATATATATATATATATATATATATAGAGAGAGAGAGAGAGAGAGAGATATGGGGAGAGAGGGAGGAAAGAAAGAAATTATATATATATATATATAGAGAGAGAGAGAGAGAGAGAGAGAGAGAGAAAGAGAGAGAGAGAGAGGGAGATAGATAGAGAAATATATAGAGAGAGAGAGAAAGAAAGAGAAGGAGAGAGAGGGGGGAGAGAAAGAAATTATATATATATATATATATATATATATATATATAGAGAGAGAGAGAGAGAGAGAGTGAGGGAGATAGATGAAGAAATATATATATATATATGTATATATATATATATTTATATATATATATAAATATATATATATATATATTTATATATATATATACATATATATATATATATTTATATATATATATATATATACATATATTTATATATACATATATATATATATACATATATATATACATATATATATATAGATTTATATATACATATATATATATATATATACATATATATATAGATATATATATATATAGAGAGAGAGAGAGTCAGTGAGAGAGGAGCGAAAGAAATTATATATATATATAGAGAGAGAGATAGACATACAGACAGGGAGATAGATAGAGAAATATATATATATGGAGAGAGAGAGAGTGAGAGAGAGAGGAGAGAAAGAAATTATATATATATATAAATATATATATATATATATATATATAGAGAGAGAGAGAGAGAGAGAGGAGAGAGAAAGAAATTATCTATATACATATATATACATATATATATATATATATATATATATATATATATATATATAGAGAGAGAGAGAGAGAGAGAGAGAGAGAGGAGAGAAAGAAATTATATATATAGAGAGAGAGAGACAGAGAGGGAGATAGATAGAGAAATATATATAGAGAGAGAGAGAGAAAGAGAGAGGAGAGAAAGAAATTATATATATATATATATATATATACATATATATATATATATATATATATATATCAAGTAATATATATATAGTATATTTAATATATAATATTTAATGTATAATATATAATATTATTATTTCACTCAAAATTTTTATTGTAATCTTAATTCATCCTTGATTGACATCTGATATCCTTTTCACTCCCTTTATTATAATAAGAGATAAATATTTTAAAATTTTAATATTTTAAAATTTTTGAAAAATATATATTTTTAGGATATCTTTCAGTAATATTATCATATTGTATAGATTTAACACGGTACTATCCGCAGAATTATAAATGGATTCCTCACTTAAATAACATACGTGTATATATAAATAGCTTTATCTAGTTATAGAATTCCGGTTATTACCGCCACACTTGTGTCGAATACACGTACATATACAAATGCGCGTGCACGCGTGTGCATATATAAAATATATATATGTATAAAACAATATATATATATATATATATATATATATATATATATATATATAAAATGTATACGCATGTGTGTATATACAATCACAAGGACATGCATACGTATATATAAAATATATATATATATATATATATAAATGTATATGTATGTGTGTATATATACAATCACAAGGACATGCATACGTATGTTTAGTATGCATGTGGGTATGAGCTGTTTTGTTGTAATATGATAAAGATCGAAATTACTTTTTTGATTTATTAATAGAACTTCTAGTAATATTGAAAATATATTTATAAAAATAATATACATCCCTAAATAGTTACCTCCACTTATAAGATAATTTAATCAAAGTTAAGTACCTTTAACCATCGGGTTTATTTCCCTTTATAATATTTTTTATAATATATTTTTTTAATTATATGTTTTTTTAATAATATTTTTTTATATTTTTTATTTTTTATTTTTTGTTTTCTCTTCTCTTCCCCTTTTTCTCTTTTTTTTCTTTCCTTTTTCTTTTTCTTTTTCTTTTTCCTTTCCTTTTTTTCTCTGTCTTTTTTTTCTCTTTCTTTCTTTCTAAATATACAAATACCAACATAACGGCTTTTCTCTTCATAATGTCTCTTGATTAAGCGTCTTCACGCTTTTTCATTAAACATTTTCTGCATATAGCGTGTCACAACGGTTAAAACTAAACACCGATGCTCCTTGAAGAATTTTCATTATTTACTATTTCAGGCTGTGCTGACGAAGACGGGATTTGGGGATCCAACCTTTTTCCTGTCAGAAACAGCCGGTCCATATGTCTGATTAAAATCTGTATTTATAAATAATAAAAATATATATATAGAGAGAGAGAAATTACTGAAACATTTGCTAATCTGTTCTTATTCTACACTTTATCTTTTTCGCCCTCGATCAGTAAATGGGAAAATCCTTTTAGGCTGCTATTATTTTGTCTTATCTTAATCAAGTGTACTGCTTCTCAGAGAGCTGGATTTTCCCCACATTAAAACCCGACCTTGTGTCTAACTCTTTACCTGTGGCGGGGAGGATAAGTAAATAGAGACTCATATGTTACTAAGTTTCTGTCTATCAGTTTACCCTGTCTCACAGTATGTTTTTTGAACCCCTCTAATATTTTATATGGTGTCTATAACGTTCGCTTCTGTCTCTATCCTTCACTCTCTGTTAATTTATAGTCAACACATATATTTAATATAGTTAAAAAAAAATAAAAACTGTCAACACTCTATTATATATATAAAGGAATACACCCGGCCACATTTTGCGCGTTTTCTCTTTTAAAGAAAAGATCTCACACGTATTTTTTGTTATAGTCTCGCCAGCCACAAAGCGAAGAGGCCGGTCGAAACAAAAATGGTTGTATGGTATACACCGAGATCTCAAGACGACCGGACATTGACCGTGTATTGTCGATGAAAAAATGCAGTGTGGATTGACTGCGTGGGCAAAATGCAAAATGAAATACTGGTGAAGAAACAAATACTTTCATTTCCTCCTGTAAATAAAAACATTGGGTAAAAGTGCAGAATAGTTCATAGATTTTTCTGGCCATAGTTAACAAGAAAAAAACGTGAAAAAACAAAACAAATTTACAACAAATAACTTCTACCAAAAGCTCAAAAAAAATTATTGATATGTGTAGCATTTCAGTTTTGGAGCTTTTTTAAGTGTTTAATTTTTCAGATTTTGTATCGCAGCCTTAAAGGTTTAAAAAATTCAGATTCAAGATGGCCACCATAATTTATTTGATGTGAAGGTTCGCTGCCGCATGTTTAACAACTGAAATATCGAGAATTAAACAAAAATACAACCGATAACTGTCACTAATCGGTCAAATATTTCATTTTAGACCGATCTGTATATTTCAATCCAAGCGAAACTGTTTTTATATTCTTCTTTATTTCAAAATACTTTGCACCATACTGAACGATTCGACCTCACGTGGCCGACATGTTGTTTTTACAAGCTTTCTAGGCTGCGATGCACAATCTGATAAAACAGACACTTAAACATCTTCCAAAACTGAAAAGATACACAGATCGATAGAAGATTAAATCTTCTTGCGTTTGGTAAAAGTTATTTGTCGTGACAAATAACTTTTACCAAACGCAAGAAAACTTTTTTCACCCTTTTTTCATGTTAACTATACTGCACAATAACTATTTTTTCCTTTAAATATTTCATTTCGATTAAAGTTGTTTCATCAACACAGGAAAAACTACACTATTGGTTGAGAATATCGCTTGATTTTGTTAAACTTGGGCGATTACCTGTGATTTTACGAAGGGTTCTGTTTGGGGGGCTTGCCACTCTGACTTAGGGCCAGTGGTAAGATAAGTAATTGTGTTCAATATATTTTTAGCATTAAGTTAACTCAAGTAAAGCGATCATCTCGGCCGCCATTTTCGTTTTCGTTTGTCGATAAGACTGCTTTCATCGAAATAAAATGTTTAAATGAAAAATTTTACAAACAATTTCCACACGTTCAAAATATACGGCTCGGTAAGGAATTTAATTTTACTGCGTTTGATATAAATTATTTATGTTTTAATTTTTCGTTTACTCATTCTCGATGTTAACTATTCTGGACATTCACCAAACAGTTTTTCAACTTTTGAAACTCTAAATATCTTTTATGTTCTCAAATACGTTTTAACATATCATATTAAGTCCTCGCACTCACGTCGAAGCTGTTATAAATGGATTTCACCCTGACTCAGCAGAAAAAAAACAGTTATTTTTAGAACATCAGAGAGCAACGGTGTACAAGCTATGAAAACGTGTGTGTGACTCAACAACTATGACCACAAAAATAAAAGTATGATTTGCAAATGGCGGGAACAGAAAAAAAGCGCATTGCGTCAATCTTCTATGTATAGTAAAAATGTCTGTCCTAATTTTGATATACTGTTTTTTTTTAAACTAGTTGTTTTTCCTTCTCGAGGGCGTATAGCGGCTTCAATATAAACCTGATCGTTCATCTGAAACGTAGCCATCGGTAACTCATTATGAATTTTACCTTCACGAATAAAATTATGTTTTCGGTCGAATTTGTTTGTTGGTTTGGCACTATATTTGTTTGTTTGTTTGTGTACAGTTTAGTGTCTATATCGCTTGACTAATCGTCACCAAACTTGGTGAAATTAGTCTAATTAGAAATGATTTAATTTTGGAATGTCTATGTCAAAGGTTAGAGTTACAGAAAAGGTTAAAGTCACACTTTCAGTTGTGTGCATCGTAGAATCTCTCTACTTGGCCTACAATGTAGCCAATGAAGTCTCGCACTTTCTATGCGCTTCATTTTGATCTTTGATCTTGACCTTTCAAAGTTCGGTGATGGTCAAAATTTTGACAGAATTTAAACTTCCACTTTTTCAAAAATTGTATGTATGGATCTGATGCTCTTTGATAATAGTAACCACCATACAAAATATTAGCCTAGTCACATAAATAGTTTGAGTTATCAATATTTCCATGGTATAATTGCGAGAAAACTTCACACAGTATCGAGAAGTAAAGTCGAGATAGGACTTTGGTGCATCCTTACGTTGTTAAGTTGAGATGTGCCGTCTCACAAGTGACGAATGTTCTTGTTGTGATATACTGTTTCTTTAAACTAGATTTTTGTCGCGAGGGCAATATAAACCTGGTCGTTTATATGAAACGTAGCGATCGGTAACTCATTATGACTTATAAATATTACAACTTGTTGATGAAGCGAAGTGATTAACTTTGCATCACAGTGGTTATGTCTTTATGAATAAATGTACAATTTTCAGAATATTTACACGTTAACACTCTTAAACTGAACAGTTTAAATGAATAATTACATAAATAAATAAATAAATAAATAAATAAATAAATAAAAAGAAACATATTCGTTTTATATATTTAAATAATATTTAGTTAACAATAGCAATTATTTTTACGGAAAAGAAAGAGTCATCTTTTTGGTTAATAGTATCGTACATGACATACATTTATTATTTGAAAAGGAATATCATTATTAACAGTAATTCATTCAGATTGATGTAGAAAGTATCGTAGCATTTTCACCGGCCACTTTTACTATATATATATATATATATATATATATATATATATATATATATATATATATATATGTATATGTACTTCCATCCCGTCACGCAAACGTTAGCGAGTAAAACATATGTCTTTTTCTACCCTCTCCCCGAAAGCATTTCAAATGGTGAGAGGAAACGAGAAATCAAATATCAGTCAGACACCTACCTAACACATACGACTGAAGTGAATTCGAAAATAAAGGCCGCACTTTATAATAAAAAATGTCAACGGTGGATGTTCTTTATCTCATCAGAAATGATAATAAAAATTTATATATAAAAAAATTCATTATCGACATATTTTCTTTTAATTTACAGAAATTAATAAAAATTAAAAACATTCGAAACGCATGATTTTAATTTGTGTAAGCCAGTTTTTTTCCCTCGAAATTGTTTTTGATCACTTTGCAAACGTCTGCGCTTCTATACACAACGAAGTTACTAAAGAAAGTCACCCTGCCTATTATTAAACTGACCTGGGACTACTAATTATCCTTCTAATATTAAAAATTAATAATCTATTTGGGAGGTAACGGTAGCTAAGTGGTTAACGATACGGACTGATAACCTTGGTGTGTGCCAAGTTCTAATCCAGTTCGTTCTTCAGAAACACTTTCAATTAAGATGTTAGCAACCTTCACGTGGGCCCTCGTGTAAGTATTTGATGTATTTCTAGAAATAATCCTAACTAGAAATGATATCAGGGAAACTAGAGAACTATAGAATCATCTGATTCATACGAAATGAATGAATGAATTCTCTACTTGTTTAAGTTTAATAATAAAAGCTATGATTTATATTATAGAAACAGTTTTAAGACGACTCAGATACGGGCTGCTTTTGTCTTTTCGCTAGGAGCTTTGTATAGTATCTGTTATGATATCATAATCTTCTCTTCGAGGTTTTTATTTTTGTCCCACTACGGAATGCTCTTTTTGGGAAGTTGGATTTTTCCCACATTTAAAATCGACTTCCTGTCCCACATTACCATCGTAAAGACACAAACAAGTAAGCGGTTTTCACCCGTAAATTTAAAAAAAATCAACTTGAAATTAAAAAATTTCTACTTGAAATTTAAAAGAAAATCAAATCTAAATTTAGATAAAATCAACTTCATTTTATTTTAATTGAAGTTTACTTTCTTTAATTTGGATTGAAATTTTAAAAATCAACTTCAACTAAAAAATACTCAACTTCCAAATTGACACATATCAACTTCAAATTAACTAAGATTAAATCATAATTAAAAACAATATGACTAAAAATTATGAAAGCTCACTTTCAAGGTAAAAGTCCCGAATCATTCACAGTACTCGTAAAAAAATGTTTATATCAAAACTAAGTAGTATTAAATTCTTTCTTCTAATTCTTTTATTTTTACTAAAAATTTAAAAAAAGTAAAAATAAAAGTAAAAATAAAAGAATTAGAAGAAAGAATAGCATTTGGTGTAATCCACCCTATAACTGTAATGTGAAAATAAATATCGCTAAGGAATTCTTCAAAATTTTATATTACTCATTCAAGCACCCGCATAAATACAGCACTATTTTAAATAAAAACACTATTAAAATTTCGTACTACACAATGCCCAATATAGCACAAACCATCATCACATCTAATAACAAAAATAAATCTGCGCAGCAACCAGCACCCACTATACCCCCTACTAGTAATTATAACTACCAGAAATCCAGAGAATACTCGTTAAATAACAATTGCATAAAAGTAACGTCATATACGCTTGTACTGTTAAACAATTACCCCAAAACACAATTATGCGAACATACACTAACATGCAAATTCTCCCCTCGCCCTATAGCTCTCCACATCCCCAACTCCCTGTACCAAACGGCACTCTAAATAACACCTCTTGCACTAACCAACAACCCGCGCTAACTAACAATAACCATAATCTCACCCCTCAAATTCTCCCATCTTCTTCACCTAACAATTCCAACTTAATTTTGGCGCAGTACTTGAACATACATACCCAAAACAAAACCGATACTATAAATAACACAAATACTATAATAATAACTCATAGAAAATACACACTTACATTGGGACAAGTGCATTCCCCATCAAGACTAGAATCTCAAACCATATCTACTCTTTTAAACACAATAATATCAATGCCACTGGCACCTCTCTATCCAATCTAATAAAAGGTGTTAACAGTAAAAACACTCAATACTCCCTACATTAGGCACTATTAAAAAGGTCTAAATCCTACACTCCAGGATCCGCTTTCTGCCAACTATGTACATTAGAAACATTTATGATAGCTACAGCAGCTAAAAGAAAAAAATATAACTCTAAAAATGAACTTATCTCAAATTGCAGACACAAGCGAAAATTTAAATACATAAATTGCATTACTTCGTCTGACAATCCTCCCAGCCAACAACCCCCTCTCTAACATTAGACTAATTCTTAAATTGTATAATTTGTTAATTTTGCACTTTTAACTTTTCCAACCTTACAAACAACCATCCCAATGACATACCGTATCCTCCCTGTGCACCTAATAACTCTATTAACCCATAACACTTAATGTAAATTGAGAACTAATATTATTCTCTTCCACTCCACTAATCCTCAACCGCTTCTACTTCAACACTCTAATTCCTATTCCTCTTTTTTAAATTATTGGCCAACCCTCGAATAAACTCATCCATTGCTTTTTTATCTCCCTTGTATTCTATCAATCGACTCTGTATACGCTTCGCTCTACCGACAATACTTTTCTCATAGATTCCATTAATCTCATCTTTAAACTACGCTCTCTGCTTACTCCTATAATGGTCTATTTGCCCCTAGAACTCAGTTGTTGCAAGCAGATTAACGCTTCAAATTGACTAAATCCTAACTTCAGTTATACATTAAAGTATCTTATTTAGTCATGCATTTAATATTTAACTAACTGGGGATTCTTTAAAGTCTTTAAACATAAAACTCTGAAATACTAGTTTTTGTCCGAATCATTACATATTAAACACGTAAATTCCAGATTTCTAATCGTCTGAACACTAATTTCCTAATTTCAACCCTTTAAAACTTTCTGAAGTATATATAAGTTTATATAAAAATCCGTTTTAATTACGGGAACCCTCTCTTCAGAACAACTTATTTATTGACCTGAACATTTCTGTGTTTAGCTTATGATAGTTCACCCCAACTCTTAAGTTAAGCCAGTCTAAACCTCTCATATGTTTATTGTTTACTAGTAATGAGCAGTACACAAACAAACCCTTCCCCTTCTCTTCTCTCAATTTAACTAATCCTATCACCTACATCATCTATCTCTATCCCTCCCCCCACTTCTTTACTTGGTCTCCAACCAAAGTTCTCTCGCCTTTCTTAGTCTCGATCAAAGTCACTACTTAAATTTCCGACTGCCTGCGTTTAATATACACATTTCAAACTCAACTCCTTAAAAACTACTTTCATTCCCGGTACAAGGATGTATTTTTAAAATGGCCCTAATTTCCAAAATTGCATCCAAATAAGTGCGTTCCATCTACGATTGAACTTAACATATTTCTATTCAGTTTACTTCATTCTGAACATTTTCAACGCTGCCTTCACGAAACCCCTTTTTTCCATCTTTAAATCACCATTCACCGGACACCTTATCAACGGACATTCACCAATTGGACAGACTCCATATTTTTTGCACGCATACGCTTACTCTCAATTACTTTATACTTTCAAATTTTGTATTTTGGCTTTTCCACTGCCAAGTTATACATCTATGTAATTCCTCTGATGATAAGATTTTTATCTTTGAAAAGCTTTGGCTTAAGGAAAGAAAAATAAACATGTTTCTATCGAGTATATCTTGCATTGAGCAATCGAAGTTGAAATAGATTTGTCATTCGTACATGTTTATCTTCCTTCCTTCATTTATCTTTATAATTGCTTTATCTCGTATATTGAGCTTAAACTATTTCACTACAGGTTTTATCCTCTAAAAGTATACTTTTAGTTTCAAATTTTATATTTATATATATATGTATATATATATATATATATATATATATATATATATATATATATATATGTGTGTGTGTGTGTGTGCGTCTGTATTTATATATACATATATGTGTGTGTATTTATACATATATATATATGTATATATATATATATGTTTACATATATATATATGTATATATATATATATGTTTACATATATATATATGTATACATATGTTTATATATATATGCTTATATATATATATGTTTATATATATATAGGTTTATATATATATAGGTTTATATATATATAGGTTTATACATATATGTTTATATATATTTATATATGTTTATATATATATATATATATATATATATATATATATATATATATATATATATGTATAATTACGTTTCGCTTAAAGCAACACGATTTCTTAGAATGATTAAAGCTGATGATGTCTCTCTTGCTTACCCGTGAAATATTCTATGAAATTTATGAAACGCCAAAGTTAAGTTGTATCAATTACCTTAAATCACAGAATTTGCAGTCGCCATCGGCTTCGTTGCTGTAAATTACCCGCATATCTATGAATAAATGAAGTCGAACATCTTTAGCTTAACCCCTTCTTATTTTCAGATCTTTTACCAAATAACGTAATTGTTTTTCTTTTATTAGAAATAGTTTTGCTCGTTTTCTTTGCGAGTTATTCCCAATCGACATAATTTGGTTATCAGGTGTGAAAGAAACGAGTCACGGGTCATTAAGTTCAAGTGATGGTTAAAGCCAAGAAAATCGATGGCGTCTTTCTTATTCATCTGCTAAAAATGTGCGTGTCTGTTCTTGAACGCAATATGATATAACAAATATGATCACTTCAAAACCTTTTTTTAAATAGTTACGTTTCGGGTTCATATATCGCAGAGTTTTCCAATCATTTTTAGGCTTTCACCTATTAGTTTTCCAATAGGTTCTTAGCTTAGCACTTCATATACACATGGAAGCTTCTATTTTGTTTTCTGATTGACAACGATATAAAACACCTAATATGCAATGTAAAAATCGATATAATAAAGCATTTCAAACTCGTACGTGAATAATCTGATGTCGCTATGGTAAAGAATTCCGACTTTAAAAATAATTATTCTAAAACTAAATTATGTTGGCCCGTCGACTAGAACGTTACAATTTTCTATATAATAAAAGCGAACGTGTATGTGTCCGCCTCGCTTCTTAGTATGAATATTCACGTATGCAAATTTATTTTTTGAGAAAAGAAAAGAAAGTTTAATCTTAAAAATAACTAGTGATGATAAAAAGAAAAAAGAATCACGTATACAAATTACATTTTTATGAGCAAAAATTAGCTTTTTCCGCTTTTTTCTAATTATTTAGTTTTATTTTCTGATCGATTTGTTCCGTCTTCTATATCTTATCGATTAGTTTTCCTTTTTTAGCGATTAGTTTTTTAGCGATTAGTTGTTCTTTCTTTGCATATCAATTTATTTTGTCTTTTTATTGATTAGCTTTGTCTCCTTTTCCGTGTCTATTATTTTATCTTCTTTGTTTTACCGATTGATTTTTTAATCTTTTTCCTATCGATTAGTTTTGCCTTCTTTTTCTCATCGATTAGTTTTGTCTTTTTTCTCATCTATTAGTTTTTTTCCGAATAATTTTTGTCTTATCAATTAGTTTTGCCTTCTTTTTCTCATCGATTAGTTTTGTCTTTTTTCTCATCTATTAGTTTTTTTCCGAATAATTTTTGTCTTATCAATTAGTTTTGCCTTCTTTTTCTAATCGATTAGTTTTGTCTTTTTTCTCATCTATTAGGTTTTTTCGAATAATTTTGTCTTATCAATTAGTTTTGCCTTCTTTTTCTAATCGATTAGTTTTGTCTTTTTTCTCATCTATTAGGTTTTTTCGAATAATTTTGTCTTATCAATTAGTTTTGCCTTCTTTTTCTCATCGATTAGTTTTGTCTTTTTTCTCATCTATTAGTTTTTTTCGAATAATTTTGTCTTATCAATTAGTTTTGCCTTCTTTTTCTCATCGATTAGTTTTGTCTTTTTTCTCATCTATTAGGTTTTTTCGAATAATTTTGTCTTATCAATTAGTTTTGCCTTCTTTTTCTCATCGATTAGTTTTGTCTTTTTTCTCATCTATTAGTTTTTTTCGAATAATTTTGTCTTATCAATTAGTTTTGCCTTCTTTTTCTCATCGATTAGTTTTGTCTTTTTTCTCATCTATTAGGTTTTTTCGAATAATTTTGTCTTATCAATTAGTTTTGCCTTCTTTTTCTCATCGATTAGTTTTATCTTTTTTCTCATCTATTAGTTTTTTTCGAATAATTTTGTCTTATCAATTAGTTTTGCCTTCTTTTTCTCATCGATTAGTTTTGTCTTTTTTCTCATCTATTAGTTTTTTTCGAATAATTTTGTCTTATCAATTAGTTTTGCCTTCTTTTTCTCATCGATTAGTTTTGTCTTTTTTCTCATCTATTAGGGTTTTTCGAATAATTTTGTCTTATCAATTAGTTTTGCCTTCTTTTTCTCATCGATTAGTTTTGTCTTTTTTCTCATCTATTAGTTTTTTTCGAATAATTTTGTCTTATCAATTAGTTTTGCCTTCTTTTTCTCATCGATTAGTTTTGTCTTTTTTCTCATCTATTAGGTTTTTTCGAATAATTTTGTCTTATCAATTAGTTTTGCCTTCTTTTTCTCATCGATTAGTTTTGTCTTTTTTCTCATCTATTAGGTTTTTTCGAATAATTTTGTCTTATCAATTAGTTTTGCCTTCTTTTTCTCATCGATTAGTTTTATCTTTTTTCTCATCTATTAGTTTTTTTCCGAATAATTTTTGTCTTATCAATTAGTTTTGCCTTCTTTTTCTCATCGATTAGTTTTGTCTTTTTTCTCATCTATTAGGTTTTTCCGAATAATTTTTGTCTTATCAATTAGTTTTGCCTTCTTTTTCTAATCGATTAGTTTTGTCTTTTTTCTCATCTATTAGGTTTTTTCGAATAATTTTGTCTTATCAATTAGTTTTGCCTTCTTTTTCTCATCGATTAGTTTTGTCTTTTTTCTCATCTATTAGTTTTTTTCGAATAATTTTGTCTTATCAATTAGTTTTGCCTTCTTTTTCTCATCGATTAGTTTTGTCTTTTTTCTCATCTATTAGGTTTTTTCGAATAATTTTGTCTTATCAATTAGTTTTGCCTTCTTTTTCTCATCGATTAGTTTTATCTTTTTTCTCATCTATTAGTTTTTTTCCGAATAATTTTTGTCTTATCAATTAGTTTTGCCTTCTTTTTCTCATCGATTAGTTTTGTCTTTTTTCTCATCTATTAGGTTTTTCCGAATAATTTTTGTCTTATCAATTAGTTTTGCCTTCTTTTTCTCATCGATTAGTTTTGTCTTTTTTCTCATCTATTAGGTTTTTTCGAATAATTTTGTCTTATCAATTAGTTTTGCTTTCTTTTTCTTATTGATTATTTTTATCTTCTTTTCGATTAGTTTGAGTTTCTTTTTGTCACTGATTACATTTTTTTGGTTCTTATCGATTCAATTTGTTTTCTTATCGATTTGTTTTGTCTTTTTTTCTTATCGATTAAGTTTGTCTTCTTATCGATTAGGTTTGTCTTTTTTCTCATCGATTTGTTTTATCTTTATTTCTGATCGTTTTGTTTTATCATCCTATCGATTAAGTTTGTCATCTTTTTATCGAATTGTTTTTTATTCTTATCCATTAGTTTTGTTATCTATTTTCATCAATTACTTTTGTCTACATTTTTATCGATTAGTTTCGTTTAATTGATTTTAAGTAGTGAGTGGGAATTAAATTGCGAAGACATAGCGAACTGGGGAAGCCAGATAGTTTTAAATAAATACATTTCTAAAAGTGACATTCATTTAATCGATTTAAAGAATATTAAGCTGACGATTATTTTATGGTAAGAAAACAGATAAAATTTATAGTTTTTAAAATAATTAAATTGCTACATTTTTTAATTATTATTAAAGAAGAGACATTCGTTTTATGTATGTAAACAATATTTAGCTGGCAATTGCCAATAATTTTTACAGAAGCAGAGAGAGACATTTTTTCTTAATAGTATTGATACTGACAAACCTTTATTATTTCAAAAGATTGGTAATTTTGTTTTACGGCATACAAACACTTTACGGGTTATTTTATTTTATTTTCTTAAACATAGTTCACCCCCAAACAGGGCAGACCGCCACTGTAGACGTAAGGGGCAACTGAGAAAAAAGAAAAGGGGAGAAGGTGGGGGGGTCAACCTAAATTGGGATCTGCGCAGCGAGATGTCTGTTTACATTAGTTTTAAATTTCTTCATGTCAGTACCATCGGGAACACAGGGGCAGGGAGGGAGTTCCAGAGGCCAGCAGCACGAGGAAAGAAGCTATTTGAGTAGAAGGCTCTCCGGCATCTGGGGACCTCCAAAGTGAATGAACGGGATTTGGTTGATTGTCGAGTTGGTCTAGTGAATTTACGGTTATTTTGGTAACAGTTTTTATGGTTCAAGTTCTTTTTATTTTCAAATATTTATTCATGGTGTTTGGTTTTATTGTTTTGTAGAGGAAAAATGTTGTTTTTGTTTTTAGCTTTGCAGAACATAATTGAGTTTTGGAAAAGAGAAGGAAAATGCACTAACATCAATGTTTGGTGCATTTTTTAATCAGGAAGCAGGTATCTCAGAATGCCTGATCTGGTAGCCCAGTATTTCCCGTGGAATATTATTATTAACAACAATAAATTATGCGAATTTGTGTAGAAAGCACTGCGGAATTTCCACATAGTCCCGCTAGTACTAATTTACTCAATGAACCATTATTCAGAGATTTAAAAAGAGGGACTGCATGCTTCCGTTCATAACAGTGTTACTTTGATACACAAAACAAACTGCAGAAAATTGCACAAACGGTGCCATATTACAAAGTTACATTAGAAGTCTACCGTCAAACTAGGTGACTTCGGACATCAGGGTGACTTCGGATATCAGGGTGACTTCAGATATCCACAAGTGCTTGGTAAAATGGGGCAACACTTGTCATGGAGATAATGTGGCTATATCTAGGTCTGTATATTTAAAAACCCACTGTATCCCGGTTGTAATGCAAGCTGTGAATATAGTTTGATGGGAGACATTAGTTTAGCTGATCATACTTAACACCTTTCATTCTGAAAGTAAGTGTATAAAGTTTCAACAAAATAATGGGGGCAGCACTAATCGCATTTGGGGTGGTATTTGGGGCACCCGAATGATAAGGACAAAATGACAAAAAGAATTTGTTATGTATAACAGTTCTGATTATGACCTTCCTCACTCACAACAACAATAAGAATGATCAATGGCGATAGTGTGCAGTAAGAGCACGAAGAATGATGTAAGTAAAAATGGCAACAGCAATTGTATCGCTGTAACATGTTGGGAGAACATAGAGTAAATCATTAAAAACAAACATGTTGCCCATGAAACAAATTGAGCCCCGAGAGAACCTACAGCAATTTTTCTATTATGCGAGTTTTAATAATTTATTAGGTTGTTCGAAAAATAATTACCGATTTATAAATCAAACATTTATTTATTGAGCCCGACCGGAAGTGATCTTTTCAATTGTCAATTGGCTTCATATGGTGTATTAGAAATTTCTCTAACATTTGAAACTTGCTTTTATTCAAAAATTGCTTTCAAAAATTGATTTGTTTAGAGTAGATTTCCGTCCTTTACCTTTTTTATCTTCAAAACTCTTATTACAACTACGGAATTTATAGAATGTCTACTTTTTGCTGATTATCAAAAAAGGTCATTTAGTTTTCAAGAAATAGTTATTTAATGTCATTTATATCATTTTGTGTAGTTAATTTATTTAAGATTATAAAACAAGTATTCAATTTTTAAAAAATATGTTCTTTCGACTAACGTGAGATTCAAACTCAGTCATTAAAATCATTCCTTTACTAATGTGTACGCTGCCTTATAATTTTTCTGGATAAATTACGCGTTTCTATCTGCGTATGAGCAAACTAACACGATAAAACTTTAATACTATATAAATTACAAGCTATGCAGACCGGTGTTGTCTGGGAGTTGTTTTTGTTTCATTTTTTTACTACGCTGTTTGTTTTACCATTTTTAAAAAAAATATAATTTGGAATGTTCAATTTTAATTATTACAATATAATTTACTAAGTAAATTATTAATCGAACAAATTGTTCCAAAACTATAACTTATTTTGTTATGCAAATGTGGTGTTAATCTCTATAAAATTATTGGGTGTAGATAGCTTCCAAAATATTCGATCGTTTAATACCTGAGATTTTGTTAAGATTTTCAAAAGCAGAAATAACTTTCGATTTAACAGTTTAAATACCCTCAACTTGCTATCAAAGTTTAATGTTCGCGAAGTATTCATTCTTGTTTTAATTATTAGCACAAACTTTAAATGGTTGACTTGTTTAAAAAGAAGCAAAATGCATTGTTGTGGATTTTGTAATTAAATTATTTTTTAATAATAATTGTTTTATAGTTAGTTTTCATAATTTACGCTATTTATTTCATTTCAATAAATAATCGATGAATAATAAATGATAAAAATAATAATGTGAAAGTTACGTAGAAGCGAGAAAGATACACACATAATCGACACAGAAGAAGTTGGCTCACAGTTCTATCAATATCGAAAATTATAAAAATTAGTCCCCTTTGTTGCTGCCCGGCTGATGTTTGATTCTGTTCAGCCTAAGGATATCAACCCTCTAAGGTGTTTCCTTCTCTCAGAGAAAGGGTTACTTTATTGCTAATCGCCTGAGGCGCCGGTACCAAGGAATACCGACAGGGCTTCTAGGACATTTTTTAGGTCAGAGTGTAATTATCTTAGTCGGTTGACTTTTCAAAAGCACATTTGACTAACGTCCTGATAAGAGGGTAATAATATACAGACATATAGAGAATATTACTAGTTAATAATATTCAATGAAGAATATTATAGTAATTAAACATAAGTAAGTTCTCTTTCGTAGTAATATCGACATGACCCTAATTGATCCTGACCTAGACAATATAATCCGATCAATTGTCAAATTACACACCTTTAGAGAAAGTATAAACAAACAATATTCCAAAGATATTGATCGAATAGTGATGCACCTTGCTTTGTGTCAAAAATATGCATACAATAATAAAGAAGCATAATAAAAAATAAGTAATAAAAAAATCATCATAATAACGGTAGTGGTAACAATAGTAAGAGTATTATTAGTAATAATACTATCAATTAATGAAATTGAAGAATCAGAAATGATTGCCCATTGATGAATAAATGTTTAACGCCTAATTCAATATACAAAGCAATCGTAAATAAAAAATAAAGTGGTCGACCATAGTTGAGGTCGACGCGAAAGCTCATTTTTAAGGCTACTACACCAAGGTGTAGGGGATGGCGTCACTCTTTTCCTAAGATTATTTCGCTTACCCTGGATCTTCACCTTATAATGCTAAGTGTTTATCAAAGGGGGGGCATCATGCACTTTTGGGGTGTTTGGTATGAATCGACTGAGGATATACCCCTGGTCTGCAGGCCTATTAGGTAAAATGTTTACCATTAAAGGAAATGGACTGTTAATCGTAAATAACACACTATTTAGTGAAAATAAAGTAGATGTAGGAGCTACAGTTGCTTCATTTAAAGGTAGATATACTTATCATATGATGACATTTGAACATTAAATATATAAATATAGTACCACATTATCTAAATATATGTGAACAAAAAATTTAACAAAAATAAGTAGTAATATTAATTGGGATTTTTTTTTAAATTAGTACCTTCTTTGTAATATAAATAGTAGTAACTTTAAAATATATTTAGAGGAAAATATCAAATAATCAAATCTAAAAATCGATTTAAATTATTAAACAAAAAGTGTGTATCCAAATGCAGACATAAAAATAAACATTTGCTTTGTTATTTAAAATAGATTTAAAAAGTAAGTAAATACTAATATAAAGTAAGAAAATAATCATAATTCATATGAATATATTAGTTGTATTTATATATATATTCTAAGGTCGAAATGCAATATAATTTAAAGACAAGCGAATGTGGCTTTTTGTTTGCAACATTTTAAAACGATTGATCATTTAAACAGAAAAACAAATTATGTAATTCTTAAGAGAAATAAGTATAACTCTTTATTCGTAGCGATTAATATTTGGAACGAGACAAGTATAATTAGGCGATAAGTTAAATGAAAAGACAAACCAGCCTGTAATTACTTACATTTCTATTTCTGAACCAAAATAAATAATATACATCTTAATCCGTTCAATGCAAAATTAATCCCATGTTTGAAAATATTCCCAAGTTAAGATAACTTTGTGAGATAAGTTCATGTCAAATAAATTTGAAAATTTAACAGTAACAATTCGTAGTTTTAACTCACATTCAAATACATATAGACGAGTGGAATAGGAATTCACTTTTGCCGATCGGATATACTGTGAAACTGTCGTAAATTGTTATGATAAGCAACTTTGAAGTAATTATTATTTTTATAAAGTTGTATCTGAAAGTATTTTATTTACCTCCTCTCCAGGAGGTTAGACACAAGGTCAGGTGTGGGTGTTGATGAAAGTGTTTCTGTGGAACGAACTGGATTCGAACCTGGCACACTCAGGTGTTCAGTTCGCGTCGTTATCGAGCCCTTTATGTGTGCAAGATGTCCTA
>OY744540.1:63427557-63442557 GCA_963556195.1 Sepiola atlantica | reverse complement strand
TAATACGCGAGCAAGGTATCCGTGTAAATTAAATAAAGGGCTTTGTTCGAAATTTCGTACAGATCTCCAGGTTTGATATAAATATTCGCGAGTTCAACAAGATGCATCTCAAGAAGGTCGGAGATTACATCGGCCGAAACGTTATAAGAATAAGAGCTAAGAAGAGAACAGTAGTTCGAACCATCCAAACTATACATAATATTCCAATATGGAAAAATTTGCTGGTAAAAATGTAAACACAGTTGGTGTTTTATTATTTGGATTTACCTACTCATCTTTGTTGTTATAATAACAACGTTTCAGCCGATGTAACCTTTGACTATCTACAGGTGCATTTTTACGAATTTGGGATTTTATTAGTCAAACTTGGGAATTTTTTTATGTCGAATCACTGGATCTTTTAGTCAAATTTTCGAATATTTATGCCGTATTTGGAAATCTTATAGTGAAATTGAGAAATCTTAGAGTCGAATTTGGGAAACTTTTAATCCAGTTTTAGAATCTTTTAGTCGAATTTGGGAATATTTATGTAGAATGTGGGAATATTTATGTAGAATTTGAGAAATATTTAGTCGAATTTTGTAATCTAATAGTCGAATTTAGGAATGTTTATGTTGAATTTAGGAATATTTATGTAGAATTTGGGAATATTTATGTAGAATTTGAGAACTATTTAGTCGAATTTGGGAATCTAATAGTCGAATTTGGGAATGTTAATGTTGAATTTTGGAATCTTTGAGTCGAACTCCGGAATCTGTACAGAATTCCGAACTAAAACATTTATTTAATCCACAGAGGCAGACTGTCCGTCCCCCTTCAGCCATAACCGGGAAGAAGTGATAATTTATGTAGTTCTTATCAATTATCGCACTGAGAAGACTGCCATTTAACACTGATCATAATAAACACTCTTGATCATTATGCCATATGTACATGTGAGAAGTTTCTTGTCTGTTCATGTTTAAAACATTAAATAAATTTCTGACAAATCAGTTTTAAGGGTACAGCAAAATATATAAAGAAAGGGCACGCAAACTCTAGAAATGGCACGTAATAAGTGTGTGGAAAATAATACGTATGAGTACATGAAAAAAAGCTATGACAGAATTGTATGAAAAAAGGTATTTACAAAGTACATGGGAAAAAGTATAAAAAATGGTGTATGGAAGAGAAAGTATGAAAGACTATATGGAAAAGGGTATGGGAAACGTATATAGAAACTAAGGCAGTGTATGGAAAGATAGGTACAAATATATATGGAAAACGGTACAATAGAAAATAGGTACTGAAAAAAGTATATGCAAAAAGGCACAGTAAATTTATATAGAAAAAAAAGGTAAAGAGCATATGGACACAGAATTAGTTAGTCAGCAAATCATATTAAAACTATCTCCTTATATCATATTATTTGTCAGGATGTTAAACAAAAAGTCAAGTGTTGATTTGATCAACCAGCACACTACCATAAGCGCACTCTGGCCTACAGAAATGCCTGAACATCCCCGTCAGCATTACTCGGTAAGAGCGTCTGGGGCGATTAGCAATGAACTAAAGTCTTCTCGAAGAGAAGGTAAATCCTAGGACAATCTCCTATAATATTTCCGAGTACTAAGACTTATACTTGAGTCGTTGGCGCATGTAATCAAAGATTTGTCCCTTCAATCACCAGGTTATAACCAGACCTCGGAATGCCACAGTACGATCAACAAGATTACTTCAGACATTTTTCCCATATTTTTGTTCACGCGTTCCTTTTTTGTAGCCTAGATTTTATCATGATAATTATCTTAGCAATTTGTTAGTTGAAATAATTTCCCCCTTGAAGTATCTAATTTAAAGAAAGGAAATTCACTGGTCCTGTCTATGACCTGTGATGAAGTCCCAATATGGGAGATTTTGAGGATCGTGAAGTCAGCCCTTAATTACCGTTACTCCCAGGTCCATTCTGACGCGAATAGTAGTACTTGCATAACACCAATAGATTAAATAGAAGTTATCGTTTACAGACTATCTCTATTCATATATGATTATGTATGTGTATAGGTTTATATACGGGTATCTACAGGATTCACTCCTAAGCTAACCGCTTATTATGAATTTATATATGGGTATCTACAGGATTCACTCCTAAGCTAACCGCTTATTATGAATTTTGGAACATAGCTCTTAGAGCTAAAGGGTCATAATTTTTGCTATATTCAGTTTAAGTTAGTTTTATAAAAAGTTGTTAAAAGAGAGATTGGAGACCGTCGTGAAAATTCATATACCTTCAATTTCTGAGAAATTTGAATAATAGGTATAAGGCATTAATTAATAAATATTTCTCAAATTACAGTTATGGGCACAACATCCCACTTAAGAATTTCAACATTTCAGAGTTGTATTTAATTTTATCCATAGTTATTAGACATCAAGCGTGCCCCTTTTCTTCCTGATATTCTAATGCATGGCTCTGCTCTTGGGGAGAAATCGACTCTGAAACTTCTTGGTCTTTCTCTCTCATCATATATTTTTTGGAGTTCATACATTATATCCATTGCTCTTTCTGCTTCTCGTAAAGTCGGTTCTCTCTATCGCCCCAAACACTTTCTCACACCTGAGACTATTCTCTATATCTACAAATCCACAATCAAACCATGTATGGAGTACTGTTGTCATATTTGGGCTGGTGAATCTCTATCGCCGCTTCTTTTATTCCAGCTCGTTTGACTCGTTGGTCTAGTGGTCTCCATCAATTCGCTGTTTTCATACCTCATTGTAATACAGCTTCCTATTCCAGTAGCTTCTTTCCGAAAACTGCAGATTTGTGGAACTCACTTCCTGTTGACTGTTTGCCTCTACCTATAATCTTGATCTTTTCAAGAATGAGGTCAATAAGCATCTCCTGTCTTTGCGATAATAATATTTGTTCTTGTTAGCTCCTGACATCAAGTGGCTCTATGCCTTGTCTGGACCGATTTCCATAAACATTTTTTTTCAAATATATTCCCTGAATTTTTATTTCTTCTCAAAATCCCTTCAGCTTAAACCGTAAATATTAGACATTTCAGAAAAATCAAAATCATGTAATTCATTTTGATCAAATTTGGAATAATGATTCTAGACATAAGGTATAGTATCATTATATCTTGATTTAAATTTTAGTCAGTGGACATAAAAATGGTGCAAAACTGTTCTGTTCGTGGAATTAAATTTAGAGATCCTGTGACAAGTAATTTTCTAGCATGTTTACAAAATAATTAATCTACAAACCAATCACATACAAAATATGTGTACATTCTATAAAAATATGTCTACATTCTATACAAAACATGTGTACGGTCTCGACATAAAATAATCCAACAACGATTAACATGCCGCAAAATACAACACCGAACCCAAACCAACCAAAACCCAACATCCAACCAAACCAAATAAAATCCAACACCCAACCCCGACCAACAAAAATTCACTCCCATTTATTTTGCACTGAAAAGCTACCACGCCAGAACGACTTTCCTGTCGGTGTTAAATGAAACCGACTGATAGGCAAAGCTCAGGAGAAAAGTCTTACAGATATCGAACGTTCTGTCTGGCAAAGAAATCACAACCGAGAATTGCCCTTTTACGATCGGAGCAACTGTGTCTTACTGATTACTCGACGAAACTTACTCTTAGATATCTGATACGTTTAGACAATCCTGGCTCCCAGAAACTGAGTACATTGCCACAGCAGATCATGAACCAAAAATAGAAGCAATGGCGTCAGAAAAAAGCTGACAGGCAATTTTGCAACAGTTCGTTCGTCTATACTATAGACATTCGACGACACTGATCTGTATAAGTTATTCTACAACAGTTGTCCAATGCTGATACAAAGTAGCTGAATCTCTACGAATTTCACACTTCATTAAGTACTTATTTTATTTTTGCGTCAACATTTATCAAGGCCAAGAGAAACCCGAGGATAAGGATGTATGGTATGAATGGTGGTTAACCAAATGATTAGGAACAATCAATGATATGTAATAAGTTTAATTACCAATGTGGTGGTTTATGGCAAGTATTTATTGACATTGAATTTAAAGACGACTATGTTGTAATCTGAAGGGAAGCAAGCCTGCAGTATGTGTTCCAGAGATAGGAAGCTCTTGCAAAGCATCTCTGCCCATAGAAATTCCGACGGACGCGTCACATAGTGGAAGAAAAGAAAGTCTTATTCCGTTGTCGTAGCTATATGGATTCTTGCTGTGAATGTCTTGCGAAAATAAACATTTGATTGGCGCTCAATCGATCACCTTCCACGGAAAGAATGAGGGGGTAGAGAGAGACTAACAACGTCCCTCTGTTTTACTTTAAAAAGCACCATAGTCGAATCAAATAGACGAGGTTTACCGAAGTTAAGAGAATGTTAAATGTCATAATTTTATTTTAAGCGCGTTTCTGTAAAATGAATGTGAGCTATGAATTATTTAAAACAGAGAAAAATATCTCAAATATCATTTAGAAAACTGTTGATGAGAATACGCTGCATGTTTTCATATGCCAAAGAAAGGAAACCATTGTTTCTTTTTAAATTTTGACATTTATAAATCTACCAATAAGATCCCCCCCCCCCCCGAGCGCATAATTCTGGTTAGCATATACGACGAACAAACATATAAAACACTGCTCCCCAAAAGTGTTGTAATGTCTGGAAGGATGGTCTTATGAAAACTAAACAGATACTACATAATCCATTCCCGAAGGAGGAGGTAATGCATTGAAGGATTGTCTCATATAACCAGTACAGATATGACACTACCCCCCCCCAAAAAAAAAATAAACACGGAAAGCCGTGCCTCAGAGGATGATATCATGATAGCTGAACAGATACTACATCAGGCCAACTCCCACCACCTCGAAATGAGAATTGAAAGATAGTACATTTGTCTGAAATTGTATAGTAAACTGAATTAAGCAATAAAAGATAGTAATAGTATAGGTTCCGCTTCACACAAACAGATAAATCCCCATTATTAATAGATTATGAGATAACTTCTCGTATGCCTGTGTGTGTTTCACACTTTTTCGTAGTTTTACAACAATTTATCTCAGTTAATAAAATAATGGCTAACGGATACCTCAATAATTCAATTTAACTTTAAAAATCGTATTTAAAAAATTAATAATAACTTTTGTTAAAATAACAGGGCATAATTAAAGATAAAACGACACCAAAATAAAAGTTTTTTAAAAATCCCGACTCGCGAATAACGCTGAGTAGTTAAATCTAAAGACTACTCTTTATTTACATTATTTTAAAAAGAGGAAAATCTCTTAAATATAATTCAGAAAACTATTGATGACATGACGTTGCATATTTTAACATATGTTTAACTATGAGACAACTTATCGTATGTGCGATTTTCTCACTTCTACCTAGTTTTATTATATTTTGGTTCGATTATAAATTAATGACCAAACAGTAACTTAATAATTACATTTAAACTCCAAATGGTATTTTTTTAAATAATAATAATTTGATAAAATTAACACGGCATCATAAAAAAAATCGAAACAAAAATGAAAGTAAAGAAAATACCGACTTCCGAACAACGCTGAGTAGTAAGAACCAAAGAGGATTTTTTATTTAAATTATTTAAAATAAAAAAAAAAATTTCTTTGATATAATTTATAAAACTGTTGATAACATGACTTTGCATATTTAAACTGTGTCAACGAAAGGAAATCTTTGTTTCCTTTTAAATCTCTATAAAATTAACACGGCATCATAAAAAAAACCGAAACAAAAATGAAAGTAAAGAAAATACCGACTTCCGAACAACGCTGAGTAGTAGAAATCAAAGAGGATTTTTTATTTAAATTATTTTTTTTAAAAAAGACATTTTCTTTGATATAATTTATAAAACTGTTGATAACATGACTTTGCATATTTAAACTGTGTCAACGAAAGGAAATCTTTGTTTCCTTTTAAATCTATATTAATAAAATTGTTAGGTAACGTTTTTAACGTCTACATCGTTTTATAACATCGTTTTTATTAATTAATTAATGACCAAACGATACCGCAATAATTTAATATAAATTTTCAAATCGTATCTTAAAAAATAAAATTTCGTAAAAATAACACGGTATAATTAAAGAAAATACCGTAACATGAAACGTAAAAAAACAACTCCCGAACAACACCAATAGTTACAGATAAATTGCAACATGTGTTATGTGATATACGACCAACAATAAATAGTTCTCTAGGAGTTCCGTCTAGAATGGCGCATTTGAAATCTTCAAAGGTTTACCTGGTACCAATCAGCATCGATCAAAAGCAATTTAATAATTTTTAGGATTAAATGGGGGAAAATGGTTCTCGCTCTCTGGGAAATTGTCTAGCTCTAGAAAAAAAATGATAAAAAGGAAATCCAAAACAATTGTAATTGCAACGAAATGTGCTGCGTTGAAATAAAAATCGATAAAAGAGAGAATACTAAACCTAAATAATAAATGCTATACTTTGTATCTAAATCTCAGGTAGTATTATCTGTAGTAGAAAAGTAATAATAATCTTATACCGTACATACATAATGACTATCTACGCCTATTTTCAACAAAAAAATCGCCAAAGAAAAGATGAAATGCGAAAACCAAATTACTAATCATCTGACTGCCAAAAATTTAGATTTTTCCCATTTTATTTATTTTTTTTCAAAATCGAATATAGCTCTATCAATTACTAAGGCAACTTTTGTATATGCCTGTCTGGAACCGAAACCATACTATTACTTTTATTAATGATGGAGATTATATGTGTTTGGTTAAAACCGAAATTCTACTATTAGTATATTTTAATGCTCAATTCAGTATACTATACTATTTTTATGCTCAATTTACGTGGATAGTTTAACATGTTATGTTATGATAACATACTCCTGATGATTGCATAAGCATGAAACAATGGTGTCTGTGGCTAATAATATATATATATATATATATATATATATATATATATATATATATATATATATATATATATATATATGCACTTATACGCTAACGCACTTCAGGTTCGTTCTACATTATCACCTTTCCCACACATTAAAAAAATCTAATCGACCGATTACAGATGGTGTTTAGAAATTAATTTAATGTCACTTAAGTAAACAAAAAATCGATTTACTCATTTTAAAATGAATAGTTTCAAAATAAGATTGTCGAAAAACAGTACAAGCTTAAAAAATATATTTCAAAACGTGACATTGTTTTTATTGATTGGAAGCATATTTAGCTAACAATTGTTTATAAAATAAGAAAACAGCGAATATGTATTGTTTTAAAAAGAATTAAATGGCTACAATTTGATATGAATAAAGAAAAAAACATATTCGTTTAGCTGACAATGTCAATTATTTTTACGGAGAAGAACAAGCCTTCCTTTTTCGTACGGAAAAAGAAAGAGTCATTTTACTTTGTTGGCCCTGAAATACATTTATTTTCTGAAAAGGAATATTATTATTACTAATAAATTATAAAGATTGCCGTAGAAAGCACCGTGGAATTTCCACAGGGCCGCACTAGTTTGTATATAATATTAATGGATATTATTTCAAACGGGAAACATAAATGAAAAATGCATCACCACCCACGCACGTACATGCGCAAAAACGAGCGCATGTCTTCATCGATTTTTATGGCTGCATGACCCTCTGTTAAACCCACGACTTCAAAACGCAATAAAGGTCACACAATTGTGTTGATCTGTGTTCATGTGTTACCTTGATTCGAATCAGATTCTATTGGAGATTGTTTGTTTTTCTAATCAAATCAAATAAAACCTAATAAAACTGCCAGAATGTGAACATAAATTTATTTCCAAGGTGAGAAAATGTTTACACTGAAGAAAAAACAATTAATTTTTGACGTTTTTTGTGTGACTTTTTGTATAAATTTATTTACTTTTACGCGCGTAATTCGCCATGAAATTGTCTGACCTTATTCGAACTTTCTGGCTTCAATTTCAATAAAACTGAGTGGAAAAAAGATCTAGTAAGCTCGTCGGAAGCACAACGCCGGATCGATAGTTGTTGATGCGATCGCAAATCGATTATAATCAGGTTCACTTCGTTGTTGTTCAGTTCTCTTTTTTAAATCAAGTTTATGCTCGACGTAGACAGATCTGTTTCACTTTGATTGTTCGTTGGCCATCATAAAACACCCGTTACTGGCTTATCCGATTAAATCCGTATGAGATATGTGCATAATCAAATGAAAAAAACAGCCGTCAAAGAGTTTATTGCTTTGCTAATTTGTCGAATGTTATGATATCACTGTTAGAAATTAAATGCGTACATAAAACATACTTCCATTGACAATAATGATACTTTATGGATTTGAAAAATTAAATGTGAAATCAATTACGTTTCAGCCAATCAAATGCGTCTGAGCATATCTATAATAGTATCAGTCATTCCGCTCATCTGAATATTGGTGATGCTTAAATCTGAAATAGAATTTTAGACGCTTAGCTCATTAGTGCCCAATTTCTTTTCTTTAATTTATCATCAAAAATCTTTTGTAAATACAATATTAGTTTTGCGTAAAATTACTTTCAAAGATATACTTGACTTCATAGAATAGTTAGAGCATTCATTTATACTATATATAAATGTGGGTTGGTTATGAAGACTACTTACAAAAACAATTTTGATGTAATAATGGAAGGACGGATACAATCAGTTTCATCTATTATTCAATCAAAATTGTTTTGAAAGTAATCCTACTAAACAAACCACATTTATATATAGTATGATTGAATAGTTGGAGCATCTATTTATACTATATATAAATGTGGGTTGGTTATGAAGACTACTTACAAAAACAATTTTGATGTAATAATAGAAGGACAGATACAATCAGTTTCATCTATTATTCAATCAAAATTGTTTTGAAAGTAGTCCTACTAAACAAACCACATTTATATATAGTATGATTGAATAGTTGGAGCATTCATTTATACTATATATAAATGTGGGTTGGTTATGAAGACTACTTACAAAAACAATTTTGATGTAATAATAGAAGGACGGATACAATCAGTTTCATCTATTATTCAATCAAAATTGTTTTGCTAATAATGCTCCAACTATTCAATCATACTATATATAAATGTGGTTTGGTTATTAGAACTACTTTCAAAACAATTTTGATTGAATAATAGATGGAAGGATACAATCAGTTTAATCTATTATTCAATCAAAATTGTTTTGAAAGTGGTCCTAATAACCAAACCACATTTATATATATAGTATTATTGAATATTGAGCATTCAATTATACTATATATAAATGTGGGTTGATTATTAGAACTACTTTCAAAACAATTTTGATTGAATAATAGATGGAAGGATACAATCAGTTTAATCTATTATTCAATCAAAATTGTTTTGAAAGTAGTCCTAATAACCAAACCACATTTATATATAGTATGATTGAATAGTTGGAGCATTCAATTATACTATATATAAATGTGGGTTGATTATTAGGACTACTTAGCGAAATAATGTTGATTGAATAATAGATGAAACTGATTGTAGCCTTCCACTTTAGATTCCCACAGTATATTGAAACCTGAAACATCAGTGTTGCCAATATACATCAGACAGTAAGTGTAATATTTGAAAGACACTCTAATATTTATGACTTACTATGAATGTCTTTCAAATTTAAGGATGTTGCTAAAAATCTGGTTAATAATCCTTCTAGTCCTAAAAAAGAGCGTCGGTTAGGGTTAGATAAACAATTAGTCAGTCTGTCAAGCTGCGGTTTTAAATAACATTTTGTATGATGTCATGCAAACGTTTGAAATAGAATTGTCATTGCTCTTTCAAGGATAGGTGTGAAATAGAGATTTCGACTTTATTTTACACTTAAATTAAACATTTTACGTGTGTGTGTCACGCATAAAGTTTGAATATCATTGTTTTTGCTCCGTAACGCTTGAGTAAGAAATAGTATGTTCATTGGTCTTTCACGTAAGAGTTTGAAATAGAATTTCGATCGCTTTCTTAAAATATTAGTTGGGGAGAAGTGAGGATAATATACGAACGAACATTAAAAAGTTACTATGTTGTATAAGTTACTCTCTTTCTTTCTCCGTTCGTTTAGCTTACTCTTTTCTTTTCGACATCCTCGAAATAATGAAAAACATGATTTCACATAAATGTGCGAATTCTACAACTTTTAACCGATGCAAATGATTTCTACTCGTTCGAAATTATAAACTTATTAGGTCTGTGTGAAATGCCATTATTTTCTTTTAAAATAACAGCAACGCGATAAACATCAACCCAGAAGGGAGAATCCAGTTAGCCGAGAACTGATACATAGCGCGCGCCACATTACGCATCACAGTCGGCCCGTCGAGGCCCGAGGAAGCAAACAACTACTCCGCTCACACACAAATATTCACACACTGACAAAGGCCGCATACTCACATTTTTTCCTGAACTATAACACACACATACTAACACACCAAGAAACGCCAGTATATACACGCATTGACACAAGGCGACTTACTACTCAACTCACACACACATATTCACACACTGAAAACGGCCGCATACGCACAATGTCTCCTGAACTCACAGACACATATTCACACTTACAGTAAACAAACATGAACATACACACTTCTAACACTCGTGTATTTTTCTACACATTTGAACAATTTACTCATTCAAAATATTTTGCAATCAATTGTAAATGTGTACATATGTACACATGTAAATGTGTACATATGTACACATGTAAATATGTTCTGTTCGTTAACCATGTTTGTCTCTCTTTTATTCACAGCACTGTCGGTAAATTTAACACTTGCTAAATGGTGATTCCAATATTAACGTTTTTATAAAGATATTCATATTTGGTCAGTTTGTCTCATTCGGCACTTATAACAGTATTAATTGTCGGTGTACGTCTTGGTACATTTATAAAGACGCGATCATCATTTATATCATTTACAAAGACGCGATCATCATTTATATACTATTTACATTTTTTGCTCTGTCAAGCTTAAATTTAAAATAGCATTTTCTTTGCTCTGTCAAGCTTAAATTTAAAATAGCATTTTCTTTGCTCTGTCAAGCTTAAATTTAAAATAGAATTGTATTTGCTCTGTCAAGCTAAAATTTGAAATAGAATTTTCTTTGCTTTGTCAAGCTTAAATTGATAAATAGAATGTTATTTGCTTTGTCAAGCTTAAATTTGAAATAGAATGTTCTTTGCTCTGTCAAGCTTAAATTTAAAATAGCTTTTTCTTAGCTCTGTCAAGCTTAAATTTAATATAGAATTTTCTTTGCTCTGCCAAGCTAAAATTTAAAATAGAATGTTCTTTGCTCTTTCAAGCTTAAATTTAAAATAGCATTTACTTTTGCTCTGTCAAGCTTAAATTTAAAATAGTATTTTCTTTGCTCTGTCAAGCTTAACTTTAAAATAAAATTTTCTTTGCTCTGTCAAGCTTAAATTTAAAATAGAATTTTCTTTGCTCTTTCAAGCTTAAATTTTAAATAGCATTTTCCTCGCGTTATTAAGCTTAAGTTTTGAATAGTATTTTCTGTTGCTTCAGTCTAGATTTAAAATAGCATTTCCGTTGTTCTGGGAAGCGTATGTTTAACATTACATTTTTGTCGCATTGTCTACCTTAAATTTTAAACAACATTTTCAGTGTTCTGCTTACTTAATTTTTACATTGTATTGTCCTTGCTTTCTCACGTTTAAGTTTGAAAATAGAATTTTCGTCATTCTGCAATTCTTACGTTTGAAATTCTGTTGTTCTTCTTTTTATTATTCAAATATAACACACGCACAGGCACGTACGAACATGTTCACGGGCGGGCACGTGTCTTTATCGATTTCTCTAGCTGTTTAAACCCTGTTAAGATCATTGATGCAAAAACTCAGAGGATATAACACTTATCTTTAGCTGCCTTCATCTGTGACCTTAGTTTTAATCAGATTCTATTAAGAATTCTTTTAATCCTAATAAAATCATATCAAACTGCCTGAAGCTTAAAATAAATCTCTTTTCAAACGACAAAAATATGCCCCCAAAGACTTCCACTTAAGGATTTTAATATCTATGTGAATCTCTGATTTATTCGATTAGCTAACAAAACGATGACGTCATCCACTGTGGACGGTGGCAAACAAAAGTGCACGGTGGCAAGCGAGATAACAAGAAACACGGAGTTGTAGTAGTATACAAAAGCGTCAGGAGTCTAGACGGTTCGTCGACTAAACGTTATAAAGTATTTCCTCCTCCTCTCTCTCTCTCTCTCTCTCTCTCTCTCTCTCTCTCTCTCTCTCTCTTACTCTCTTGCGCGCTGGTTTGATGAATGAAATCATCAATTGATGACTTCATCCACTGCGCACGGTTATCTTTTTTCTCTTTGTTTTAAAGGATGATGTCATACTTTAGTGGCATTATCTAGTGTGCGCAGGTATCCTCAGCTGTTTTATGGATGTCATAAAAAACAACGACGCAACCTAGCATATATATATATATATATATATATATATATATATATATATATATATATATATATAATTAACTTGTTACAAATATCCAGGGGGTATGAATCCGAAGGAAGTTGAAACCGGGTTTATGAGAGTGCTCAATGGAAATTCAGAGCAAAATATATATTTTTTGATTTTATTCCATTAGTTGCGACAAAACAGGTTTTGTTTCATTGGTGCGAATAGCTACCAACTCATCGGGCCGGCGAAAGGAATTCAAATGGCATAAAATTTTAAGTTCACTTTAACGGGAGATTGAAAATTGAAAATACATTGGAGGGGGAGGGGGATAGAGTTGGGGCTTTGTCTATAACGGCGACATGGGACATGAGAGGGGAGGGGGGAGAACCCCAACAAGTCGTGTTTCAAATTATTACGTGGGAGGTTTTGCACGTGTCAGTGCTGTGACGATCTCAATCTCGGCCGGGGTGGGAGGAGGGAGATGGGGCGACGGCCAGAGTGAGTTAAATTTAAAATGAGAATAAAATTATGATTACAACCGTCATTCTTATTTTATTTTAATTCTAATAAGTAATTATCATGTGGATAAAAATGTTTGATAATTTTAATTTAGGGTATTAATTGCTACTTTTGCATTTTATTTATTTTATTTTAATGTTTTGTTTATTATTTGTAGTGAATTTTGTTGTGATTATATTTTTTTAAATTGTGATTATATTATACCGAGATCAATACTAGTGAAATCATTTTATAAGAGAAGTTTTCTGGTGTTACCAGTCTTATCATTAACAAAACCGATTATGACAATGGTAATTATTAACTGTTTTTTTGTTTTTGTTTTTTTACAAAAATGAATGATAACATTAAACCCCCACTATACACTACCCCAAAACACACTATAACCCCCTACCCACCCACCCAAATTTACAACCCAATCCCACCCCAACAAGTCATGATGAATCTATAAATATATAACCACCCCTCTAAACTACCAATAATATCAAATCTCTACGTACTACCTATAATGCACAGCCTCAATAACCTCTCAGCCATACTACCAATTCTAACATAAACCCATAACTGGGACAGCTATCAACACTGATATCACTTAGACTAATCTCAATTACTTAACCCCTCGATCACTACCTTGAACACTTAATTATTAACTGGTACTTAGTCCTTGTCATTGGTAGTGGAATTAAAAAAGCCTACCATCACTTGTCGACTTATTTCGCCCAATGACTTTACAAGTAGCAAGATGGTAATGATGGTTATATTTATCAGTATTACTATTATTATTAGTATTATTATTATTATTATTATTATTATTATTATTATTATTATTATTATTATTATTATTATTATTATTATTATTATTTTTAATACTATTATTATTATTATTATTATTATTATTATCATTAATATTCTTACAAACTTGTTATTTCTATTTCTATTTTTATTCTAATTTTATTTATATTTATCTTTATTTTTATTTTTATTTTTATTTTTATTAAGGCTTTTACATAAGGCTGTTATCACTGCGACTATCGTAGGTATGATTGGCAGGCGTTACCATTGTCATAATCAGTTTTGTTAATGATAAGACTGGTAACACCAGAAAACTTCTCTTATAAAATGATTCCACTAGTATTGATCTCGGTATAATATAATCACAATTTAAAAAAATATAATCACAACAAAATTCACTACAAATAATAAACAAAACATTAAAATAAAATAAATAAAATGCAAAAGTAGCAATTAATACCCTAAATTAAAATTATCAAACATTTTTTTCCACATGATAATTACTTATTAGAATTAAAATAAAATAAGAATGACGGTTGTAATCATAATTTTATTCTCATTTTAAATTTAACTCACTCTGGCCGTCGCCCCATCTCCCTCCTCCCACCCCGGCCGAGATTGAGATCGTCACAGCACTGACACGTGCAAAACCTCCCACGTAATAATTTGAAACACGACTTGTTGGGGTCCTCCCCCCTCCCCTCTCATGTCCCATGTCGCCGTTATAGACAAAGCCCCAACTCTATCCCCCTCCCCCTCCAATGTATTTTCAATTTTCAATCTCCCGTTAAAGTGAACTTAAAATTTTATGCCATTTGAATTCCTTTCGCCGGCCCGATGAGTTGGTAGCTATTCGCACCAATGAAACAAAACCTGTTTTGTCGCAACTAATGGAATAAAATCAAAATATATATATATATATATATATATATATATATATATATATATATATATATATATATATATATATATGTGTGTGTGTGTGTGTATGTAAAGGAGTAATGCTACCAACATTTGTAAAAAGCTTTTTCGACATTTATTTATTATTTTGTCGTTTTATCATTTTATAATTGTGTATAACGCGTTTCAAGCGGTGGTTCGTTCTCCTCAGATATGTAAATCCATTTGAAGAAATATGTGCAAGAATAGAAATAAGGCGGAGGTTTAGTAGTATACTTGG
>OY744540.1:63420057-63422557 GCA_963556195.1 Sepiola atlantica | reverse complement strand
AGACCGGCCGAGTCTACGCCATTGTTGAGGACGTCTTGTTTTCTGTCGGTTTAAGTGCAGTTTTAGGAGGTCCACCTTTCCATGGCTTTTCACCCTTTGAGAAGAGGTCAGTGTATAACAAATCGGCCGAGGCGCCCCTACCGGGAAATACCGACGGGACTGTCGAGTCAATTTTTGTTCGGCCAGAATGTCTTTCTCTCTAGGGTGCTTGCTTTTAAAATCTCACTTTCCTAGCTTTGTGTTTAATCTTCCCGCAGTGGAAGGGAGATGAATAAAAATCTGCTATTTTGATCAACACCTGGTTGAGCACGTAGGAATTAATTTATAAACCTCCAGGTATATTTGAAAGTTTGCTCCTTGTATTGTGCTTCTCTCTATATTTTCCATTTGTTTATGTATTTTGTTTTGTTTATCGTGTCGAATTCATGACGTTTATCTACTTCACGTTTAATTAGTGAAATGAACGCCGATGTGTCAAAGAAGAACGAAGATAGATACATATAAGAAAGTAAAAGCATCCATCAAATCAGAAAACACTCCTTTGTTCTGCACTGGTGACATAAATGAGGATAAAATCCCGATGCGCATGCGCACTATGTTATCAGAGTAAAATGCGCGTCTTTAAAAAAAGTGCAATAACATGTTTATACATGTTCTTTAAGTGGTTTTGTACAGTCCCTGGGTATGTCAATGTTACTCTTTAACTACACTTCTACCAATACATAGCTAATACGAAAATAATATTTGTAAAATTTCGTGAAAAATGCGCTACTTCGTATTTGCATGAGTGAGTATTGATTTACTCCTCTCCAGGAGTAAGGCACAAGGCCAGTTTTTATCTTACTCCTACAAGTAAGATGTGACCCAAGGTCGGGTCGGGAAAGTGGGGTTTAAAAATTGCCTGGGCAGCCCCGTCGGCATTCCCCGGTAGGGGCGCCTCAGGCAGTAAGCAATAAACTTACTTCTCCTCAAAGAGAGGAGGCGAAGCCTGGGAGGGTGGACCTCCTAGAACTGCACAGGACAGCCCCATAGACCGGCGTAAATCAAGCCCCGAAGGCCAAGACAATACCAGTCTATGGGGTGCAGTATGCATCGGAACAAATACTACAATTTGATCTTAGCAAAAAGGCCAAAAACAATACATGCATGAGTGAGTAAGTAACAACGATATATATATATATATAAATATATATATATATATACATATATATATGTTTGTGTATATATATAAATATATAAATATATATATGTATATGTATATATACATATATATATATATAAATACATAGAAAAAAAATATATATATATATAGAAATATATATATAGAGAGAAATATATATATAAATATATATATATAGAAATATACATATATAAATATATAGAAATATATATATAAATATATATATATGCAAATATATATATAAATAAATGTATATATAAATATATCTATCTATAAATATATATATGTATATATATTAAATATATATATATGAATATATATATAAATATATATAGATATATATATAAATATATATATATATATAAATATTTATATATAAGTATATGTATATATATAAATTTATCAATATATGTATGTATATATAAATATCTATATATATAAATATATATATATGTATATATATATGTATATACAAATATATATATAAATATATATATATATATTTATATATAAATATATATATATGTATATATAAATATATATATATATAAATATGTATATATATATATTTATGTATAAATATATATATATATGTATATATAAATATATATATATATAAATATGTATATATATATATATATTTATGTATAAATATATATATATGTATATATAAATATATATATAAATATGTATATATATATATAAATATAAATATATAAATATATATATATAGATATAAATATACATATACGCCCGTATATTCTCTTTCTACAAGCATACAACATTATGCCTCACTACTCAACGTGACATTCACGTCTCTATCCCTGCAGACCTATGAATCACAGAATCGATCCTCATCTCCAGATTAAACCCCTCCTTCAATCAGCGTCACGAGCACCACACACCGTCTATTCTATAATAATCTACTCTTTCACCCACACCCCAACCCTTATATCTAACACTCATTATATTTAATTTGCGCCAGTATACTCCCCCTCTCTATTTCATCATTACTTACATCCTATATTAAGCCATCCACTACCACCATCACCATCACACACCCAAACAATCAAGTAGGCCCCTACCCATATGAACATCCATCTCAACAACTCCTAACAACCAAAAACCATAATCGCCCTTGTCTTCCTACCCCATCAAAATAATTACCCTCACAACCTGGCAGTGTTAATTAACTTAAATACATATAAAATATATCTAAATAATACACAAATATAGAAAAAATAAAAATATAAATCAATAAAATAAAGTAAATAAATAAATATAATAAATAAATTAAATTAATATAATAGATAAATTAAA
>OY744540.1:63392557-63417557 GCA_963556195.1 Sepiola atlantica | reverse complement strand
TAGTGAAAAGGGGAAATAAAGATATAAATTATATCTTTTAAATATATCCTGTCATGAATAGATAATGTTTGATATACGAGATAGATTGTTATGCAAATCAGTCATTCAAAAAACTGTATTTGAATTGTGAATCTGTACAATATATACCGTATTTCAAAATAGTAGGTTGTATTATTGATTGAAATTACAGTAACTCATTTTGATGGTATTTTGGGGGGGGTGTAGCACTCTAAACAGGAGCAATACATGTAAAATTACAGTATTACATTTTGAGAGTGGTATATAGTAATCCAAAAAAGCTCAATATTATAGATAGAGGAGTGATACATGAAAATAACTCTCGCATTTATTCATTTAGAAGATATTTTATAGAACATTATTGAAGCTTACATTATTACCCATTTTTCAATTTAATCCATCTATAAATATATTTAACTTTTATAGACTCCAATTATTTTAATCTACAATAAGGAACACAAACTATTTCTGAACCTTATTGTGCTTTTGTATTCGTTATCATTGAGGAATTCCACTGAATACGGCCTATGATGAATTGATAAAAAATGTACTTAAGATCATATGCTTATAATTGTTAACTTCTACCTTCTGGCTGAACTTGTAATACATTTCTGAAGCATATATACACAAGGATACATATTGTTGGTGTTGACTTTTTTCTGTGTATGATTACAAAATATAAATTATATCATAAATGCTGTATTCTACTGAGGTATAATATATATTTGGCTACATATGTGCATGCATGGTTCAGCTACAACCTTATTAAAGGTATAACGTCATCAGGCAATCTCCCGAAGCTAGACCTGGAATAAGGTTGTAGCAAAAATATGTATGCACATGTATAGCGAAAATGTTTGTACGAATAAAACATTATACAAATGTATTAGTCAATCTTCTCTATCTGCTCTTTGGTGAAGCTAGACCTTTGATAAGGTTGTAGCTAAAACGTGCATGCGCATATGTAGTCAAAATGTTTCTATAAAATAAACTTTATACTAATATATATAACAATATATATATATATATATATATATATGTATATATATATATATACACTAGTAAAGTCAGCATTTATCAAGATCCGAAAGTCACTCGAGGATAAGGGTAAATGAGATTGTTAATTGAATGTAGAACAATGCTATGAGAGGATTGGAAACATTTGATTAAAATCGAAAGATTTGATTACTTACGAGGACGTTTCAGCAAGTATTTATTTACATTTAACTTGAAGACGACTGTGTTGTAGTTAGCATGGATGTACTCCCGTTGTATTGTGTGCCACAGATGTACCAGTAGCACTCCAGCGTCGGGCGTATCTGACTTATACAGGTAGACGTCTGCGTCAGGAACAGGAGTCATGTACATTCGTAGCAACAGATTCGATACAAGGAATCCATTTTAGGTCCGAAGTGAAAGTCAGTCCCCTGAAATTATTAACGTCGAGGGTTTCTACAGTGAGATATCCATTCATTTCAACTGAAAAAGTGAGAGACTGTATACCATAATGAAAATGTGTGTAAGTTACTTCTTAATGAGGATTACAAACTATTTCAAAATTGCATTGAATTTGATCCATAGTCGTTAGACACCAATGAAGTAATATTCCGTGAATTTTAAGTTTTTTTAAAGATTTCTTAAAATTAAGCCTTAAATTTTAAGACATTTATTAGAATGAAAATCGTGTACTAAGTTTCATCAAAATTTGAATAAGGATTATAGAAATGAGATTTAATATGATTATATAGCGATTTTAATCTACGTAAATCGAATAAAATAGTTTAAAAACGGTTCTGTTCGGGTGAATTCATTTTACCCGTTCTAAAACGGGTATTCTTTTAGTGTACACACGCCCATACATATATTGGAATCTTTGGAAAATCTCCATCATACCAGTAATTATAGGAGCAACAGGACTAATGAAAAAGAATTTCAAAAGCTATCTGGCGAGTATACTCGATAAACTGAGTGCAAGAGAAATACAAACACTTGCACTTAAAGGGACGGTTAGAATCTTAAAAAGATCTCTAGGCTATAGTTTCTAAAATAGACGGTGAATGTCTGGAATCCGGTAGGATGCTCAATCTCCAGTAAAAATGGAAAGATAAGAAAACGAAACAAACATACATACATACATATATATATATATATATATATTTATATATATATATATATATATATATATATATATATATATATATATATATATATATGTAAGGGAAAGTTTAAGTTAAAGAATCAAAACAATTGCCATATTCTCAGGAGATTACATAATACAACATTTATTTAGAATTTCTCATAAATAGAGCTTAAAACATACCCATAACAAAATAATTATACCGTTGGCGTGACGTAATAGATTTATGATATATGTCATGTTTAAAAACATGAATTTAAGCATAAACGATACTAAAAAATATTAAATTAATGTGTAAACATTAACAATAGTGTTGGAAATTGTTTTAATCGTCGAAAACAATTTATTTTACTTTAAGTATTAGCGTAAAAAATTAAATATTTTATATATACTTGAGTTCTGCCTCGTAGGGCCCATAATTCTAGTATTTTAAATATCACTGAAGTATTTAAACAATGATCATGCTAAAAATGTTTAAGCGACTGAATTATATATATATATATATATATATATATATATATAATTTAAACAAGGTTAAATGTATTGATAAAATTAACTTAGCACCCATATTTTTTCAGAAGTGCTCAGTTCAAGGTAGAATTTATAAATATACTTTATATATATATATATATATATATATATATATATATATATATATATATATATATATATATATATATTTAAATGGTCTACACAAATACATTCATTTATGTTTCAGTGCCACCGTGTACCTTGTAAGTGTCCCCGATGTGTAATATATATATATATATATATATATATATATATATATATATATATATATATATATATATATATATTATATATATATATATATAATAAGTAAGAAACTAAAAGTAAAATTTTTAGTAGAAAGAACCTATAGTGAAATGGTAAAAGCTCAATATACGAGATAGAGCAATTATAAAGTTAAATGGACGAAGAGTGATAAACATGCACGAATGTTCAAATTTATTTCAAACTTCAAATGTTCAAAACAGGGTATATTCTGTTATAAAATTATGTTTATTGTTCTTTCCTTAAGCCAAGGCTTTTCAAAGATCGAGATCTTATCATCAGTGGAATTATACAGATAGATAAGTTTGCAATAGAAAAGCCAAAGTTCTTCGATCCTCCATCGCTACGTTTCACTTGGAATTCTCTTCGGCCTGGAAGCTTTCTGTAAATGGCCAGTTATCTTCATTTTAATTCTGTTTAAGTACGCTCTATCTACTAATTTGAACTCAATTTTCACCATTGGATTTACTTATTTTTTGAACGCCTACCCATGATGCCTCTACGAAAATTTTTCTTCTCCATTGAAACCCTCTTATATTGGACACCTTATCGGCGGACAATTTACCATCCGGACAAACTCAATATCTTTTTACTCGAACTTTTTTTTCTTACCCATCTTTTTCTGAATATTTTTTCATATTTTTTCAAATGTTGAACTTTCGCTTTTCTATTGCCAACTTATCTATCTGTATAATTCCTCTGATGATAAGATCACGATCTTTGAAAAGTCTTGGCTTTAGGAAAGGACAATAAACATAATTTTATAACAGAATATACCCTGTTTTGAACATTTGAAGTTTGAAATAAATTTGGGCATTCGTGCATGTTTATCACTCTTCGTCCATTTAACTTATATATATATATATATATATATATACTCAGTAAAATTCATACCAGGTATATTATACGAAACATTTATGAGAAAAGCAAAATTTATTTGATGTATATATCGTTTCACCAGATTGCCAGACACAAATAAAAATAGAATGAAACCTCGAATGAGGAACCGTCTACGATGGCGTTGCTGCGTTGTTGTCATGGTGATTCGACTTACAGAATAGAAATTCAAAAACATTTGAAACGGCCAATAAAAAAAAGAATCCTGATGTTGTCTTGGTAATAATCAACGTGTGTGTTTTGGAAATTCATTGGAACATTTTTGCATTCCTATATATATATATATATATATATATATATATATATATATATATATTCTTCGGGGAGGGGAGATTCTTGGATTTCATCAGCTAGAATCTTTTTGGATATTTTGCTCCACTTTTCAAACTTTGAGTAGTGGTAGTAAAACAATAGCACCTTCTTTTGTGCGACAGTCCATAATTGAGCTTTTAAGCCTCTTATGTTACTTTTTTGCTGTACTTGATGGAGATAGGGGGCCAGGACCTTTTGTCTGAAGGCCTGATGTCTTACCCTGGTTGGCCTCTGTATTCGCTGGAGCACCATTTCCAGACGCAGGAAGGTTTACATCATTGCTTACATCTTCCCGCCTGGTGTATGAACGGGACCATGGGCCCTTCTTTTTATCCTGGGTGCCGGCCTGCCAGTATTTATTTTTGTTTTTATTCATATATATATATATATATATATATATATATATATATATATATGTGTGTGTGTGTGTGTGTGTATATGTATATGTATATATATGTATATATATATATATATGTATGTATACGTATGTATATGTATGTATTATATATGTATACTCTGCTATATGGGCCAGAGACTTGGACAGCATATAGAAGACACCTCAAGCTATTAGAAAGATTTCATCAAAGTTTTTATCTTGAAAATACTTAACATCAACTGGAAGATTCTCACGCCTTACACTGTAGTCTTTGAGTGGTCAAATACCACTAGTATAGAAATGAAAATCATTCAAAATCAGATGCGCTCGACTGGACACCTGGTAAGGATTAAGGACAACAGACTTCCTTAATAGACAGAGGGAAGATACCACAACATAAACCAAGAAAAAGGTTTAAGGATGTCCTGAAAATAAACTTGAAACTACTTGACATGGATGTAGATAACTGGGAAGCACAATCGGAAAACCGACCACTATGGGGGAAACCATCAGAGAACGATGTATGGATACGAAGAGCAGCTGTTTGAAAACGTGTTTTATGAAATTAGGATGGAAGTATGGTGTTGGAGAATATACAACAGGAGCTGAAGTGCACTGCATGTGATAGGTGTCTTCTGTCAAATACTGGACTTGTAAATCATCTTAAATCCCACAAAGAAACACAATATCAATAGTTTAATAAAGAGTCTATAACAGCACGAACTTCAGTGTTTAGTTGGCATATTTGTAGCTTTATCTGCAAATCTCAAAGTGGCCTGAAAATATACTCAGTGGTTTATAATGTCACTATGCAGGCACCCTTATCAGAAGGACAGTTTTCGTGTCACATATGTCAACGTCCATGTAATACTGAAGCTGGTTTAAAGTGCCACCTACGTGCGCGTTGTTGCACAGCGACTGACTGATAAGATGGCACACTTCTGTCAAGAAGTAGCAATAATGTATATATATATATATATATATGTATATATATGTGTATATATATGTATATATGTATATATATGTATATATATATATATGTATATATATATGTATATATATTTATATGTATATGTTTGTATATATAGATATATATCTATAGGTGTGTATATATATAGAGAGAGATACGTATATGTATAGGTATGTATATATGTATATATATATATGTATGTATATATATAAATGTATGTGTATATATGTATGTATATATGTATATATATATGTATATATTTCTGTATATATATGTATATATGTATGTATATATATATATGTATATATGTATGTATATATATGTATGCATGCATATATACATGTATATATATATATATATGTATGTATGTATATATAGATATATATATATGTTGTGTGGAGGCGGAAAACTCACATCCACCGACTCCTAATGTTGCTGATAGGAGAACGGCCTTTAGATATAAAGGTTAGCTGCGAATATCTAATAAGCAGTACCGGACAAAACTACGGGCTTCACTTTAGCAAGGCATAATTCCCAGAAGCTACACGGCCAGGGATACGGCGAAGACTTCGTGTCCAAATCTATGATGCGTCTGTCCACTATCTGATGCCAAGTGGTGAGTTTACTTCTGTAACTGAAAGTATCTTTCGACATGTCATTGTTTTTTTTTGTGAGAAGGAAACTCAGGAAAAACTGCAGTTAATACAATTTTCAGTTATTCTGCACCTGCTTGTCACTGGATTCTAACTGTGGATTATAAAAGGGTTATACATGTGTAGTGAAAGCATTTATCATTGAGATCGTTTTGTACAGATATCTCTTCTTCTAGAGTAGTGCGACGATAGAGGCAGGGCGACGTGTACAGATATAACAAGTTGGAAGTATACAGTCACAAATCTGCACACAGGCGGCTCAAAGATTATGTTAACGTGGCTGTTAGTTTTAGAAACAGGAACTAGCTTTGGTGGTGCTTTTAGCGATTAGGCAGCTATTTTGGGGGATAGCGTTGCTTACCCAAGTCATGAGAGGAGTCTAGAAACGATGCCCTAAATATTGTCTTTTTTTTTTCTTTTTAACTGGTGTGCGCCATGCGGCTGCCGGTTGTTCATTTCTGCAGGGGAAACAAAAGAAAAATATATCTATGCTAAAAAGAAAGTGATATTGAATATCGCTATCTGGAACGTACGTACACTCCTTTATCGGAAAGGGCCAGTTAATCCAGAACGGAGAACAGTTATTTTTGCCGGGGGACTGACTAGGTACAAAGTGGATATTGTTGATCTAGGGAGGCCCTGTGGACGAGTGGTTATAGCACTTGTCTTTGGGCTGGACGACCCGGGTTCGATCCCACTCACGGCATGCGAATTTTCGGGTCTGAAAACTCCCTCTGTCCACCCAGCAGTAATTGGGTACCTAACTAAAACTCAGGGAAGGTTCAAGGCAGCGGAAGGAGAGGGATGCTTTGGACATTCGTGCATGTTTATCACTCTTCGTCCATTTAACTTTATATATATATATATATATATATATATATATATATATATATATATATATATATATATATATATATATATATATATATATATATACTCAGTAAAATTCATACCAGGTATATTATACGAAACATTTATGAGAAAAGCAAAATTTGTTTGATGTATATATCGTTTCACCAGATTGCCAGACACAAATAAAAATAGAATGAAACATCGAAGGAAGAACCGTCTACGATGGCGTAACTGCGTTGCTGTCATGGTGATTCGACTTACAGAATAGAAATTCAAAAACATTTGAAACGGCCAATAAAAAAAGGAATCCTGATGTTGTCTTGGTAATAATCAACGTGTGTGTTTTGGAAATTCATTGGAACATTTTTGCATTCCTATATATATATATATATATATATATATATATATATATATATATATATATATATATATTCTTCGGGGAGAGTAGATTCTTGGATTTCATCAGCTAGAATCTTTTTGGATGTTTTGCTCCACTTTTCAAACTTTGAGTAGTGGTAGTAAAACAATAGCGACAGTCACTAATTGGGCTTTTAAGCCTCTTATGTTACTTTTTTGCTGTACTTGATGGAGATAGGGGGCCAGGACCTTTTGTCTGAAGGCCTGATGTCTGACCCTGGTTGGCCTCTGTATTGGCTGGAGCACCATTTCCAGAGGCAGGAGGTTTACATCATTGCTTACATCTTCCCGTCTGGTGTATGAACGGGACGATGGGCCCTTCTTTTTATCCTGGGTGCCGGCCTGCCAGTATTTATTTTTGTTTTTATTCATATATATATATATATATATATATATATATATATATATATATATATATATATATATATATATGTGTGTGTGTGTGTGTGTGTGTGTATGTATAGATATATATATGTATATATATATATATATATACATATATATGTATGTATACGTATGTATATGTATGTATTATATATGTATACTCTGCTATATGGGCCAGAGACTTGGACAGCATATAGAAGACACCTCTAAACAAAATGGAGTTTATTTAATTATTGATTGATTCGTTCGAAAAATGTAACATTTTTCTTCATCATTTTTACCGGACCGGGTACTCTACTTATTAACATTATTGTTACGAGCAACAAATAGCAAGACGTGACCTGATGTTTTGTAAGGATATATGTCAGTTTATTCGACAGGTTTTTTCGGTAATTTCCGATGATATTAGCTTGTTTTGTTCGAAGCAACAGCGTCATTGAATGTGTTTTACGTATCCACTCTCAATTGGACAACAATCTTCAATCAGCAGTGTTTTACAGTCAACCAGAGATATCTCGCGCGTACTATTAAAACCCAAACGCACTGCTTTATTTCTCTTTATCCAGTATTTTCTTTTAAATCAACACACGTGCGTACAACACATTCTGCCTGGGTGCATTGGGGCCTAGGAACCTCGAAAAACGCGACGAGAGACACACATTAACTTGTGTATGCTCACTGAAACATATAAACGATGCTCACCGAAGCCTAATATCTACACGCATCTTCGTTCCTCTCTCATTTACTCACACAGCCATAATGAACATGTGTACTCAATCGCTCCGTCAAATAAAGCGCCTTCTTTCACCTGAACGTTCCTTAGACACTTTGAACTCTAATTCTTCACGAACTCTGTATAAGTTTCGTTGTATAGACAAAGTTGTTAATAAAAAATATTATTTTGCATGGATAGACTTTGTCATTCGTTCTTTTGATAGTGTCCGATCTTAAACTGGATAACAATGTACAGTTTAGTCTTCCCTTTTATCTAAAGGCTGACACATTATTAATTATCTTAATATTTCGTACATTTGAATATTAAGGTCATTACACAAAAAGACCCGCCCAGTCTGAACGTTTAATAAAAATTCTAATTTAAAACTTATATAATCAACATATTAAATTAAGAATGGGGGGGGCATAAATGGATGGTTACATTGAAAGCTACTAAGACAAAGCTGCTTTCATTTCAAAAATCATGAGAAACCTCTTTAACCACCGATTTACATGGCTAATCGCACAGAACATGTGAGTCTAATATTAAAACTCATCGGCCTAACATTCACAGGTAATATGAATTGAAACAAATAAATACAAGATACTAATATTTAGACTGTTGCAAGAAAACTGGGATATCTCCAGGGTGCTAGAAAACTTACACAAAATACAAAGTTGATAAAGTTGAGAAAAACAGCAAATATAAGCTCTATGGACAAAGAGACGAAACAGTAAACCACATTATAAATGAATGCGTCAAGTTTGCATTCACTTCCTTTCCACTGCGGGAAAGAATAACACAGGGTTGGAAGGCAGGGATTGACAAGCTAGCACTTAAAAGACGTATCTGTAATGAAGGGCTGGGATGTTGCTGATTGTTTGGTTGGTCGTGAGTATTTACGTCGAGGCTGCATAAGTGCAGCAAGTTCGTGGGAGAACACTCCGTTAAAGTATTTGGAAAACAAGCACAGTGATGCCACATTGCGACGATGAGACAGAGACTGGAGCTTGGTAGACAGTGTGAGACCTATTCGAAGCTCTTTTTTAACCTTGTAGTTGGTGCACCAGCCCATATGTGGCAACAATACTCCATGCATGTTCGAATATAGTTTTGTAGATACATAGGATACTTGCAGGTGTAGGATGTTTTCTAGCGCGGTAGAGGGAGCCCACCTTATTTGCAGCAGCCTTGGCAATGTCTTCTTTTTATTTGTTCCAATTCATATTACCTAGCTCCTGCTTTGTCTCTCACATAGTCATTTAATGTTAACATGATTGAAAAAATGAGAAGAAATAAAATAATAATGTCAGCTATGAAAGAGTTAAAAATACCTGGAACAAAATTGACTTAACATCGAAAAGAGGAGACAATACAAAACCGGCAATAACCGGAACGAAATTGATCCAGTCACGAAAGTTCAAAAGCACCAAAGAATATCCGATCAAGCTTAATAAAAACTGATACATCGATTATAACGAAATCCTGTTATATGGTTCATAAAATGTTCGTTGGATCGACTCAAGAGTGTTGAAGTAGTGTAAAAATCGATTTCCTTTGGTCTGTCACACTTAAGTTTAAAAATCGATTTTCTTTGATTAGTCCCGCGTTTGTTCGCAACAGCATTTTATTCGCTAGAAACACATCTTTACTGAACGCATCTAAAGAAGACTAATTTGTATTTGTTTGTGTTTTTGCCCAATTTTTAACTTACTTTTATCTTTGTTTTTATCTTTGTAATTCGAAAATCGCTAAAGTTAAATTCAATCAGCACATTTTTAGCGAAACCTGACCTGAATTTCAGAAAATGGAGACAATGATCTTCGTTGGTGTTTTATTTCGTATATATTTGTTTTACATTCTTTCTTTATTACTTTTTTTTTTATTTAATTGTGTTTAATATATTTATTTAAATGTTTAACATTTTGTAGTCCTGTTCATGACAGTAACATTATAAAAACTTTACATCCTCATCCTGTATAGAATTTACCATAGATCACAATTTGATCGAATCCCCCGTGATCTTGCTTCAAGATACTGGCTTTCCAATTCTGTTACTGTATAGACGGGTCACGTGCAAAACTTGGGCTGAGCCAAAAATTAACCAAAAAGAGTCAGAAACTGTTGTTCAGTTATGAATAAAAAGTCAACTCTACGATATGTGAGAACGCACGAGTAATTTTATTAATTAAAGAAATTAGCTCAGAAAAAAGGAGACACTGAGAGTAGAAGACGTACAAGAGATGTAAAGGCAACATTATAATTAACAAGGGTCACCTATAAGATGCAGAGTTGATGAATGTGCATCATAATAAGGTTCAGGTCTTCTATCAGAATACTTGCTCAAACAGGCGACCCAATCGAATAATACCTATTCCGAGAAAGAATCTGTAAAGAAATAAACACCAAGCGCATAGTACCGTACAGCTGATACCAATAAAATTTTCACCGCGGTATAAATATAAGTCGAGGTTCCGTCCTTGACAATCAAAAGGTTCACTGGTGTCATACTAGTTGATGACACATCCTCGTTAATCAATCCGACGGAATGTGAACCGCTGTTGCATCGACTAGCCCTGCTCTGTCGATGTGTTCGCGTGCTTTCATCAGTGAACGGACCGAACAATCAAGCCAACAGCATCTCAAGAACATCCAGCGAGGACAAACATGACCTTTCTAAACTGACAAGTTTGGCACAAGACTAGGCTATAATATACCAGGTAGAAAAAGTATGTTTCATTGCGGAATACGCTGGTATTACACCTAAACAAGAGGTTACTAGTAACATAAACAAACAGATGACTCAAAGTATTACAATCACACATAGTTTCACTTGGTGATGGCGATAGTATCATTTTGTCTTTTCAGTTTTCAATTTCATTTCCTTCGCCTTTGGTAGGCGGCATGCCACGATTTCTTTTGATTCCATAGCTTTCATCGCATTTCTGAAATGGCCAATTTAAATATCAATATTTCTTGTAATCGTTTATCTCTCGAGTAGACTTTACTTTTCGCTGATGCGATTTCTTTATAAGATCAAACTAACAGATTTTATAGATTGTTTATTTGTAGCCAGGTATAGAGAGAAGAGAAAGTCTTTTCCAGTTGTGGTAGAAAGCCGACTTTTTCAAGTTAATGTCTTACAAAGAGTAGCCATAAATTGAAGCTCAGTCGAGCATCTTACATGGAAATAACGATACGTAGAAACATTAGAAACGTTTCTAGTGTGAGAAAGAGGTCGTAGAGAATAAATGAAGTTGGTCCACTAGATTGCAAAGTCGATTTTTGACTCTGTCAAAACAGAAAAGACTGTTCTGTGTGGCATCTACCCAGATGTGGCAGCAGTATTTTATCTTAGGGCGTATCAGACTTTTTTACAAGTAAAAGATTGCATCTGGAGTCAAGTATTTCCTTGAGCGGTAAAATAATCCAAACATTTTTCTACGCAGTTATGTTTTACAGAAGAGCTATGTTTTACAGAAGAGCTATTAAAGAAGTTATCTCTTAATATAGAATTTTTTTTCGAGGTAAATTTAGCGTATTTTTGTGTTCAATGCTTACGTGTAAAACAGTAATTATCCATACTATGTTTGGGATTTTTTATGAGTATTGGTAATTTGTATTATTTGGATAATTCGGACTAGTATAATCATCTTATTTGTTATTCTTCTCCAGATGCATCGTTTCGAACTTTAGAATCTTTCTGTCATACCCTGAGTTATTCACCTAACGATTAACCTTTTCGTGAATTGATATGTCGGTCCATTTCTTTTATACAATCCAACGAAACGCTTTTGTATATTTTGGTTTACAATGACAGTTACATTTTTGCCATATCTGTTTTATACTCTTTGAAGTTAGTAGTTTCGCCTTTCTTTCTTCCTCCTCAAAACACATAAAATTTACTAGACAGCAGTCACACAGAAGTTGGTCAAAAGAGAGGACGCAACGTTTTCAATCGAAGCCTCTCCTACTTTTAAGATGGGGTAGAAAATAATGTAACTACTGTGAACGTTTTCATTCACAAAAGTATACACTATAAACGCTTCATATATTGCTAGTTACGCCTGTATAAATGACACGGTATTAATATTATTAAACTTCAATTTATGTATGGAATGTTTGTTTGTTGTTTAACGTTTATTTCGTAATAATATATCATCTTTATATTTATAAATCATATTATACGGAAAATATCTTTGTTAATATTTATAATTATATTTGAGTATATTAAGCGTATATTACGTTATTACGCTATTGTAAGATATGGAAATAATATTCCATCTAAAAGTATTCGATGTTTGAATGGAGATAAATATTTTGTTACTTGAAGCTATCTGACCTTGTAAAGGAATATTAAATAATGACACAGTCTAGTAACACATAGCACATTTACTATCATCATAGCTTAATCATTCATTATGTTTTCAATAAATCATTTAAAATTACGATGAAAAAACATACTTTAAAAACAAACAAAACGTAACTGCTTGAAATATGAGATTAGACAATAGAACTAAAACCAACAGCTTAAACGAGATGAGATAAAACTTAAATTAATTTTTCATTGATATTAGTATATATAAATATATAGAGAGATAAACATACCTAACTTTATAGAGACATGTTAATTTTTGAAATAGTATATATACACCTTAAAATAATGAAATTAAGTTTGAAATAGAATTTGTCGATGCGGCCACGTATCTTTTTACATGGTCTGTATGTGGATCGCTCGGTCTTAAAGTACTTAACGTTTATGTTTAAGATAGCATTTATGAATGAGCCTACGGATCTCCATAGCGTGCCTAGATTTTCGGTTGGTTTGAATTAAGAGTCTTTAAATTAGTTTGAAAAAAATGCTATTTTCTATTGTTCTTCACTCTTGATTTCGAATATTTCTTGTCGATGGGTCACGCTTAAGGTTTTAATAGCATTTTCATTGGTCGTTTATGCTTAAGATTGGAATATCATTTTCGTTTGTCTGTCATGCTGTAGCAACATTTCGACGTGGATATTTAAAAAAAAACATTCTCAGCATGCCAGTAGATAAGGTAGAAACCCCCAGTAGTAACATTTAAGCTGACGTGTTAATGAAGCTGGCTCATAGACACGAAGTCGAGAATGACACGTAGTGAATCAGATAGCGAAATTTTCTCTTTGGCTTGCGGTCTGAATGGACTCAGGCCCAGTGTTCGGGGCTCCGTATCAGTATACTATATGTAATATATTCGTAAAAAAAGAAAATAATGCTTCCCAAAGAACATTAAAGCCTCAAAGCATAAATGGTGGTGTTGTTTTTTTTAATTGCTACGACTACGGTGGCTAACAACATCGGGAAAGACGAGAAAGAAAGAGAGAGAGACGGATACAGTCTATATATTACCGCAATTATTACTGCCACTACTACAGAGAGACGTCTCAACTGATTGACCTTACTACTACCCCGTGTCAAGAAAACACAACAACTCTTGAATTAATACATGTGTAACTAAATATATGTGGCAACAAGGGCCGACCATAACGTTACAATGCTTAGCTTTAAAATAAAATGGCCGTACGTCTGGGTTAGGGTTAAGATTAGAAAAAAAAATTTCTTCTGCTTGTTATACTTTATTTTGAAATAGCATATTTAGCTATGTCCACGCATATCTATAATAGCTCACTATGTCCTACGGCCGATCCGTCCAACGACATGTCTGTGGATATGTCACGCTTAAGTATGAAATTGCATTTCGTTCGTCCATCACGTTAAAGTTTTAATTAAGGTTTATAGATGTATATATTCACTTTTTAAACCACCAGATTTGAAAAGCCTATATTCGGAACATCAAGAAGTTTCATCGGATGGCCTGCCTGCTCGGTAAGTTTGGAAGCAGTCTCAAGGCGTTCTGTTAAATAATGGCGATGAGAGCCGTTCGTTGAGCCAAGACAATTCTTGACAGTTCTCGGTGTGTCACGTCATTAATAGGCCAAGGTGGTTGAGGAAATCTCTGGTGACGGGTCAGATCGCTCAACTCGTTTTCACGATAAGCGGTTGGAACACAAATCTGTCGAGCAAACGGGCGTATTTTGATTGACGCGGTGACATGTCCAGGGTTTATCGCCGATCCTGTTACTGACGAGGGCGCGAAAATATCGACTCAAATTGCATCCCATATTATCGACTCATCGACGTTTGCAAAGTGAAGTACCGTCAGGCCATCGGGCCAGTTGTCGCTTCCTCTGGCGAGGTTTACTGGTTCAAGTATCTACGGGAAACCACATCGTTGAACGCGCTGTCTCAAGGGAATCTACAAGCGCTTCTTCTACATGATAGGGTGTGAAGTCCATAAGGTATTATAGGCTGTTTTTCATCTTATTCTAGAGGAAAAGGAAAACAAAAATCAATATTTTTTTTACTAAGGAGTATCTTCTTATCAAAGCCAAAAGTCACTCGAGGATGAGGGTTAACGAGATGGATATATGGTTAGTTGTATGATGAGGAATATTGTGCGAGCATTGAAAATAATGAATGGAACGGCCACGATTTGAATTATTATGAAGACGTGTTATTACAAATAAGGTAGACAAGTAAAGTGGTCGACCATAATCGAGGGTGACCGGAAGGCTCCCTTTCATTAGCTTTATATAGCATAGAAATGTAGGGGATGGCGCTACAACTTTCTCATAATCACTCCACTTGCTCTCCATTTTCACTTTATTGTATTGATTTTTTTAAGCAATGGGGCATCAAGTTCCATCATTTGAGTCTTTTGTGTCATTCGATTAAGGATTGAACCCTAGTGTCACGGCCCATTAGCGAACACTCTAGCAATTATGCCAAATTGCACGGTTTATGACAAATATTTGTTAGCATTGGATTTGAAGGGACCATGTTGTAGTCTGGAAGGAAGCAGTCGGGTGGTATTGTGTTCCAAAAACATGGAGTTTCTTGAAAATAATCTGCGTTCCTGGAAATTCCGTTTGATGATAGGCAAACGGAAGAAGACAGAACAGTTCTTAGCAGTTGTGGTAGGGAGACGAGTTAATGCTGTCAATGTCTTCGCAAATAAAAATAAATTTAATTTACAAATGAAACATAAAGGCATCAACAATGTGGGAATAAGGGTGGTCTGTGATTTCCTACTCTTAAATAGACGCAGTTTGATCCATTCGTCTAAGCACTGTTCCTTTCATTATTTAACTACTTGTCCATCACTTTCACTTCAGCAGTCGCTAAAATACCACATTTACTCTATATACAACCCTATTTACAGTATCCGCAATAGTTTAAATTATATTCTGTAGACACACATACACACACACACACATATATATATATATATATATATATATATATATATATATATATATATATATATATATATATATATATATATATATATATATATATATATATATATATATATATATGCCTGTGTGTCTTGTTAAAATTATCATTGTTTATAAGCTGTTCAGAATTGGCCTATCGGTTAGCGATGTTGGATTGGGATTGAAAAATACTTGTAACCCAGGGTTTCGAATCGTGTGACCGGTAGTGAATAGTCACACTTCTATGCTGATGAGTCTTGATTGAAAAGAGACGAAACGTATACGTCCATAGATAAATAAACAATAACAAATATATATATATATATATATATATATATATATATATATATATATATATTAATCCAGGAAATGGTTTTTATGTACATGGTAAAATCTTTACTGTGTTAATAAAATAAATAGATCTATTTATGTGTAGTAAAAATATTTAATTATACAAACATGTATAAATAAAACAATTTTCTATAAATGTATCCATAATTTCCTTGAAAACATGATGGTAAGAATGACAACAAAAAAAGGAAAAGCAAAGGAACCAAATAAAAAAAGGTTAATAAGACTCTCTCAGCACTTTTTTCATAGAGTGCCAACAATTTTCCGTCTTTTTAGAATCGAAAACAAGCAAGTCGATCTCTAAGTGGGAGTGAGACTTAAGTTGAAGCAAATGAAATAGGCGTCAAGTTACAAGATAAAAAAGTTAGTTTGTAGAGGCGATGGTGAAAATTAAAGTGGGGTGTGGGCATCTTGGATGATGTTTGTTAGCGAACAAGTCAACAAAGGACGGGACCCTTTCACTCAACTCGCTAAAAAGCTACCTTGACTAGGGTAGGTTACAAAAGGGGCCAGAACCGCTTGCACGATTCCAAGGAATGACTAATCTCAACTTTAGCGGAGTAAATGAATTATTTAAAACCGGTAACAACGATGCAGTTTATTCTTATTTTTGTCTTCTATCAAGACACCATTAAATAAGTTTTATTGGAGGAAAGCCAAATCCAGAATTCTAATTAAGCCAATAAATAATTTCTTTGGAAAACTATCAAAAGAAAGTTAGATACACTTGCTAAAAATAGAATGCATTCAGATTGAATCAGTTATCGATAATACGGGCTATGGCAAAATGATCTGACACATTTATAAAAAAAGTATTTTTATTTTCTGGATGTACATATAATACCTATTTTGTTGTATGTGATTTAAATCATGAAAAACGTATTTTTATTCTCTAAATGTAAATAAATTGCCATTTTATTTCATGTCGTTTGAATAATTAAAAACGTTTTTTTGATTGTCCAAATAGTTTTCAAATGAACAACAACTAAAGTCTATATTTGTTTGCCTCCCCACGAGGTTAAAAGTATTAGTTCATTCCAGAAGTATTTCTCTTTCACTGACCGAGGACAGAAAAGATGAAGTGTATTATCAGAACAGATACTACAATTTGCCAAAAGTCCAATGAAAGACTAACTTACATTTTCTACGCTTATTTTTAAAACATGTACTCGGTCACTTTTAATCGATCCTCGTTTATCTATTTTTCTCATGTGATTAAAACGTTTCTTCACTCACACTTCTCTCAATTTTTTGGATCTGAAGCCATCTTAACCAGTGCCTATCTTCGTTATTTACATTTATAACCTAATAAAATGTAAATACTCGTTCCTATGTGATGTGTGTACCGGGGTGCACTATTTATCGATCTGAGACTTCATATCTGGATTTATTTTCGCCCTATCCGTGATGATCGATCGTGTTGAACTTCAGCAGTGTAGGTGATAGGCGGGTCAAACTACTGGAGAAGCTGATATTAAAATACATCAAAGCATTTTTTCGGCTGTAAAACTCAACGGTGCTTGAAATGGATCAAATAAACTCCAACATGTTTCGTAATTGGCATTTTATTTCGGGGTTTAACCCAGAGTCAACACGGCAGGGTGGGGACAAGGGGCTCTTACTTACACTGTGCTAATGAATTGCTCAGTGTATGTGTTCCCGAGTTAGCGTTTCTAGCCCCTAACTCACTATGAAATCATAATCTTTTCTCCCTTCTTAGATCACGTAATTCTAGTGGGAAATGATATATTCTCTTTTCTGCAGCTCCTTTCGCACAAAAGAGATATTGCTAGTCCTTTGTTACTATATCGATATGTTAATAGTAGGTGCTCGACTGAGCTCCAATCCCACAACTCCTGTAAAACATTCTCAGCAAGACCCTACCTGGCTACAATCACAGCAGATGACTTTCCTTTCTCTCTCTCCGTACCAAAGACCAAACCCAACTTCCATGAATAAAGTTTCTTTCATACAGCGTCCCGTCTGTTAAACAAAATACCACGAAGCAGCATGGTCGTCTTTAAGTTTAATGTAAACAAATACTTGTTGATCTGTCCTATTGGATAATCAATTCTTCTTAAGAAACTTTCTGCCCATTCCACTGTTGTTTCCGATCCTCGCGTTGTGGCACTCAACGTTCAACCGACGATCTCTTTAACCCTAATCCTTGAATGGCTCCCGGGCCTTGATAAGCGGTGATTAATTAGTAAAATAAATTCATTCGATTTCTGTTTCCTATAATTGTGTTCCCACGTTTATCCGAAATATGATACTTGAACTTTCCAGAAAACGCGCCCTTTTGCAATTTTAAAAGGTCATCGTCACGACAAATAACCTTTAGTCAAAAACTAGCTAACAAACTATGTCAAACTAAAAGAATACTCAGTCTATTACGGAGAAAATTAATTATCTAAACAGAACAGTTTCTCTCCGGTTTTATGTCCCCCTACAAAGATTAAAATCAAGATATAATGCTACTACACCTAAGGTCTAGAATCCTTATTCGAATTCTGATGAACATCCATTACATGATTTTGATTTAAAAAATGTCTAAAGTTTAAGATTTAAGCTTAAGGGTACGGAAAAAAACAGTCTAATTAAGTAAAATTTACTTAATTGGTGCTTGATGACTATGAATTAAATTTGATGCAAGTCAAAAATATTTTAATTTTTAAATGGGAGATACTAGCCATATTATGATTCCTAAAAACCCTTTAAAATCCTCCGAAAAAAATAAAATTTGGGGAATATTTATTAATTGATGTCTCATACCTATTGTTAAAATTTCACAAAATGGCAGGTGCCTACATTTTCACAAAGGGCTTCCACTAAATATAACCTACATTACCCAACCGTACACCTAGCAATTGTGTTCCAATATTAATAATGATCGGTTAATTTGTTTAGGAGCGAATCCGGTTTATACAAATCTAAAAAACATATACACATGCCTAACTTCATATAAGTTCGACATATGGTCCAAGAAGCCAGCATAAAATACGGTTGACAGAAAATAACGATGTGTAGCTAAAAATACATTAAGAATTATTGTAGACAATATGAATTGTAAAAATTGTCACGTCTGCGACTTTCTCTTCAGCCAAAATCTATAGATGCTTTATTAATCTGCCAGCTCTGATTCTCGACAAAATGTCGAACCACGAACGAATAACATATTCTCTTTAAATATTATGTTGCTTAGAATTTTTTTTAAAGCCGTGACTGCTTGCATTTAATTACTTTCTACTGCAGCAAAATATGGAACAAGGCTAGAAGGTGGGCAAACAGCTCCTACGAGGGACACTCTGTTTCGATACAACCATAGCCGATCTTCTTTGGCCTTTTGGCTAGGAACAAAGTGTAATATGCTACACTGCGTCTATTCTGTCATCGGTCGGTGGAAGAGAAGTCTTTCTAGACTGGTTCAATTTTAAATTTTAGTCCTATCCAGAGTGGCCCTTTTTGGGAAGCTAACTTTTCCCCACATTAAAAACCGACCCTGTGTCTAACTTTATCCTCATAAATAATCAAGTAAATAAGAATAGACCCGTTGGCATTTCCCAGTAAGAGCGATTCATGCGATCAGCAATAAACCAACCCCCTTCCGAATAAGGGGGCGCTGCCTTGGAGGAGCACGTATTTGAATAGGCCAAACGATACCTAATCCTGACAAAATAAAAGTCTGATGCAGGGGAGGCATACCCTAGGTTTCCAGAATGATGTCAAGACGAACCTCGGGTTGTATGAAAAATTATGGCGTTAAACCGCAAAGGCACTCAACGCAGGAGTGTCGGAGATCAGCCGGTTGAGAGACATCGTAAGGGTCGGCTAGTCCTTCCCATTTCTCAAAGGAAAAGAACCTACCAGAGTAGAAACTTTTCCGGCATCTACAGACTTCTACAGTGAAGGGCGGGATTTAGCAGCTAGTCGGGTTAGTCGAGTGTATTTTTGTTTGAATGAGTATACGGGCAGTATATTCATCGGGGCACATTCCGTGAAAGTACTTGTAAAACAAGCACAATGATGCAACTCTGCGACGATACAAGGACTAGAGCTTGCCATATAGTGTGGAACCTATTAGGTTTTATATCTTGAGCCATTAAGTTAATTCTATTTGAAATTCTATGTATAATACATTTTTTTGTATTTGAAGTAAATTTACTTATCTTATTGAACAAGGTCAGGTGTTGTTGAAAAGCCAGTGCACTAGGAGTAGCGCACTTTGATTTACAAAATATGCTTGAATAGACCGGTCGGCATTGCCCGGTAGCGAGGCCTCAGGCGATTTGCAATCAACTACCAACTCCTAAAAGAGATGGTAAAGCCTTAGAAGGTGGGTCTTCCGGAGACTGAAGAGACCTATACCTCAGCCCGACAGCAACAATGTCACTGTCGGACTGATTGTCGATGACGTATCCCCGACTGGCACTAACAACTACTTGGCTGTTTCAGGTAAAGTTACTTATTATAAAAACAATGATTGAGATAATTAAGTAGAATGAAAAATCGCAATCGAAGTAAAAAGCAAAAAAAAATTGCAACGAGGCGAAGAGAAAAAAAAGTATTCTTTTTTCTTCAGACATTTTCAAGAAAAACCTTTAGAAAATTCGGAGAAACTGTCCAAACTATTTTATTTTTATTTTTGCTTGTATCCCCGATAAAAGAAATAATAAAACTCGGAGCGAAAATTCAAATGAATAAAACTATCGCTTTAACAGCTTTAAGCATAACTAAAACTATATAGAACTACATACAAATTAAGGTATTTGCAAAAATCTTAAAATTATAACGAAAACATCTCTATTTAAATAAAGTTAGGTATACGCATATGTTCTTATATTTATATGTACAGGATGCCACCCTAAACGAATTAACCGATCATTATGACTTTTGGAACAGAGCTGCTCGGGTTAAAGCTTCGTAAAGTAGGTTATATTTAGTTTAATTTAGTTTTATTCGAAAGCGAAAATTTACCGGGTTTTGACGTAGGCAAAATATAAGCACAACCACTTATTTCAAAATTGAAATAGTTCAGATCAATATACATTAGACACGAATTGAGCAAGATACGTTGAATTTTACTTTCTCTTTAAGACACCTTAAGCCTAAGCCTAAAATGTTGGACATGTTCTAGAATCATAATCAGGTAATGGATGTTGTTAACAATTGTAATCATGATTCTTTACATAGGTTTAGTAGCATTATATCTTGATTTTTTATTTTAGCAATTATACATGAAAATGGGACAATACTGTTCTGTTTAAGGAATTCATTTTATCTTTCTTGGTCCGAGTATCCTTTCAAAGACATGTAAATATATATATATATATATATATATATATATATATATATATATATATATATATATATATATATATATATATATATATACGTATATATATATATATATATATATGTAAATATATATATATATATATGTAAATATATATATATATATGTAAATATATATATATATGTAAATATATATATATATATATGTAAATATATATATATAAATATATATATATATATGCAAATATATATATATGTAAATATATATATGTAAATATATATATGTAAATATATATATATATATATAAATATATATATATATATATAAATATATATATATATATGTGTGTGTGTGTAAATATATATATATATATATATATATATATATATATATATATATATATATATTTTGATTTTATTCCATTAATTGCGACAAAACAGGTTTTGTTTCATTGGTGCGAGTAGCTACTAACTCATCGGGCGAAAGGAATTCAAATGGCATAAAATTTTAAGTTCACTCTAACGGGAGATTGAAAATTGAAAATACATTGGAGGGGGAGGGGGATAGAGTTGGGGCTTTGTCTATAACGGCGACATGGGACATGAGAGGGGAGGGGGGGGACTCCAACAAGTCGTGTTTCAAATTATTACGTGGGAGGTGTTGCACGTGTCAGTGCTGTGTCAATCTCAATCTCGGCCGGGGTGGGAGGAGGGGGATGGGGCGACGGCCGGAGTGAGTTAAATTTAAAATGAGAATTATGGTTACAACCGTCATTCTCATTTTATTTTAATTCTAATAAGTAATTAATAATTATCATGTGGATAAAAATGTTTGATAATTTTAATTTAGGGTATTAATTGCTACTTTTGCATTTTATTTATTTTATTTTAATGTTTTGTTTACTATTTGTAGTGAATTTTGTTGTGATTATATTTTTTTATTTATTCCCTCTACTTTTTTAATATTTTTTTTATTTTTTATTTTTTTAAATTGTGATTATATTATACCGAGATCAATACTAGTGGAATCATTTTATAAGAGAGGTTTTCTGGTGTTACCAGTCTTATCAATAACAAAACCGATTATGCCAATGGTAACGCCTGCCAATCATGCCTACGGTAGTCGCAGTGATAACCGCCTTATGTAAAAGCCTTAATAAAAATGTGAACAAACCAAAAAAATAATATCCAAAGAAATGAAACGAATAGGCCTAAAGGCTGAAATAACATCAAATGTTAAACAGGTCAATTTCCTCGATATTACCTTCAACCTCAATAGAGATACTTATGAGCCCTATGCTAAAGATAATTCCTACCCCCTTTATGTCAACCCACTATCTAACCACCCTAGATCTGTAAGTAAACACATCCCAGAATCAATTAGTAGAAGGATTAGCAACAACTCCTCCAATATAGATATCTTCAATAAACATAAGAACTTTTATAATAAAGCACTAAAGGAGAGTGGATACAAAAATACCAAAATAGAGTATATTCCAACTACACAAAATAACCCTAATAGGAACAAAAATAGAAATAGGAAAATTATCTGGTATACACCTCCATTTAACAACTCAACTAAAACCAAAATAGGGAATAAATTCCTGAACTTAATAAACACTCATTTCCCCAATAACAGCATACTCCATAAAATTTTCAATAAGAATACACTAAAACTCAGCTATTGTTGTGGTGACAACTTAGAAAAAATCATAAAAAAGCACAACATGAAAATACTAAACACCCCAGTAACCTCAAATTCTAAAAGAACATGCAACTGTAATAACAAATCAAACTGCCCCCTAAATCAAATGTGCCTATCAACCCAAGTGGTCTATGAGGCATCTATCTCCTCAACTGAAAACCCATCCCAGACTAACTATTATATTGGTCTGGCAGGCAACAACTTCAAGGAAAGATTCTACAACCATAAACTCTCCTTCAACAACCCAGACCATCCTGGCCAAACCGGACTTTCACTACACTACCACAAAATAAAAACCAAAAAAGAAACTCCCATAATAAAGTGGAAAATCTTGAAAAAATCCAGCACCTGCAAATCAATAAACTCTCCATGTAGATTATGCTTAAATGAAAAACTGGAAATTATCCGCTTTAAGGACAAAAACAAACTCTTAAATAGAAAACAAGAGACATCTATCAACTGTAAACATAGTAGACTCTACCTCCTTAGCAACCCACATACCCCACCTTAACTCCACACCAACCCTACTTTACTTCAACATAAAATTAACAGTTTTTGTTTTTGTTTTTTACAAAAATGAATGATAACATTAAACCCCCACTATACACTACCCCAAAACACACTATAACCCCCTACTCACCCACCCAAATTTACAACCCAATCCCACCCCAACAAGTCATGATGAATCTATAAATATATAACCACCCCTCCGAACTACCAATAATATCAAATCTCTACCTATAATGCACAGCCTCAATAACCTCTCAGCCATACTACCAATTCTAACATAAACCCATAACTAGGACAGCTATCAACACTGATATCACTTAGACTAATCTCAATTACTTAACCCCTCGATCACTACCTTGAACACTTAATTATTAACTGGTACTTAGTCCTTGTCATTGGTAGTGGAATTAAAAAAGCCTACCATCACTTGTCGACTTATTTCGCCCAATGACTTCACAAGTAGCAAGATGGTAATTGATGGCGGTATTTATCAGTATTACTATTATTATTATTATTATTATTATTATTATTATTATTATTATTATTATTATTACTATTTTTATTATTATTATTATTATTATTATTATTATTGTTATAATCATTAATATTCTTACAAACTTGTTATTTCTATTTCTATTTTTATTCTAATTTTATTTATATTTATCTTTATTTATTTTTTTATTTCATTTTTATTAAGGCTTTTACATAAGGCGGTTATCACTGCGACTACCGTAGGCATGATTGGCAGGCGTTACCATTGGCATAATCGGTTTTGTTATTGATAAGACTGGTAACACCAGAAAACCTCTCTTATAAAATGATTCCACTAGTATTGATCTCGGTATAATATAATCACAATTTAAAAAAATAAAAAATAAAAAAAATATTAAAAAAGTAGAGGAAATAAATAAAAAATTATAATCACAACAAAATTCACTACAAATAGTAAACAAAACATTAAAATAAAATAAATAAAATGCAAAAGTAGCAATTAATACCCTAAATTAAAATTATCAAAAATTTTTATCCACATGATAATTATTAATTACTTATTAGAATTAAAATAAAATGAGAATGACGGTTGTAACCATAATTCTCATTTTAAATTTAACTCACTCCGGCCGTCGCCCCATCCCCCTCCTCCCACCCCGGCCGAGATTGAGATTGACACAGCACTGACACGTGCAACACCTCCCACGTAATAATTTGAAACACGACTTGTTGGAGTCCCCCCCTCCCCTCTCATGTCCCATGTCGCCGTTATAGACAAAGCCCCAACTCTATCCCCCTCCCCCTCCAATG